>JAWMAR010000538.1:593425-647735 GCA_036785375.1 Leucoraja ocellata
GTCAGGCTGACTGGTCTATAATTCCCCGTTTCTCTCTCCCGCCTTTCTTAAAACGTGGGATAACATTAGCTACCCTCCAATCCACAGGAACTGATCCTGATTCTATAGAACATTGGAAAATTATCACCAATGCACCACGATTTCTAGAGCCACTTCCTTAAGTACCCTGGGATGCAGACCATCAGGCCCTGGGGGTTTATCAGCCTTCAGTTCCATCAGTCTATCCAACACTATTTCCTGCCTAATGTGGATTTCCTTCAGTTCCTCTGTCATCCCAGATCATCTGGCTACTACTATATCAGGAAGATTGTTTGTGTCCTCCTTTGTGAAGATGGATCCAAAATACCCGTTCAACTCATCTGCCATTTCCTTGTTCCCCATAATAAATTCAGGTGTGCAGGTGCAGCAGGCAGTGAAGAAAGCAAATGGTATGTTAGCATTCATAGCAAAAGGATTTGAGTATAAGAGCACGGAGGTTCTACTGCAGTTGTACAGGGTCTTGGTGAGACCACACCTGGAGTATTGCGTACAGTTTTGGTCTCCTAATCTGAGGAAAGACATTCTTGCCATAGAGGGGAGTACAGAGAAGGTTCACAAGATTCATTCCTGGGATGGCAGGACTTTCATATGAAGAAAGACTGGATAGACTTGGCTTGTACTCACTAGAATTTAGAAGATTGAGGGGGGGGTCTTATAGAAACTTACAAAATTCTTAAGGGGTTGGACAGGCTAGATGCAGGAAGATTATTCCCGATGTTGGGGAAGTCCAGAACAATGGGGTCAGTTTAAGGATAAGGGAGAGGTCTTTTTGGACCGAGATGAGAAAAACATGTTTTACACAGAGAGTGGTGAATGTGTGGAATTCTCTGCCATAGAAGGTAGTGGAGGCCAGTTCATTGGCTATATTTAAGAGGGAGTTGGATGTGGCCCTTGTGGCTAAAGGTATCAGGGGGTATGGAGAGAAGGCAGGTACAGGATACTGAAGTGGATGATCAGCCATGATCATATTGAATGGCGGTACAGGCTCGAAGGGCCGAATGGCTACTCCTGCACCTATTTTCTATGTTTCTATGTAGGTTAATTGGCTTCTATAAATTGTCCCTGGCGTGATGGATGGAATTGGTATGATAGATTGCTGGTCAGTGTGGACTTGGTGGGCGGAAGGGGCCTGTTTCCATATGTATTTTTACATATAGATCTTCATTTCATTGAACCGTTATATGATTGAATATGTGGCATTATTTTCATCTTGTTTCTATATTCAAAGGGTAAGGTTGAAACGGTCTGAAGAAGGGTTTCGGCCCTAAACGTTGCCTATTTCGGCCCGAAACATTGCCATAGATGCTGCCAAACCCGTTGAGTTTATCCAGCAATTTTATCTACCTTCAATTCTCCAGCATCTGCAGTTCCTTCTTGAACAAGGTTGATTGATTTATTTGTGCAGAACAGTGATGGAAGTCTGACTTTTGCTTTGTTTTCTCTGTGTTTTTCTCTATATATATGCAAGACAGCATTAATATAATCTGATTTCCATACATGAATATAGTAATTATTGTGCTGCACCTGTTGATCTGTGCCTGGCATATATTGTGGAATGTAATTAGGAATGAAATTTAGCCTAACCTTATTCATACCTAAATCAATTTAAAGCATAAATGTTGCATTCAAGTGTTAGTTAAAAGACTCGCTACAGTATGCACCAGATTGCACAATTTCAAGCTGAAAAATGCAAAAGCTCCCTACCGTGGGAGGAGGGGGGGACACCCCCCATCCCACAGACTCCTCTCTACCCCTCCCACCCTACCCCCATCCCACAGACTCCTCTCCCCCCACCCCCCCCATCCCACAGACTCCTCTCCCCCCCACCCCCCCACCCCCATCCCACAGACTCCTCTCCCCCCCCCCCCCCCCCCCCCCACCACCCGTCGCTACGCTCCCTCGCAATTTCTCATTCTTTCATGTGTTACTCAATAAACACAGTTGAACCAGATCTGTGAGAATGTGTGGTTTACTCAACAGGTGCCTACTTACTTTTGCCAGTTTCTGCCTGGACCCCCAGGGCTGTGTGTGCTGCAGAAAGTTGTCCTGTGAGTTACTCACTGTGTCTGGGGTTGAGACAGTCGGGGACCCTCTGCTGCTCTCACCCTGGGGCTGGGACCTCACGGCCGGCCTGTGTGGGCCCTGTAGGGGCTGGAATCCCCGGCCTGTGTGGGCCCTGTAGGGGCTGGGACCCCGGCCTGTGTGGGCCCTGTTGGGGCTGGGACCTCCGGCCTGTGTGGGCCCTGTTGGGGTGGGACCCCCGGCCTGTGTGGGCCCTGTTGGGCTGGGACCCCCCGGCCTGTGTGGGCCCTATAGGGGCTGGGGCCCCCCGGCCCGGCCTGTGTGGACCCTGTAGGGGCTGGGACCACCCGGCCTGTGTGGGCCCTGTAGGGGCTGGGACCGCTGGCCGGGGCCTGTGTGGGCCCTGTAGGGGCTGGGACCCCCGGCCTGTGTGGACCCTGTAGGGGGCTGGGACCCCGGCCTGTGTGGGCCCTGTAGGGGCTGGGACCCCCGGCCTGTGTAGGCCCTGTAGGGGCTGGGACCCCCGGCCTGTGTGGGCCCTGTAGGGGCTGGGACCCCCGGCCTGTGTGGACCCTGTATTAGTGCTGGAGAAACTCAGCAGGTCAGGCACCACCATGGAAGTAATTTGAAAACAAAATGGAGTTAGATGTCCATCCGGAATGGGCAGCCGTACTGAAGCTGTGCCAAGATTTGAGAATAAAGCTGACATTACAAATATATGGGTCCAGCCTCCCTTATTTCCCTTTGGCTCCAGCATCCAGCACTATTATCATGGTCTCCTCTATATCCCGCAGCTCTGCTCTTCCTCCCCAACCCCCCTACACGTAACAAGGACAGAGTCCACCATGTCCTCACCTTCCACCTTACCAGCCGTCACATACAACAGATAATGCTCCAAAATTTTTGTCACCTCCAACGGGATCCCACCATTAGCCTCATCTTCCCATTCTCCAATTTCAGTGGTTTCACCCTCCTTCCCCTTCCCAGCTCTCCCACAGCCGACTGTCTCTGCCTTTTCCTTCCTTTATCCCGCCCACCCCCCCCCCCCCCACCCCAACTTCAGTTTGAAGAAGGGTCTCGACCTGAAACGTCACCTATTCCTTCTCTCCATAGATGCTGCCTCACCCGCTGAGTTACTCCAGCATTTTTGTCTACCTTCGATTTTTCCAGCATCTGCAATTCTTTCTTAAACCACACAGTGGGAGTGTTGACCAGAAATTGGAGCGACCTGTGTGTGAATTCACAGCAAATTGGGAGTTGCTGTCTACAAATTACATGTTGTGCTCTTTACTGCAAAATGGTTCTTTATTGCTCTGTGACTCCCTTCCTTTCCCCATAATGCACCCATTGTCCAGATGCCAAACTGAGTAAAAGCCCTGAAACCAGGGAAGATTTGGGATGAAAATCAAGGAACTGCAGGTGCTGGTTTACAAAACAAGACACAAAGTGCTGGAGTAGCTCAGCGGGTCAGGCAGCATCTGTGGAGAACATTGACAGGTGGGATTTTGGGTCGGGAGCCTTCAGACTGATTTCTGGGTGTGGTTCTGTTTTACTTCATGAAGGCAGTAGCAAGAATGAATTTGTCTCCTGGATAGCTGTCCAATTGTGTTTTAATTGGGGCACTCACTTTATGAAGACTAGTTTTCACTTGATGATTAAATGTTATGAATAAGAAGACAGCGAGGAATTTAAAGTGGATCCACATTGTACTTGGTTGAGGAAAGTTAATGTGAACTCGTTGTTAACCACTAGTGTGAACTGGTTAATGTTAACTACCCTAATCAAAGCTTGTTTATTATGAGTTCTTGTGAAGGACTTTGTGGTGAAAGGAATGTGTGTGATGTGTGGAGTGGTCATTTGTTCAGCTTTGGACTGGACAGAATGTTGTAGAGATTTGTAAAGATATTTGCATGCTCTTGCTCAAAAGACAAAATGCTCAAAAGACAAAATGCTGGAGTAACTCTGCGGGTCAGGCAGCATCTGTGGAGTTCATGGATAGGTGACGTTTCACAAAGTGCTAGAGTAACTCAGCGGGTCAGGCAGCATCTGTGGAGAACATGGATAGGTGACGTTTCGCATAGTGCTGGAGTAACTCAGCAGGTCAGGCAGGATGCCCATAATAAAAAGTACAGCATTGAGCAACTCAGTCAGTGAGTTCACTGTTTGTGTACAGGGTTTGATGTCCATAGTAAGAGTTACACCATTGGGCAACTCAGTCAGTGAGTTCACTGTTTGTGTGAAGTGTTGTCTTTGATATAGCTGGCATGTTGCTGTGCCAGTTTGATTATGAAAATAGTCAATGTATTCTTCGACCCTGTAGGATTCACTACTGCAGACACATTTGAATTTCACTGGACCTTAATTGGTACATGTGATGATAAACTGACCTTGAAACATTGGGCCTAGAGTTATTTTTCCAGGCCCTGTCCATCCAGTGTTTGATATTTTGATGTGAATGTAGAATCTTCTCGCCAGCTGCTGTTTCTCCCTCTACAGTTATTCTACTTGTTTCTGGTTGATGTGCCAAGGTCTTTGGAGATCTTCTAATGTCCCTAGTTTTCTATGGTTTGTGACAGATGGGCTTTGTCAACTTGCTGTTCCAAGTACTGCTTGTGATAGATGGTGTGATCAAGGATGTCGGGAGATTTCAATCATTAAAGTGATCTGTTTTTTTATGCTATAACCAAGTCTATCTAATCTAGTCTTTGTGGAGATGGTATGAAGATAAGGCCCTTGTTTAGACCCTCTCGTGGTTTCAATGGGGATAAATCTTTGAGCAAGATTAACAATGGCTTTGTGGTCACGTTCCTTGTATTTCAGGGTGCTGGAATGTTGAGCAGAAGTGCTGGAGGAACTCTGAGGGTCAGGCAGCATCTGTGGGGGAAATAGACAGATGGCATTTTGGGTTGGAAACCTTCAGACTGGAGTAGGGGGGGAGAAAGATGGAAAGTGGGGGTGGGACAAAGCCAGGCATGTGGGGGTGGGTGATTGGCAGATGGATGGAATAAGTGACAAAGGCCAGAGGTGAAAGTGATAAAACATGTTGGACAAGAAGGGTAGAGGTGTGGAAGATGAAGCCAGAGGGAGGTTTATGGGTGAATGGGACATGGGAGGGGATAAAATGGAAATGTGGCATGGAGGTGGGAAATCAGCACCCTGGTGATGGGAACCCCCTCATGCCCTGCACCCCCCCCCCCACCCTGGTGATGGGAACCCCCTCATGCCCTGCACCCCCCCCCCCCCACCCTGGTGATGGGAACCCCCTCATGCCCTGCACCCCCCCCCCACCCTGGTGATGGGAACCCCCTCATGCCCTGCACCCCCCCCCCCCCCACCCTGGTGATGGGAACCCCCTCATGCCCTGCACCCCCCCCCCCACCCTGGTGATGGGAACCCCCTCATGCCCTGCCCCCCCCCCCCACCCTGGTGATGGGAACCCCCTCTTTACCTGCACCCCCCACCCTGGTGATGGGAACCCCTCTTTCCCTGCACCCCCCACCCTGGTGATGGGAACCCCCTCATGCCCTGCACCCCCCACCCCACCCTGGTGATGGGAACCCCCTCTTTACCTGCACCCCCCACCCTGGTGATGGGAACCCCTCTTTCCCTGCACCCCCCACCCTGGTGATGGGAACCCCTCTTTCCCTGCACCCCCCACACTGGTGATGGGAACCCCCTCTTTCCCTGCACCCCCCACCCTGGTGATGGGAACCCCTCTTTCCCTGCACCCCCCACACTGGTGATGGGAACCCCCTCATGCCCTGCACCCCCCACCCTGGTGATGGGAACCCCCTCTTTCCCTGCACCCCCCACACTGGTGATGGGAACCCCCTCATGCCCTGCACCCCCCCCACCCTGGTGATGGGAACCCCCTCTTTCCCTGCACCCCCCCACACTGGTGATGAGAACCCCCTCTTTCCCTGCCCCCCCCACCCTGGTGATGAGAACCCCCTCATGCCCTGCACCCCCCCCCCCACCCTGGTGATGGGAACCCCCTCTTTCACTGCACCCCCCACCCTGGTGATGGGAACCCCCTCTTTCCCTGCACCCCCACCCTGGGGTGAACACTTCCCTCAACACCTTGGTCACTCTGCTCCTTCCCTCTCTGAGCTCACCTCCCAAACCAGTCTCATATTTCACTCTATCCCCTTCCACCCGTATCCCTCCCTCCAGCTTTACGTTTCACTCTTGCGGTTGCAAGATAACTTTGTCACATACAAAAAGTAATCCTCCGTCAGTTTCGCCACCTCCAACGTGACCCCACCACTCGCCACATCTTCCCATCTCCCCCCATATCTGCCTTCCGCAAAGACCGCTCCCTCCATAACTCCCTTGTCAATTCTTCCCTTCCATCTCGTACCACCCCCTCCCCGGGCACTTTCCCTTGCAACTGCAAGAGATGCAACACTTGTCCCTTTACCTCCCCCCTCGACTCCGTTCAAGGTCCCAAGCAATCGTTCCAGGTGCAACAGAGGTTTACCTGCATCTCCTCCAACCTCATCTATTGCGTCCGCTGCTCTAGATGTCAGCAGATCTATATCGGTGAGACCAAGCGGAGGTTGGGCGATCGTTTCGCCGAACACCTCCGCTCGGTCCGCAATAACCAAGCTGACCTCCCGGTGGCTCAGCACTTCAACTCCCCCTCCCACTCCGTCTCCGACCTCTCTGTCCTGGGTCTCCTCCATGGCCACAGCGAGCAGCACCGGAAATTGGAGGAACAACGCCTCATATTCCGTTTGGGGAGTCTGCATCCCGGGGGCAAGAACATCGAATTCTCCCAATTTTGTTAGTCCTTGCTGTCTCCTCCCCTTCCTCAGCCCCCCTGCTGTCTCCCCCCACCCCCCAGCCTTCGGGCTCCTCCTCCTTTTCCCTTTCTTGTCCCCGCCCACCCCCGCCCCCGATCAGTCTGAAGAAGGGTTTCGGCCCGAAACGTTGCCTATTTCCTTTGCTCCATAGATACTGCTGCACCCGCTGAGTTTCTCCAGCTTTTTTGTGTAACCTTCGATTCTCCAGCATCTGCAGTTCCCTCTTAAACACAGGAAATAACATCATCTGTCCATTCCCTTTGTGGTCGGGTAGATGGTGCCTGATCTGTCAAGTACCTCCAGCACTTTGTTTTGGACCAGGTTACATTCCCTGGTTAAAGTAATCCTAGTTGGCTGCTGTTGCAGGGAAAGTCGTTTAATGTTGATGACACTCGAAGTCGCATTACAAATGATCAATCCTTGCATTCACCCTACTGTAGTTTTGGAATTAGTCTAAATCTGCATTTGGTTTGAGTGTGTTTGTTGCCAGAATCCATTTCCTCTTCTCTCTGCTCTTTTGTGAAGGTGACCAATTAGTGTTAGTTTCACTTCCACTTTCTCTGCCCTACTCCATCAGTCTGAAGAAGGATCCCAACCTGAAACATTATCTGTCCATTCCCTTTGCTGGCAGGCAGATGGTGCCTGACCCACTGAGTAGCTCCAGCACTTTGTTTTAGACCAGGTTACATCCCCTGGTTAAAGTCATCCTAGTTACCTCCTGTTGCAGGGGAAGTAGTTTAATGTTCATGACACTTGTTTTTAACTCATTACAATTATGTAATCTTGCCCCTTCCATTCACCCAACTGTAGCTTTGTTTGGAATTGGTCTAAATCTATATTTGGTTTAGTATGTTTGTCTGTGTTGCCAGAATCAATTTCCTCTCCTCTCGGCTCCAGGTATTTGAACTGCCTGTAGGCTCCTATCTGTTTCTGTTTGTGCACAGGGTTTCAATGTCCATGGTAAAGGGTACGGTATCTGGGACAGTGTCGGGGAGAACACTTCATGTTATATGGTAAGTTTCACATTTAGGGACACAGCGCGGAAACAGGCCCTTTGGCCCACCGAGTCCGCATCGACCAGCGATCCCTGCACATAAACATTATCCTACACACACTAGGGACAATGTTACATTTATACCGAGTCAATTAACCTACAAACCTGCACGTCTTTGAATAGTAGGAGGGAAGTGAAGATCTGTGAGAAAACCCACTTGGTCACTGGGAGAACGTGCAAACTCTGTACAGAACCCGTGTCTCTGGCACTGTAAGGCAACAACTCTACCGCTGTGCCACTGTGCTGCCCTTCAACAAAGCTGGCATGTTGCTGTGCCAGTGAATTACAGTAGTCTATGTATTCTGCTACCCTGTAGGGTTCACTACAGTCCTTTCAATGGCTGATCCTGTTTCTCATGACTTTTAATTTCAATTGGAATCTCTTCCTCTCTGGGTGTCCAGTGTGAAGGAGGATGTCGGCAGACTTCAAATCCCTAATGTGACATTGGTTTGTTTTGTGTATAACTTGGTCTGTGTGAATATGGTTATGCAGTTGGTACAAAGGGAAGGCCCCTGTTTAGAACCTTCTCTTGGGCTTCAGTGTGGATGAATGTTTGGGAAAGATTAACAATTGTTTTCTCTAATTGGGCTCAGCCTGTCTCAGCTTGGGGCCACTTCAGTTTAAAGACTACATTGCCCCTTCCCCTCGTTAAGGTTTATTCACTAAAGGTGTGGTCTGGGCCTACTTGAAGGAGTTTAACAGGGACCACTGGTATGTACTTGTGTCTCTATTTTGTAGTGAATTTCTGCCTGTACCTGGGGCTGTTGGTCAGGATGGGGACAGTGAGGGGGATAGATGTTGGGTTGGTGGGGGGAGGGCTTGTATCTGGGTTTTGTGCGCTGTGCCTCTGGAGTGATCAGGAAATGGATGCTTGAGGAAACGGACAGATATACGGGTGCAATGGGACAGGTATATGGGTGTAACGGGACAGGTATACAGGTGTAATGGGACAGGTATACGGGTGCAATGGGACAGGTATACGGGTGCAATGGGACAGGTATACGGGTGCAATGGGACAGGTATACGGGTGCAATGGGACAGGTATACGGGTGTAATGGGACAGGTATACGGGTGCAATGGGACAGGTATACGGGTGTAATGGGACAGGTATACGGGTGCAATGGGACAGGTATACGGGTGCAATGGGACAGGTATACAGGTGTAATGGGACAGGTATACGGGTGTAATGGGACGGGTATACAGGTGTAATGGGACGGGTGTACGGGTGTAATGGGACAGGTATACGGGTGTAATGGGACAAGTATAAAGGTGTAACGGGACAGGTGTACGGGTGCAATGGGACAGGTATACGGGTGCAATGGGACAGGTATACGGTTGTAACAAGTATACGGGTGTAATGGGACAGGTATACGGGTGCAATGGGACAGGTATACGGGTGCAATGGGACAGGTATACGGGTGCAATGGGACAGGTATACGGGTGCAATGGGACAGGTATACGGGTGTAATGGGACAGGTATACGGGTGCAATGGGACAGGTATACGGGTGCAATGGGACAGGTATACAGGTGTAATGGGACAGGTATACGTCCAATACCTCTTGGGGCTGTACGGGGAGAATCCACGAATCTTGATAAATTTGTCAAACACGTCGGGCTCTGAGTCATCATGTGCCCCAGTGGAATTTTCTTGCAAGTCTTCAGTGGGAAAGTTCCTCGCAAACAGCTGGCGACCACATCAGTCGGCAGATGTTTCAAACCTTCCCCTTCACACCATCTGGAAGAGATCCGGGGCCAGAAGAAATCCCATCGTTGTTCCTAAACAGCTTCTCCATCGCCAGGTGTGGAAGGTCACAGAGAACTTGGAGCAAGATTGGGCTTAGAGATCTTCAATAATTCCCACAAATTCCCCCTCGTGACCCTCGAGCATCTCTCATTTCCTCAAATAGGCTGTGATCTGAGGTGCTTTCTTGTTTAAGTTTGAGAACCAAATCATTGAACCTGAATTTTTAACATTGAGTAAAAATATTATATAAATCATACCTGGAACTCGTCAATAACAAAACTTGCACATATTTTTAAAATATGAGGAAAACCACCAATTTTCTGAGTAGTAATTGTCCAATCAAAGTACGTTTGACATTGGTCAACTGGAGTCCAACCTCTTCTTCTTTTTCTGTCGTGTGTCTTTTAGACCTGCAGCTCCGTTGAGGCAAGTCAGGCCAACGTGTCATCGTCCAGGTCAATATCCAACCTCAATCACGCACTTTGTTTCCTGGTCGCTAGGTAGCGAGTACTCTGGGATCATGGCTGCCTCCTCATTACATCAAAACAATAGCAAGGTTTCCAAGGAATAAAGGTAATGCTAACCTTGCTGATCATTTTGTTTTACAATTGATTTATCTTTATAAAGTTATGATGTGAACTGTTCAATAAAAATGACCAATAACAAATGTAGAGCTGGGGTTAGTAGTGATGGGTCTTCCCCTTCCCCCTCTTTTACATAGAAACATAGAAAATAGGTGCAGGAGTAGGCCATTCGGCCCTTCGAGCCTGCACCGCCATTCAATATGATCATAGTTGATCATCCAACTCGGTATCGTGCACCTGCATTCTCTCCATACCCCCTGATCCCTTTAGCCACAAGGGCCACATCTAACTCCCTCTTAAATATAGCCAATGAACTGGCCTCAACTATTTTCTGTGGCAGAGAATTTCAGAGATTCACCACTCTCTGTGTAAAAAATGTTTTTCTCATCTCGGTCCTAAAAGAATTCCCCTTTATCCTTAAACTGTGACCCCTTGTTCTGGATTCCCCAACATCGGGAACAATCTTCCTGCATCTAGCCTGCCCAACCCCTTAAGAATTTTGTAAGTTTTTGTAAGATCTCCCCTCAATCTTCTAAATTCCAGCGAGTACAAGCCGAGTGTATCCAGTCTTTCTTCATATGAAAGTCCTGCCATCCCAGGAATCAGTCTGGTGAACCTTCTCTGAACTCCCTCTATGGCAAGAATGTCCTTCCTCAGATTAGGAGATCAAAACTGTACGCAATACTCCAGGTGTGGTCTCACCAAGACCCTGTACAACTGCAGTAGAACCTCCCAGCTCCTATAAATCAGGTTACCCCGACCACACACCCGCCAGTTAAAATCCCCGCATTATTATGGATCACAATTTCTACGAATTGCAATATATAAAACTATGTTGGATCACACAAAATGTGAATGCTAGTCTTCACAAAATATATGCAAACATTTTCTGAGATTTCAGGAAATTCCCAGCCCCCCTTTTGGACTCCGGGCCCAGGTACGATGTACCCCCTGCACCACTCTCTCATAGGCCCTGTGAATATGTACGTACATATGTGAACAAAATACTGTGTGGGGTGTGTACCTTTGTTAGGTTCCTAAAAATGGGCTCAACAAATTGGTCCCAGCAGCCCCACATTTGGTGCCCATTGTTGACAGTTTAACAAAGATCATCCTCTGGAATGTTAAAACCATCTCTGAAAGCTGCCTGCATGTCTTCCAAGACAATGCATTAATGGCTGCAGAAAGTAAACAAACATGCACTTAATAACCATTGAGGAATGTGTTAATTGTCGGCCTGCGAGGATGAGAATGGAAGAAGCACAGAAGATAAACAAAGTAGGAACTTTAAAATAAATAAAACATATGCTAATTGCCTGCCTTCCCGCATATTTAATGTAGCAGCTTTTGGAGACAAGATTCGAACTTCAAACACATAACCTGTGAACGGTGCCTGCAAGAGAATGGAAGAGGGGCTGCAGAATATCATTAACAACTTGATTGCCTGCAACCCTGCAAGAAAATTACATCGATCTAAAGGGTCATTGCAGGAACAAATATGAACATTTACATGTAAATGAACCTGTCCAAATTGCAATCATGGCTAAAAGAAAATTGTTGAGCTACTGAAGTACAAAAATAAGCAGGTACTCACAAGTACAGTCAGGATACCTTCTTTCACACACAGTACTTGGAACAGCAAGTTGACAAAGCCCATCTATCACAAACCATAGAAAACTGGGGACATTAGAAGATCTCCAAACACCTTGGCACATCACCCAGAAACAAGTAGAGTAACTGTAGAGGGAGAAACAGCAGCAGGCGAGAAGATTCTACATTCACCTCAAAATATCAAACACTGGATGGACAGGGCCTGGAAAAATAACTCTAGGCCCAATGTTTCAAGGACAGTTTATCATCACATGTACCAATGAAGGTCCAGTGAAATTCAAATGTGTCTGCAGTAGTGAATCCTACAGGGTAGAAGAATACATTGACTATTTTCATAATCAAACTGGCACAGCAACATGCCAGCTATATCAAAGACAACACTTCACACAAACAGTGAACTCCCTGACTGAGTTGCCCAATGGTGTAACTCTTACTATGAGCAGCAAACCCTGTACACAAACAGTGAACTCACTGACTGAGTTGCTCAATGCTGTAACTATTACTATGAGCATCAAACCCTGTACACAAACAGTGAACTCACTGACTGAGTTGCCCAATGCTGTAACTATTACTATGAGCATCAAACCCTGTACACAAACAGTGAACTCACTGACTGAGTTGCCCAATGCTGTAACTATTACGATCGGCATCAAACCCTGTACACAAACAGTGCTTTGAGAGGCCGGTCAAGAAACACATCTGCGCCTTCCTCCCTCGCAACATGGACCCGCTACAATTCACATACCGTCCGAACAGATCCACGGACAATGTGGTCTCCCGGGTTCTGCACACCTCTCTCTCTCATCTTGACAGCCAGAAGGGGGGGGGCTATGTGAGGATGCTGTTCATAGACTTCAGTTCAGCCTTCAACACGATAGTCCCCACCAGACTTGCCTTCCCAGGTAGTCAAGATGGGAGGAAATACATCAAAGTCCCTCACCCTGAGCACAGGATCCCCCCAGGGTTGCGTCCTCAGCCCCCTACTGTACTCCCTGTACACACATGACTGTGTGGCTAGGGTCAGCTCCAACTCAATAATCAAGTTTGCTGATGACACTGTGGTGGTGGGCTTGATCTCAGACAATGATGAGAAGGCCTACTGGGAGGAGGTGGCTGATCTGGCACTCTGGTGTCAGGACAACAGCCGGCTCTTGAATATCGAAAAAACTAAGGAGCTGATCGTGGACTTTATGAGGGCACATCATCCGAGGGCGTACACACCATTGAGGATAAATGGGGATACTGTGGATAGGGTGAGCTGCTTTAAATACCTGGGAGTCCACATCTCTGAGGATATGACATGGACATCACATGCTGCAGCACTCATGAGTAAGGCAAGGCAGCGCCTTTATCACCTCAGGCAATAGAGGAAATTCAGAGTGTCTCTGAGGATCCTCCAGTGCTTCTACTCAGCGGCTGTGGAAAGCATCGTGTTTAGAAACATCATAATTTGGTTTGGGAGCTGCTCTGCCCAGGACAAGAAGTCTCTGCAGAGAGTTGTGCGTTCGGCCGAACGTACTATGGGAACTACACTCGCCCCCCTGCAGGAACTATACATCAGGAGGTGCAACTCCAGAGCCAACAAGATCATGGGAGACCCCTTCTACCCCAGCAACGGACTGTTCCAGCTGCTACGGTCAGGCAAATGCCTCCGTTGCCATGTTGTGAGAACGGAGAGGATGAGAAGGAGTTTCTTCCCAGAGGCCATTAGGACTGTAAACACCTATCTCACCAGGGACTAACTTTACTGAACCAATTTACTGTTGTGTCGTGTCTTTTTAAAATAGCTGTTTTTTTATTTTTTCCTCCCAATAATATGTAATATGTGAATATGTGATTCTGTTTTGTAGTTTATTTGTTTTTTTGCACAAAGTCCGTGAGCATTGGTCACTTTTCATTTCACTGCACATCTCGTATGTGTATGTGACGAATAAACTCGACTTGAACTCCCTCACAGAGTTGCCCACCAAACCTATACTCTTTACTATGGGCATCCTGCCTGACCTGCTGAGTTACTCCAGTACTCTGTGAAACGTCACCTATCCATGTTCTCCACAGATGCTGCCTGACCCGCTGAGTTACTCCAGTACTCTGTGAAATGTCACCTATCCATGTTCTCCACTGCTGCTGCCTGACCCGCTGAGTTACTCCAGTACTCTGTGAAATGTCACCTATCCATATTCTCCACAGATGCTGCCTGACCCGCTGAGTTACTCCAGTACTCTGTGAAACGTCACCTATCCATGTTCTCCACAGATGCTGCCAAAGATAGTGGAGTTTGGGAATATGGGGGGAAGGTAGGAATGAGGTACTGTTTGTGGATGATCAGCTGTATTGTCTATGTTTCTATGTAAAAGCTTTTCACTCCACATCACCATCTACATCTCTGCTGTGACTCTCAGTCTGAGGAAGGGTCGCGACCTCCAAATGTCGAGCGTTCCTTGTCTCCAGAGATGCTGCCCGTCCCGCTGAGTTACTGCAGCATTTTGTAGTCTGCCCCCCCCTTGAGGTTTTATCTCAGGTTTGCAGCATCTGCAGCTGCTGTGATTGTCCCCCCCGCACCCCCCCCCCCCCCCCACGTGGTGTAGGAGCCGCGGGGGCGGGGCCGGCCGCGCCGTGGCAACCGTTGCTCGGGCGGGATGGGCGACTCCGATTGGCGGAGGGCGCTGTCCATCCAAGGGGCGGGGAACCGGCTCTGATTCAAGATTCAAGAAAGTTTATGGTCATGTGGCCCAGATAGGACAATGACATTCTTGCTTTGCTGCAGCACAACAAAATATAGTAGGCATGAATACAGAACACATCAGTGTGTCCATATACCATTATATAAATATATACACACATGAATAAATAAACAGATAAAGTGCAATAAACAGGTAATGATCTAATAATGTTCAGAGTTTTGTTTGAGTTGAGTTTAATAGCCTGATGGCTGTGGGGAAGCAGCTATTCATGAACATGGTCGTTGCAGTCTTCAGGCTCCTGCACCTTCTACCTGAAGGTTGCGAGGAGATGAGTGTGTGGCCAGGATGGTATGGGTCCTTGATGATTCTGCCAGGCTTTGTCAGGCAGCGACTGCGATAGATCCCCTCGATGGTAGGGAGGTCAGAGCCGAAGATGGATTGGTCATTGTTTACTACTTTCTGCATTATTTTCCGCTCCTGGACGCTCAAGTTGCCGAACCAAGTCACGATGCAACCAGTCAGCATGTTCGCTACTGTGCACCAATAGAAGTTCGAGACAGTCCATTTTGACAAACTGACTCTCCGTAATCTTCTCAGGAAGTAGAGACGTTGATGTGCTTCCTTTATAATTTTATCAGTGCTCTTTGTGTGGGAGGTGAAGGGTCGGTTTTTCTCTCTGGTGAAGGCGTGGGTGGAGGCGGCAATCCCTGGCAACATTGCGGCCGCTCGGCAAAGATGGCAGCGGACTGGCCGAGCTCCTCGCCACTCTTTCCTCCACCATCATCAATCAGATCAAGGCCCTGCTGGCATCCGTACATCTGAATTTCAAAATCAACGGAGAAATCTCATGCCTGTCACATCTGAACTGTAATTATCAGCCACCACCTGCTATAAACCCAGCTACCTTTGTACCACTGCCAGAGGAAGAATGTGACCATGATTGTCTGGCGCTTGCAGAAGCCGCTGCCACTCCCTGCCTGGATTTACAGTCATCTGATTGATCATCCTGATCTGGTCCTATTTACCGATGGCTCTTCACACTGACCAAGTGATGACAGATTATTGGCAGGATATGCAGTGGTCACACCACACCAAGTGCTGGACGTGTACGCTTTACCATCCAGAACATCTGCTCAGGCAGCTGAGCTGTATGCCCTGACTCGTGCCTGCATATTGGCAAAAGATACAAGTGCTAATATCTACACCGATTCTTGCTGTGCGTTTGGGGTTGTACATGACTTTGGCCAGTTATGAAAAAATAGAGGATTCATCGCATCAACAGGAAAGACTATTAAGCGTGATAAACTGATCTTAAATTTACTAAGATCCTAAAATGTAGATATATTCCTTATTAACGATCTTTGTAGTGTAAAATACATGAATATACTAACGTTGTGTGGGGTGAGAGAGAATACGAGGGTGAAGTGAGGCATCTAAACAGAAGGAAGGTAGAAGTTGGAGTTTGAAATCCAATGAACAACTTCCACACAGAACACAGTGAACTCGCTGCTGGAAGTAAACAAGCTTCCTTATCTGATTAGAATGTTGGGTTTGTGCCCACATTCCTTCGCATGCACAAGGAGGTATCTCTTTGCCTGCTCCAACCAAAATTATAATCCGACCTGTATGGCTCCATTTTTGCAACTGATTAATGACAAAATATTAATATCCTTTCTTACTCTAAATGTTGATCAACAAGGAGGGAACTGTGGAAGAAAATTTAATATCCTCCCTTATTTAATGTTGATTGGAATTGAACAAGGTAACGAAAGTGTGTATTGGATGTGACAATTGGCAGCTCTCGCTTGACCAGGTGCAGAAGAGGTTGTGGGAATCGGCAAAGTAAGATCAGACTTATTACTTCTTGTTTGGGAATGTGTGAAGTGTGGATGGTAAATGTAAACGTGAAATAGCAGAGCAGATAATGAAGCTTGTTTACTCTTCGGTGAGGAGTTACAGAGGATCTCCCTTGCCCCCTACTGCTAGTAGCGTAGATATGTTGCAGGAAATGGGAGGCTTGTGATTGGCTTGGAATGGGGATGGTGGTGTGAGCCGCCTGACAGATGAGATAGAATAATGTCAAGATTCCCTTGTATTGTGTTTGACTTGTATTAACCATCTGTTTCCCCCCACACACACACCCCCTGGAAAAGAGAGATGGGGGCTGGACAAAGCCTGGAAAGTGATAGGTGGATGGAAAATGCTGGAGTAACTCAGCGGGACAGGCAGCATCTCTAGAGAGAAGGAATGGGTGATGTTTCAGGTTGAGACCCTTCTTCAGAAGTGATAGGTGAATATAGGTGAGGGAGACACAAGAGACTGCAGCTGCTGGAATCTTGCATATAACACAATTTAGTTAGATGCACGGAATCTCTTGCCCAGAGGGAATCGAGGACCAGACTTAGGCAGGTGGGACTAGTGTAGCCGGGACATGTTGATCGGTGTGGGTAAGTTGGGCCGAAGGTCCTGTTTCCACACTATCACTCGATGACTCTGACACAAAGTGCTGCAGTAACTCAGTAGGTCAGGCAGCATCTGTGGAGAATATGGATAGGTGACATTTCACACAATGCTGGAGTAACTCAGCGGGCCAGGCAGTATCTGTGGGGAACATGGATAGGTGACATTTCACACAGTGCTGGAGTAACTCAGCGGGTCCAGCAGCATCTGTGGAGAACATGAATAGGTGACATTTTGGGGTCAGGACCCTTCTTCAGACTGACATGATGTTAACAGATTAGGGGGTGATCAGCAGATGAGTGAAGTAAGTGACAGAGGCGAGAGAAAATAAGGAGATAAAAGGATGTGAGATAAGGAGAGAGGAATGTATATGTGCAGCTTTAAGGGACATTGGTCAGGTAGCATTTGGAATATTGCATACAGGACTAGTCACTCCATTACAGGACTGATGTGGAGGCTTTGGGGAAGGTGCAGAGATAATTAACCAGAATGGTTTAAAAACAAATTTGTTGCCACAGGCTGGACGTGCGGGTGAAACCCTTGCCACTCTCAGCGCACACAAAGGGTCTGTCTCTGACCCCACCACTCGCCACATCTTCCCATCTCCCCCCATGTCTGCCTTCCGCAAAGACCGCTCCCTCCGCAACTCCCTTGTCAATTCTTCCCTTCCCTCCCGTACCACCCCCTCCCTGGGCACTTTCCGTTGCAACCGCAAGAAATGCAACACCTGTCCCTTCACCTCCCCTCTCGACTCCATTCAAGGTCCCAAGCAGTCGTTCCAGGTGCGACAAAGGTTCACCTGCATCTCCTCCAACCTCATCTACTGCATCCGCTGCTCTAGATGTCAGCTGATCTACATCGGTGAGACTAAGCGGCGGTTGGGTGATCGTTTCGCCGAAGACCTCTGCTCAGTCCGCAATAACCTGAACTCCCGGTGGCTCAGCACTTCAACTCCCCCTCCCATTCCCAATCCGACCTCTCTGTCCTGGGTCTCCACCATTGCCAGAGTGAGCAACACCGGAAATTGGAGGAACAGCACCTCATATTCCGCCTGTGCAGCTTGCATCCTGATGGCATGAATGTTGAATTCTCCCAATTTTGCTAGCCCTTGCTGTCTCCTCCCCTTCCTTAACCCTCGAGCTGTCTCCTCCCATCCCCCCGCCCTCGGGCTCCTCCTCCTCCCCTTTTTTCTTCCTTCTACCCTCCCACCCCCCATCTGTCTGAAGAAGGGTTTTGGCCCGAAACGTCGCATATTTTCTTCGCTCCATAGATGCTGCGGCACCCGCTGAGTTTCTCCAGCAATTTTGTGTACCTAAGGGTCTGTCTCTGGTGTGTATCAGCTGGTGCTCCCGCAGCCTCCATGCTCTTTTATCACAGTGGGAGCAGCTGTTCGCCGGTGTGGGCCCGTCGGTGTTGCCACAACCCCCGCAACATGTCATACGTCTCACCACAGTACGGGCAGTCGTAGGGCTGGCCACTGGTGTGCACAGGCGACCGCGTCCTATAGGTCGAGCTATAGCTCCGCCCCTCTGATGGAGAGCGCCCTCATCCAATTGGGAGGGAGTGTGGAGAGATAGAGGGGAGAGTGACAGGGGGGGGGGGGGGAATCATGCTTTATTTTGCTTTTATTTTGTCATCTAATCGCTGATTTTTGGCCCAAAAACCTTCACTCTAAAACATTTAGTTCCCAGCATAAATACGCAAATATATTACATCTGTCACTAAGCACCCATAAAAATATCTCTCAATAATGCTCTTTGGTTCAGAGGATTTGTACGTTAGCATCTGGCCTACGTTTTAGGCCTCAGGCCCGTGTTTCAGGCTTTGCCTTAAAGTATGGAATTCCGCGCCTGTTTCATAGGCCTCAGGGTTGTTTTATAGGCTCCGGGACTGTGTTGTGAGCTCAGGTCCTGTATTTTAGGCCCCAGGCCTGTGTAGTCGGTTTTCGCCTTAGTTCTGGAATTTCCTACCTGTGTTTTGTAGGCCCCCAGGCTTATGTCATAGGCTCCAGGGTTGTGTCATGGGCCCCAGGCTTATGTCATAGGCTCCAGGGTTGTGTCATGGGCCCCAGGCTTCTGTCATAGGCTTCAGGGTTGCGTCACAGCCTCCAGGCCTGTGTCGTAGGCTCCAGGGTTGTATTAAAGGCTCCAGGCCTGCATCATAAGCTCCAGGCATCTGTCATAGGCTCCGAGCCTGTGTTATCGGCTGTGGGCCTATGTTATAGGCTCTGGGCCTGTGTTACAGGCTCCAGACCTGTATTCTACGTTCTGGGCCTCTGTTATGTCTCCAGGTCTGTGTTATAGGCTCCAGACCTGTGTTATAGGCTTTGGGCCTGTTGTAGGCTCTGGGCCTGTGTTGTAGGCTCTGGGCCTGTGTTGTAGGCTCTGGGCCTATGTTTTTGGCTCCAGGCCTGTGTTGTAGGCTCCAGGCCTGTGTTATTGGCTCCAGACCTGTGTTATTGCCTCCGGGCCTGAGTTGTCGTGAGGGGTCTGGGCCTGGGTTATATTGCTCCAGGTCTGTGTTATAGGCTCCGGGCTTGTGTTATAGGCTCTGGGCGTGTGTTGTAGGCTCTGGGCGTGTGTTGTAGGCTCCAGGCCTAAATTCTGGGCTTTGGCCAAAATTCTGGGCCACACGAGTGTATTATAGTCTCTGATGGCTGTCAGATCACCTCCTCCATCAGGCTATCAGCAGAGAGCAGAGGCCGCGCCGAATGAAGTCCCGTCACCCCTTTGCCCCACACGGAAAATAACTCCTCGTCAAGTCAAGTCACATTTTTTTATATAGTACATTTATAAAACAACTCGCATTGGCCAAAGTGCTTTACATTGGTATAAGAATAGTATAACAAACAAACTACATACATGTAGCCCTCGCTCAGAGGACGTCAAGAAAGGCTTGGGAATACAGATGAGTTTTAAGTCTGGACTTAAAGGAGTCGATGGAGGGGGCAGATCTGATGGGAAGAGGGATACTGTTCCACAGTCTAGGAGCTGCAACCGCAAAGGCGTGGTCGCCCCTGAGCTTATGCCTAGACCGCGGGATATTTAGCAACCCAAAGTCGGCCGATCTGAGGGACCTGGAGGTGGTGTGGTAGGTGAGCAGACTTTTAATGTAGGTGGGGGCAAGCCCATTGAGGGCTTTGTATCCATAGCATCCATCCAGCCAACTGAGACAAAAGCACACTGGACAGCCACCAAGTGGTCACAGGAGTGGAAGGCAACCTCATCTCCATTACACAGCTACATCTCTTCACCAGATAAAAGCTGTCCAGGGTCTGACCTCCACAGAGGAGCATGGGTGAAGCTTAACAGACTTGGTACTGGAGTTGGGCATTTCTATGGCAGCATGTGGAGATGGGGGCTCCGCCAGAGCCCAGCCTGTGAATGCTGAGCAGAACAACAGCCAGCCAACCATGTCATCTCTGGGTGCCCGCCCTACCACCCATCAAATGGAGCTCAGGGCCTGGCAGACATTGACGCAGAGACAACAACCTGGCTGCTCAACATCCGGCTTGTGATCTAACTATTCCTTTGGTTTATTTATGTTTCATTCGCAAGAAGAAGGGCTTTATTACAGGCTCTGGGCCTGTGCTGCAGTTATAGTCTCCGGGTCTACGTTCTGGGCTTTGGCCTAAGTTCTGGTGCCACGAGCCTGTGTTTTGTAGGCCACAGGGCTGTATTATTGACTCCAGGCCTGTGTTTTATGCTTTTGTACCACCAGGGGTGCCGGGGAGATGGCCAGTCCTGCCGGCAGTCTGTTCGTTTTTTTACCTTTTTGTTATTTTTAGCGTCTGTTTAAAGTTTGTTTTTATGTTCTTCAGTTTGTTTTATGTGGGGGGAGGTGAAGGGAATTTTTTTTTCAAGTTCTTACCTCCCTGGAGGTGTGATCAATTTTCGGATCACATTCTCCGGGCTCTGCAGCCTAACATCGCTGGAGCTGGAGGCCTCCTCGGACTGTCGTCAGCCCCACCGCGGGGCGCAGACTTAACATCGGAGCGGATCCCTTGCCTGGGATCGCTCCCACCGTGGCCTGCGGACTTCCCATCAAGGGCTTGCAGTCTCGGGAGAGGCCGAGTCGGGAGCTCCAACGCCGTAGAAGGTTCGTCCAGCCCCGACGTGAGGTTCGATCGCCCGGCGTGGGGGAGCTGACATTCCCCTGATGCAGGACCTGAACGCCTCGACGCGGAGGGCCGAAACACCACCTGCTATGGTAGTCAAGACCATCCCGTCAATGGAGGCTCAAGGCCCCCGACCGAGGAAGAACTAAAGGAAGAGCTTGAAATTTATTTCGCCTTCCATCACAGTGAGGAATGTGTAGGAGTCACTGTGGTGGATGTTCGTGTTAAAATGTGTTTTTGCATCTGTTGCTTTGGCCAATGAAATTCCTTGTATGTTGCAAAACATACTTGGCAAATAAATTCTGATTCTGATTTGGCCCAAGTTCTGGGCCTCAGAGCCTGTGTTGCAGGCCTCGGGCCTGTGTTGAAGGCTTCGGGCCTTGTTGTGGGCTTTGGTCTCCACTTTGTTTTCAACACAATATTCCACCAAACACCCATAACACCCAAATGCGCAGGTGTGGCTGAAGGTTCCTGTTGTGACATAAACCCCACCACATACACTAACCCCCCCACACACACACTAACCCCCCCCCCCACACACACACTAACCCCCCACACACACACTAACCCCCCCCACACACACTAACCCCCCCCCACACACACACTAACCCCCCACACACACACTAACCCCCCCCCCACACACACACTAACCCCCCCCCACACACACACTAACCCCCCACACACACACTAGCCCCCCCCACACACACTAACCCCCCACACACACACTAACCCCCCCCACACACACTCACCCCCCACACACACACTAACCCCCCCCACACATACTCTAACCCCCCCCACACACACTAACCCCCCCACACACACTAACCCACCCACACACACTCTAACCCCCCCCCACACACACTAACCCCCCCCCACACACACACTAACCCCCCCCCCCCCCACACACACTAACCCCCCCCACACACACTAACCCCCCCCCCACACACACTAACCCCCTACACACACTAACCCCCCCCGACACACACACTAACCCCCTACACACACACTAACCACCCGCCTTGATATTATTATTAAATAATAATAATAATAATAATAATTTTATTTATAGAGCACTTTAAAAACAAACATAGCTGCAACAAAGTGCTGTACATCACTAATCATTGACAAAAAAGTGAATACACACCAAAAATAACAATCAAAAGAAATAGTAGGAAAAGACAAGTAAAATAAAGAAACATCAAAAACACCACAAACAGAAGCAAAGCCTCAGGCATGGTCAAAAGCCAGGGAGTACAAATGCGTTTTAACACTGGATTTGAAGATGGACAGTGAGGGGGCCTGTCTCATGTGCAACGGCAGGGTGTTCCAGAGTGCCGGAGCAGCAACAGAGAAGGCTCTATCCCCTCTGAGCCTCCGACTAGACCTCGGTACCTCCAGGAGCAGCTGACCAGCTGACCTGAGGGACCGGGCAGGAGCGTATGGGTGGAGCAGCTCAGAGAGGTAAGGCGGGGCGAGCCCATTCAGAGATTTAAAAACAAATAACAGTATCTTAAAATGAACCCGAAAGTGCACCGGGAGCCAGTGTAGGGAGGCCAGAATTGGCGATATGTGCTCCCTCTTTCGAGTCCCTGTTAAAAGGCGAGCAGCAGCATTCTGAACCAACTGGAGACGAGCCAGTGAAGAACGAGCAACACCAAAATAGAGCGCGTTACAGTAATCCAGCCTAGATGTAATAAAGGCATGGATTACTGTCTCAAAATGCTGCCGCTCGAGAACGGGCTTCACCTTTGCCAGCTTCCTTAGGTGAAAGAAGCTGGACTTAACCACCGCGCATATTTGGCGATCTAATTTAAAGTCACTGTCCATCCTAAAACCCAGGTTCACAACTGTTGGCTTCACGTACCTTGACAATGGACCTAAATCAACAAATGGAAGTTCACGGTAGCCATTGGGATCAAATAAAATCACCTCTGTCTTCTTTTCATTAAATCCAAGAAAGTTTAGGGCCAACCAGGACTTAATGTCATCAAGACAAGACAGAAGCGATTTTACAGAAAAGGCATCTTCCCCCCTCAGCGGCAAATAAAGCTGGGTATCATCTGCATAACAGTGGAAGGAGATGCCATGCTTTCTAAGGATGGAACCCAGAGGAAGTATGTACAGCGAGAAAAGCAGGGGCCCCAGAATCGAACCCTGTGGAACCCCATATGACAGGGGAGCGGAAGAGGATTCAAACCCAGCAAGGCTAACACACATGGTTCTGCCCGCCAGGTAGGACCTGAACCATCCCAGGGCACTGCCGCAGATGCCCACTAACTGCTGTAGCCGAGATAATAAGATATTATGGTCCACCGTATCAAAGGCGGCAGACAAATCCAGCTGGACAAGAACCACACAATCCCCAGAATCATTAGCCAGGAGGATATCGTTAAAAACCCTTAGCAATGCTGACTCCGTGCTGTGCGTGGTTTTAAATCCAGACTGGAAGATCTCCTGAATATCATGCTCCTCCAGGAATAGTTTTAGCTGAGCATAAACAACTCTCTCCAGTAAATGGCTCCTTTTACCCCATCTCCGCCCAATCCACTCACGCATACGCCCAACTCGCAGGCGTGTATACAGAGGGAGAGGTTGGGGGGGGGGGGGGAGAGAGAGAAGGCAGAGAGAGAGGGGGCAGAGACAGAGAGGGGCAGAGAGAAAGAGAGAGGGGCAGAGAGAAAGTGAGAAGGGCAGAGAGAGAGAGGCAGAGTGAGGGTTGGAAGAGAGGGGGGTAGAGAGGGGTGAGGAAGAGAGGCCAAGTTAGAGAGAGGCGGGGAGAGCGAGGGGAGGGGGTAGAGAGAGGAGGGGAAGAGAGAGGACGTGAGGGTGGGGGGAGTGGTGTAGGCTGGGGGGGGGGGGAGATGGGGGGTGGAAGAGAGGCCGGGTGGAAGAGAGGCATGGGGGAAGAAAGTCCCAATTTGCAGGCGAGTCTAGAGAGGGAGATGGGCAGAGAGAGGGGGCAGAGACAGAGAGAGGGGGGAAGAGAGGGGGTCATTAGCGCATCGTTTTTTCGAGAAGAAGTGACAACACACAAATAAATAAATAAACACACACACACACAGATCCAAGATCAGAGTTTTATAATTATGGAAATAGATAGATACAGATGTAGAGGAAAGCGTTTCAAGTACAAATTTACTGTCACATGTGCCAATTAAGGTACAGTGATATTTGAGTTCCCATACAGCCATACTAAGTAAAAAGCAACAACACACAGCCAAATAAAATAAAAATGTAACAGAAACATCCACCACAGTGGAATCCACATTCCTCACTGTAATGGAAGGTAATAAAGATCAATCATCTTCCTCGTTTGTTCACCCGTGGTCGGGGCTGTTGAACCCTCCGCAGTCGCCGCTGCCGACGGTCCGATGTCCGAAGCCGTTGTATCGGGTCGACGGAAACTCCGCAGTCCACAGGCCCCGAGGTTGGAGCTCCTCACGGGCGATCCTCAGCAAAGGAGAAACATCGCATCACCGTCGAGGTAAGTGACTGAAAAAAGTTTCCCCCAATTTCCTCCAGCCCCCCCCCCCCCCATGTAAAACAAACCTAGAAACAATAAAACATACTTAAAATACGGGAAGCGGTGACTGAATTAACCCTGACGCCTTTTGCCAGCGAGAAGAAGACAGAGGAATGACGAAGAGTTGGCCCACGAGGGAGAGGAGGGATGACCGTTTAATTGGGATAATTCAATGTTCATGTCATTGGGCTGTGAGCTATGAGGTGCTGTCCCTCCAGTTCGTGTGTCACCTCACTCTGGCAATGGAGGAGGCCCAGGACAGAAAGATCAGTGTGGGAGTGGGAAGGGGAGTTAAAATGGTTGGCAACCGGGAGATCCAGCAGGCCTTGGCGGACCGAGCGCAAGTGTAGGGTGAAATGCACGCCTAGTCTAGATACAAGGAACAGCAGATGCTGGTTTACAAAAAGAGACACAATCTCCTGGAGTAACTTGCACCTCTGGAGAGCATGGACAGGCAACATTCTAGGTCAGGACCCTTCTTCAGACTGCTTGGTGTGGTCGCCTTAGATTCCCTTCCCTCTACAGATGCACCCTGACCCACTGAGTTCCTCCACCACTTTAGAGGGAATGGACAGACCACGTTTTGAGTCAGGACCCTTCTTCAGACTGACTGGAGAGGGTGGGGAGAGCAAGCTGGAAAAGAGAGTTGGGGGCAGGACAAAGCCTAGCAAGTGATAGGGCACAAATGCTGGAGTAACTCAGCAGGATAGGCAGCCTCTCTGAAGAGAAGGAATGGGTGAAGTTTCAGGTTGAGGTTCAGAAGTGATAGGCGGATATAGGTGAGGAGACACAAGAAACCACAGATAACCATATAACAATTACATCACGGAAACAGGCCATCCCGGCCCTACAAGTCCATGCCGAACAATTATTTTCCCTTAGTCCCACCTGCCTGTACTCATACCATAACCCTCCATTCCCTTCTCATCCATATGCCTATCTAATTTATTTTTAAATGATACCAACGAACCTGCCTCCACCACTTCCACTGGAAGCTCATTCCACACCGCAACCACACTCTGAGTAAAGAAGTTCCCCCTCATGTTACCCCTAAACTTCTGTCCCTTAATTCTGAAGTCATGTCCTCTTGTTTGAATCTTCCCTATTCTCAAAGGTAAAAGCTTGTCCACAACAACTCTGTCTATCCCTCTCATCATTTTAAAGACCTCTATCAAGTCCCCCCTTAACCTGCTGCGCTCCAGAGAATAAAGACTTAACTTATTCAACCTTTCTCTGTAACTTAGTTGTTGAAACCCAGGCAACATTCTAGTAAATCTCCTCTGTACTCTCTATTTTGTTGACATCCTTCCTATAATTGGGCGACCAAAATTGTACACCATACTCCAGATTTGGTCTCACCAATGCCTTGTACAATTTTAACATTACATCCCAGCTCCTACACTCAATGCTCTGATTTATAAAGGCTAGCATACCAAAAGCTTTCTTTACCACCCTATCTATATGAGATTCCATCTTCAAGGAACTATGCACGGTTATTCCCAGATCCCTCTGTTCAACTGCATTCTTCAATTCTCTACCATTTAATATGTACGTCCTATTTTGGTTTGTCCTGCCAAGGTGTAGCACCTCACATTTATCAGCATTAAACTCCATCTGCCATCTTTCAGCCCATTCTTCCAAATGGACTAAATCACTCTGTGGACTTTGGAAATCCTCTTCATTATCCAGAACACTTGGTATCATCTGCATACTTACTAATCCAATTTACCACACCTTCATCCAGATCATTGATGTACATGACAAACAACAAAGGACCCAACACAGATCCCTGAGGCACCCCACTAGTCACCATCCTCCAACCCGACAAACAGCTATTCACCATTACCCTCTGGCGTCTCCCATTCAGCCACTGTTGAATCCATCTTGCTACTCCTGCATTTATACCCAACAGTTGAACCTTCTTAACCAACCTTCCATGAGGAACCTTGTCAAAGGCCTTACTAAAGTCCATATAGACAACATCCACTGCTTTACCCTCGTCAATTTCCCTAGTAACCTCTTCAAAAAATTCAAGATTAGTCAAACATGACCTTCCAGGCACAAATCCATGTTGACTGTTCCTAATCAGACCCTGTTTATCCAGATGCTTATATATATTATCTCTAAGTATCTTTTCCATTAATTTGCCCACCACTGAAGTCAAACTAACAGGTCTATAATTGCTAGGTTTACTCTTAGAACCCTTTTTAAACAATGGAACAACATGCACAGTACACCAATCCTCCGGCACTATTCCAGTTTCTAATGACATTTGAAATATTTCTGTCAGAGCCCCTGCTATTTCTACACTAACTTCCCTCAATGTCCCAGGGAATATCCTGTCAGGACCTGAAGACTTATCCTCTTTCATATTTTTCAAAAGTGTCAGTTCTTCCTCTTCTTTGAATCTCATAGTTTCCATAGCTATACTTGTTTCCCTTACCTCACATAATTCAATATCCTTCTCCAGAGATGTTCTCCAGATATGCTTCTGACTGTGATGGCAGGACTTTCATATGAAGAAAGACTGGATAGACTTGGCTTGTACTCGATAGAATTCAGAAGATTGAGGGGGGATCTTATAGAAATGTACAAGATTTTTGAGAGGTTGGACAGGCTAGATGCAGGAAGATTATTCCCGATGTTGGGGAAGTCCAGAACTAGAGGTCACAGTTTAAGGATAAGAGGGAAGTCTTTTAAGACCGAGATGAGAAAATCATTTTTTACACAGAGAGTGGTGAATCTGTGGAATTCTCTGCCACAGAAGCTAGTTGAGGCCAGTTCATTGGCTATATTTAAGAGGGAGTTAGATGTGGCCCTTGCGGCTAAAGGGATCAGGGGGTATGGAGAGAAGGCAGGGATGGGATACTGAGTTGGATGATCAGCGATGATCATGTTGAATGGCGGAGCAGGCTCGAAGGGCCGAATGGCCTACTCCTGCACCTATTTTCTATGTTTTTATGTTTCTATGCTCCCTAACATTTGTCGTTTCAGGTCAGGACCCTTCCGGTTTGAGTGGGCCAGTGGAGCAGAGAACCCAAGACAGTTGTTGCACCAACAGTGGATATAAAATAAGCTAGAAAATCTAGAAAAGAAGAGCCCTACGTCCCTATGTTCCCAATGTAGGGGGAGTCCAGAACCAGGGGGTTACAGTTTAAGAAGAAGACCCACTGAGTCACTCCACCTTTTGGCTGTTGGTCTATTAACAGATTAAGATCTACCTTAGATCTCCTTTTGTCAGCCTGCTTGGCACTCTCCTTTTTCACCGGCATTCTCGATACACCTTTCTTGGGTTATTGATCCACACAGTGAAGGTTAGAGTTTCGATCTACCAGCTGTTTCAATGCCTGGCAGAATGGGTTTGGTGAACCCACTTCAAGTTGACAGATAGAATGGAGCTCGTCCATCTCTCATGGTTACGGATGCTGTTCACTGTGAGGTCACCGGCCAGGCACATTATGAGGTCACCTCTGATTATGATGGTTAGGCTGTGGGCCGAGCATCAAAAATGTGTCTGGAAACCCAAGTCACCAAACTACATGAAATATTCCACAGATTTAGATGAAATATAATTGAGAAGGAAGTCATAACTCGTCATTGCCAAAAGTTGCACATTAATTAATTAAACTAATTAGAAAATGAGATTGGGAAAATAAGCGACGTCTAGTGGCCAATGCCCGTATTACACCATGGGCAGCCTATTTCCGTGTTGCAGTCCATTTAAACTATATATGATTATACCTGTTAATATGAATGTTATCATATATAATTAAGTATAATTATATTATATAAAAATAATTTGATGAATATAATTGTGAGTGTGTTTTTTTTAATGACACTGTCGCAGAGGTCCTGCTCCTGAACCAGCCTAATTTATGGGTTAGGGCAGTTCTTGTGGGTTCCTCCCTTTACTGAACCCCACTGATTACCAGTGTGCAGAGTGGGGGTGACAGCCATAGTGGGACTGGGGCAGTGCCAGGCAGGCATGTTCCAGTCGCTTTAATAGGATATTAAATGAGACTACAGCAGATGTCCCAGGTTTTAAGGGCTCATGAACCTGCCTAATTAAAGGGTCAGGACAGTTCATCTAGGTTTCCCCATTTACTGAACCACGCTGACTGCCAAAGTGGGGAGAGTGGGGGTAACGGCCATCGTGGGACTGGGGCTGTGCCAGGCCTGTAAGAGACCCGTCTTATTTCTGATGTAAATGTCACATCCTGGCCAAGAATCGAATGCTCTGATGTTTATAGAAACATAGAAACATAGAAATTAGGTGCAGGAGTAGGCCATTCGGCCCTTCGAGCCTGCATCGCCATTCAATATGATCATGGCTGATCTTCCAAACTCAGTATCCCGTACCTGCCTTCTCTTCGTACCCTCTGATCCCCTTAGCCACAAGCGCCACAATTAACTCCCTCTTAAATATAGCCAATGAACTGGCCTCAACTACCCTCTGCGGCAGAGAGTTCCAGAGATTCACCACTCTCTGTGTGAAAATAGTTCTTCTTATCTCGGTTTTAAAGGATTTCCCCCTCATCCTTAAGCTGTGACCCCTTGTCCTGGACTTCCCCAACATCGGGAGCAATCTTCCTGCATCTAGCCTGTCCAACCCCTTAAGAATTTTGTAAGTTTCTATAAGATCCACTCTCAATCTCCTAAATTCTAGAGAGTATAAACCATGTCTATCTAGTCTTTCTTCATAAGACAGTCCTGACATCCCAGGAATCAGTCTGATGAACCTTCTCTGCACTCCCTCAATGGCAATAATGTCCTTCCTCAGATTTGGAGACCAAAACTGTACGCAATACTCCAGGTGTGGTCTCACCAAGACCCTGTACAACTGCAGTAGAACCTCCCTGCTCCTATACTCAAATCCTTTTGTTATGAAAGCTAACATACCATTCGCTTTCTTCACTGCCTGCTGCACCTGCATGCCTACTTTCAATGACTGGTGTATCATGACACCCAGGTCTCGCTGCATCTCCCCTTTTCCTAGTCGGCCACCATTTAGATAATAGTCTGCTTTCCTGTTTTTGCCACCAAAATGGATAACCTCGCATTTATCCACATTATACTGCATCTGCCAAACATTTGCCCATTCACCCAGCCTATCCAAGTCACCTTGCAGTCTCCTAACATCCTCCTCACAGCTAACACTGCACCCCAGCTTAGTGTCATCCGCAAACTTGGAGATATTGACTTCAATTCCCTCATCCAGATCATTAATATATATTGTAAATAGCTGGGGTTCCAGCACTGAGCCTTGCGGTACCCCACTAGTCACTGCCTGCCATTGTGAAAAGGACCCGTTTACTCCTACTCTTTGCTTCCTGTTTGTCAGCCAGTTCTCTAACCACATCAATACTGAACCCCCAATGCCGTGTACTTTAAATACACGGCATTGCCGTTTACTCAATGAATATTCATTTTAAGCTACAATGAGCCTATATTTATGTTATAGACTCCCCCCCCCCCCCCCCCAATGGTGCGTTTGCAAATGAGGGCTATAGACCTTTGACCTAAAATAACCCTAAAAGTGTTGCATTGTTTATCTCTAGTTTGTGTGTGTGTCTGTGTGTGCCTTTCAAACGTGTATCTCAAGTTCAAGTTCAAGTGAGTTTATTGTCATGTATCCCTGTATAGGTCAATGAAATTCTTGCTTTGCTTAAGCACACAGAACATAGTAGGCATTTACTACAAAACAGATAAATGTGTCCATATACCATGATATAAATATATACACACATGAATAAATAAACTGATGAAGTGCAAATAACAGAAAGTGGTTATTAATAATCAGTTTTGTCCGAGCCAGGTTTAATAGCCTGATGGCTGTGGGGAAGTAGCTATTCCTGAACCTGGTTGTTGCAGTCTTCAGGCTCCTGTACCTTCTACCTGAAGGTAACAGGGAGATGAGTGTGTGGCCAGGATGGTGTGGATCTTTGATGATACTGCCAGCCTTTTTGAGGAAGCGACTGCGATAAATCCCCTCGATGGAAGGAAGGTCAAAGCTGATGATGGACTGGGCAGTGTTTACTACTTTTTGTAGTCTTTTCCTCTCCAGGGTGCTCAAATTGCCGAACCAAGCCACGATGCAACCGGTCAGCATGCTGTCTACTGTGCACCTGTAGAAGTTAGAGAGAGTCTTCCTTGACAAACCGACTCTCCGTAATATTCTCAGGAAGTAGAGGCGCTGATGAGCTTTCTTGATAATTGCGTTAGTGTTCTCGGACCAGGAAAGATCTTCAGAGATGTGCACTCCCTGGAATTTGAAGCTCTTGACCCTTTCCCCCCTCCTACTCCTTCCAATGTCCACAATCAGTTCCTTGGGTTTGCTGGTGTTGAGGGCTAGGTTATTGCGCTGGCACCATATGGACAGTTGCTTGATCTCACTTCTATAATCTGACTCTGTGGATGTGTGTATGTATGTGTGAATGGATGTATGTATGCATGTATGTTTGGATGTGTACATGTATGTCTGCGTGTGAATGGATGTGTGTGTGTGTGCGGATTTATATGTGCGTGTATGTATGTGTTTGCATGCATGGAAGTGTGCGTATGGATGGATGTGTGTGTGAGTGTGCGTATGTATGTATGTGTGGATTGGTGGGTGGATTATCGCAGTCATTCACTGGCACGCCATTATCATAAGTAATTCACTCGTTGTTTAAATAATTTGACCAAATAAACAGTGAAACGATCCACATTAAAATAAAACTTTAAATAATCATTTTTTTACACAATTTATTTATTTTGTGTACTTTGAACCTTTACAAATGATGCAATGCGCTGGTAGGACATGCCTGCAGTCAGTGTACTCAACAGTTCCTTTGTTGACTATGACTTGTCATGGATCGAAGCAGTCTCTTTGGGGCCGGCTCATCTGCTTCACCATCACGAACTGCTTCTTGAGGTGATTCGCCTGCTTCAGGCTTTTCAGCATCTTGAACTCAATTGAAAGAGGAAAAAGAAAACAGAAAAGGAATGAAAAGTAAAATAAATCAACATCCTCAAATATATCTTTTCATTTTTCAAAGTAACATATGACCATAAGTAAAATGATTTGTTGTTTGAGTCCTATCATTACCTTTCTTCCTTCTAGACTTTGCTATCGCTCGATTTATTGTTGTTATGTTGCAGAAGTGACGATGGCACTCTGCAGGATAACCCGGGATACACTGCTGCCTCCTAATAATAGAAGATAATATGTGTCAGGGTATATTTTACACCTTTTCATGTTTTATATTATGTAAGACAATATCGACATATCAATGAGGAAATTGAACATGTATGCATGTCCAGGTAGATGGGATGGCAAGTACGCAAATTATCAAATTAGTGTTCATTAAAGCACAGTGCATGTCCACACAAAACACTCTGAAGAGTGGAGGGGCAGAAGCTGCAGGAAAAAAACCTCTCATATTACTTAGGTTTGGATGGACTTCAATTTATAAAATGTCAATCTCTTCTTAATGTCAATGAGACTGACACTGTAATTTACTGCCATAGATAAGCCTTCAAGTTCAAGTGCAGGAGCAGAGGGTGCAGAATAGCTAGAGAAAGAAACATCTCATAGTACCTAAGTCTGCATGGACTTCCATTCATAAAGAGTCAACCTCTATTTAATGTCAATGAGATTACACTGTAATTTACTACAAGTTATTTCAAGTTTAAGTAGAGGCTACAGAAAAAAAAATCTCATAGTCATTAAGTCTGCATGGACTTCAATTCATAAAATTTCAACTTCTTAATGTTAATAAATTGTGTTAATTAATAATAATTAATAAATTGATTAATAATTGTTAATAAATAATTTTAATTAATCTTAATAAAATTCCACCTCCAGTTTAAGTTCAATTTGGAATATTTTGGAGGACCAGAAACCAAGATGAATGTTAATGAGAATAACAATAGGTTACTACCATAGAAAAACTAGTTCAAGTTCACATGTCACCAATTCATTTCTACAGAAACATCAACCATTTCTGACCATTTCTCACTGCAATGGAAACCTATAAAGTGCGATCAATATCCCTCCGTTTTTCTCCCATTGTCGTGGCCTGAAAACGGCCGCTACAGACGGCACTATGTACAACCTCACCCCCCCCCCCCCCCCCCCCACCGCCCACGGAGATGATCCGCGACTCCGCGTTCGCGAATCGGCCGCTTCTTAATGGAGACCGCGGCTTCACTATACCGCGGGTACCTAGGCCCCGCGGTCGGAGCACTTTTTCCCGTTAAGTTATCGCAGGTAGCTCCGAGATTAGCTGTTAAAGACTTATTACTCTACAACAAGCTGGCTTTAGTGACAATGTTTAATTGACTGTGTTATGGATACATATAGTTTAGACCCTCAACTTCATGATTGAATGAATGAGTCAGTGAGTGAGTTAATGAATGAATGAATTTATTCACATTATAAAAGGGTGCAATTAAATTAATTAAAGTCCATACAGGTAGATTTTCATAAATTCAGACTTTAGATCTTACCTTTCAGTTAGAGTTGATTCCTGGCTGTTTTCTTTGTGTTCCAGCACCTCAGCAGCTGTTGATTCATGTTTTTCTCTCACAACGGTTGTTTCGACAATAATCGACCAGGCACCGTGGTTGCTTTAAACGTACGTTTATTGAACAGGAGTCTTCACACAGGTTAACAACCTAGCAAAGAGTCAAGCTCTCTGCCCTTAATTGCAATGCCTTTTATATCTTAATGCCACTGTTTAGCACCTCCCACATTCTCCGATCAAAGAACCGACACGTACACAAAATACAGAACAGGTATGTACATATAAGGAGATGTTAGTTAGAGGAACCACACTAGAGCTCAGACCAGTACATTCCTTAGTCTTCCCGGTGAGGGGGATTGCATGTTCCTCAATCTTGACAGACGGGGCCTGTGATCCCCTATTCATGACTATGCAGTAACTGCAAGACAATGTGTATTCCCTCCTGAAACCTGCAGCCTCAGTTCCAGCAAGACTGGTCAGCAGCCATCTTATGCTCTTTATTTCAGTCTACCTGGCCAACCATTTTACCTTTACAGAACAATCTTCCAGCGTTGATTCAGGATTTCCATTCACACAGCGACTTTGCTTTCAAGGCATTCTTCCACATGGCAGCACATTCTTCAGCCTTTTTAATGCTTTTCTCACTAAATTCAATTACCCTGCTGCAAGTTTCCACGACATATCTTCCACAGAACAAAAATTCGGAATCTCCAGTAAAACAGGCAACTGTAGAGGCACCCTCAGCCATTTTGTGTGCTAGCCTGAAACAAAGCGCGTGATTGGCCAACTGGCAGACAACTCAATGTTAAACGTGCTTTGATTCGACTAAAAATTACCTGAACATTTTCAGTTTTTTCTCTAATTTAATTAAAAAATGTGCAAGTCTTGTTCATGATGAGTTTCAGGGGAGATTAATATATATTTTAACACAATATGTGAACATTTCATGTAGTTTGGTGACTTTGGTCATGAAACAGTAGAATAAAGCTCCTCGGCCTACAGCCTATTTCTAGAGCCACCTCCCCGAGGACCCTGGGATGCAGTCCATCAGGCCTAGGGGATTCATCATCCTTCAGTCCCATTAGCCTACCCAATATTATTTCTCGCCTAATGAAAATTTTTTTAAGTTCCTCTTAGATCCTCTGTCCTTCAGTACATCTGGGAGATTGTTTGTGTCTTCCTTAGTGAAGACAGATCTGAAGTACCTGTTCAACTCTTCTGCCATTTCCTTGTTCCCCATAATCATTTCACTCGTGTCTGCCTTCAAGGGACCAACATTTGACCATATAACCATATAACCATTACAGCACGGAAACAGGCCATCTCAGCACATCTAGTCCGTGCCGAACACTTATTCTCACCGAGTCCCATCTACCTGCACTCAGACCATAAAACCGCTTTTTCACGGGGCGACTTGACGCAAGAGGTAACCAGAGTTTAACATGGTGGGAACCTCGTGCGATAACAGTACGGCATGCGCGGACCACCGTGGACCACCGTGGCGCTAACGACAGGTTATCGTGGAACTTGGGTACTCGGGAGAAAATTCAAGCAAGCTTGAATTTCTTCAAGAGTGACGTGTACACTTGTGGTTGAGCATTGCAACATTTTATGAACGTAGTGGCCAGTGCGATATCCGTAGTAACTCTTCCGGTTACCGTGGGAACTCCTGCGAACGGTAAACCCGGAAGCTGGACAGAGGGGACAGAAGGTGAGTAAAAAAGGTGTCCTCAATGTCGCCAATGGAACATGTGTCCATCGAGGACGTCCCACCTCATTGTCATTGTTGGAGAATCTTTTTAACAGGAACACGCAGAGATGGCTCCCAGAAAAACTCATAGAAAGAGGGTAAAGCGTGTCAGAAAGGTTTTTGAGAAGCAGGAGAATGAGGAGGAGACGCAGCAAGAGAGACAGGTGGAGAGGCAACAGGAGATGCCACAGATAACACTGCCTGTGGGCTCCTTGGAGCAGGGAGAGGGTGAGCAAGGTGGATTTCAGATTGCCTCCCCAGTAGCCGTTGTAGGAATAGCCTCTACAGACGCTTATGTAAAGGGAAGATGGCAGAAGGTAAGGCCATATAACTTCTCCAGGGAACAAGAGGGGGAACTTGTAGAATGGTACCAATTTAACGAGATTCTCTATGATAAATCCAGAGAGGATTATAGAAACAGGGAGAGAAAACGGAACCTGCTGGAGGCGAAGGCTGCGGAGTATCCCGGGTGCTCATGCGAGTATATATAACGATATATCAGTTCATCAACAGGAGAACCATTTAATGTTATCCAAGATTTAAAAAACATACAATGCTATAGATGTAAAAGTGCTGTTTTTGCAGTTAACTTAAACTTCTCTTATAAGTCTGTCTGTGCCCTGCAGCTGCAAAGTAAAAAAGTCGTAGACAGCTTTTACACCCTATGTGTTTGAGGTTGGAATCATGTCTCTAAGAACCATAAAATAAATTACGACATCATTTGTGCCACGTGATGATTTAATTACACTTGACAGTTTACAATGCTCATTCAAGATTTAACGGGAAAGCTCGGGAGACGGACAAGTCACTCGCGCAAATACCAGAAATGCCGAGTACCGTGGGAACTCTTTGTCTACCCCCCCGTTATATCGTATGATCGTGCTAGACCACAACCACTTCACTCTGGTCACATCTTGCGTCAAGTCGCCCCGTGAAAAAGACCCATAACCCTCCATTCCTTTCCCGTCCATATACTTATGCAATTTATTTATGGACAAAAAAAAAACAAACCTGCCTCCACCACTTCCACTGGAAGCTCATTCCACACAGCTACCACTCTCTGAGTAAAAAAGTTCCCCCTCATGTTACCCATAAACTTTTGTCCCTTAATTCTCAAATCATGTCCTCTTGTTTGAATCTTCCCTATTCTCAATGGAAAAAGCTTGTCCACATCAACTCTGTCTATCCCTCTCATAATTTTAAAGACCTCTACCAAGTCTCCCCTTAACCTTCTGCGCTCCAGAGAATAAAGACCTATCTTGTTCAACCTTTCTCTGTAACTTAGTTGCTGAAACCCAGGCACCATTCTAGTAAATCTCCTCTGTACTCTCTCTATTTTGTTGACATCTTTCCTATAATTTGGCGACCAAAATTGTACACCATACTCCAGAATTGGCCTCACCAATGCCTTGTACAATTTTAACATTACATCCGAACTCCTATACTCAATGCTCTGATGTATAAAGGCCAGCACACCAAAAACTTTCTTTACCACCCTATCTACATGAGATTCCACCTTCAGGGAACTATGCACAGTCATTCCTAGATCCCTCTGTTCAACTGCATTCCTCAATTCGCTGCCATTTACCATGTACATCCTATTTTGATTTGGCCTGCCAAGATGCAGCACCTCACACTTATCAGTAGAGCCAGGATTTTGCCATAAATGCCATGTGCCTTTTCATGCCTTTTTTGATGATTTCAGGAAGATAATGCCTTTTTCACGATGCCTAAATCAGCCTTTTTTTTACATTTTAACGTAACTTACAAGATAATTTACAGCACCAAAGTGAAACGCAGCTGCAAGTGATTGGAGAGGGGTGCGTGCGAAAGGGTCCAGTCTTTGCAGACTGGAGTCATGCTTTAAGTAGGTATGAAGTGGTGATGGGGGAGGAGTAGGTTGGGTAGTCTTTTCAAACTGGAGTCAAGCTGTGAATAGGTGTGAAGTGTTGGTTGAGGGTACCAGGGTTAAGTTTCTGTTTATCGAACCTGCAGTAGAACTCATTACGGTCATTGATCAGCTGACAATGTCCTGAGGAGTGGGGGTTTTTCCTCTTGTAGCTTGTGATTTCTTGCAAGCTCTTCCACACTGAAGAAGAGTCATTTGCTGAGAACTTGCTCATCAACTTCTCAAGAGTACCTTTCCTTGGCAGCTCTGATTCCGCTTCTCATCTTGTACTGCATCCCCGCTCCTGTAGCATCTACCCCAACAAGCGTCAAAATGCCTAGTCAAGTCAACGCTTTGTAAAAAACTGAACGATTTGGTGAGAGTGTACGGCAGTGATATATTCTCTACAGCCAACTGTGGGCAGTTTTGCAAAGCATGTGAGAGAGCAGTGAATCATAAGAATAAATATTTCGACTCCCAGCATGTATAGACAGCTAAACACAAGTCGACGGCAGAGAAACTGTAGGTAGGAAATACGCAATGTTGTCTCCTCACAACATTTATTGCTGGCTCCAATCGCAACTATGAGTTTTCGAATGATCTGTGCAAAGCATTCATTGATGCTGGAATTCTACTGTGGAAATTGGAAAACAAATCTCTCAGAGTTTTTTTTAGGGAAATACACAAAGGAACCTATACCGAACGAGTCATCATTACAGAAAAATTATGTTGACAGCAACTTCAACATTGTTGTGCAGAAAATTGGAGATGAAGTTGCATGCATCAAAATATGGATCTCAATAGATGAGACAACCAATGCTGGGGGGAGATACGTTGCCAATGTGGTCATCGGTAAACTGGAGGCTGGTCAACCGTCAAAGGAATATTTCTTGACATCGGAAATAGTCAAAAAGCACAACTATTGCTCAGTTGTTTACATCTTCACTTGCTTTACTTTGTACTTAAAGTTCCTGGCGATGTAGGTAAAGACATTCAAGGAAAACATGAGAGGGGGAGTTTAGCAAACAAAGATCTTGAAGAAGTATAAAACATAGCTACATTTCTCAAAGGTAGTCATAAAGCACAAGATATCAACATGAATGTAGAGTTTGTAGCTTGTTTCAGGAATGCACCAGTCACCTCAACTGGGGTAGAAAGAAGTTTTTCACAACTGAAGCATATTCTGTCTGACGGCCTAGTTTAACACCAGATCATTTGAAAAAAATGCTAGTAGCTATGTGCAACCAGGCAATAATGTAGAATACCTTCATAATTATCATTTTTAACCATATTTTGATGGTGGAAATACATGCCTTTTATGTCAATAAATGCCTTTTTCGCGCATTTTTGTAATTTTAGTTTGCCTTTTTGCCTGCCAATTTCAGAGATTTTTAGCACCTAAACATCCTGGCTCTACTTATCAGCATTAAACGCCATCTGCCATCTTTCAGCCCACTCTTCCAAATCGCCTAAATCGCTCTGTAGACTTTGAAAATCTACTTAATTATCCACAACACCACCTACAGTGGCTTGCAAAAGTATTCACACCCCTTGAACTTTTCCACATTTTCTTACGTTACAACCACAAATGTAAATGTATTTTATTGGGATTTTATGTGATAGACAAACACAAAGTGGCGCATAATTATGAAGTGGAAGGAAAATGATACATGGTTTTATATTTTTTTTACAAATAAAAAACTGAAAAGTATGGCATCCAAAAGTATTCATCCCCCTTTACTCTGATACCCCGAAATAAAATCCAGTGCAACCAATTGCCTTCAGAAGTCACCTAATTAGTAAATAGAGTCCACGTGTGTAATCTAATCTTAGTATAAATACAGCTGTTCTATGAAGGCCTCAGAGGTTTGTTAGAGAACATCAGTGAACCAACAGCATCACGAAGCCCAAGGAACACACCAGACAGGTCAGGGATAAAGTTGTGGAGAAGTTTATAGCATGGTTAGGTTATTAAAAAAAATCCCAAGCTTTGAACATCTCACAGAGCGCTGTTCAATCCATCATCCAAAAATGGAAAGAGTATGGCACAACTGCAAACCTACCAAGACTATTAGTCGTGCACTCTACAAATCGCGCCTTTATGGAAGAGTGGCAAGAAGAAAGCCATTGTTGAAAAAAAGCCATAAGAAGTCCCGTTTGCAGTTTGCCACAAGCCATGTGGGGGACACAGCAAACATGTGGGGGATAGTGCTCTGGTCAGATGAGACCAAAATTGAAGTTTTTGGCCTAAATGCAAAACGCTATGTGTGGTGGAAAACTAACACTGCACATCACCCTGAACACACCATCCCCACTGTGAAACATGGTGGTGGCAGCATCATGCTGTGGAGATGCTTTTCCTCAGCAAGGACAGGGAAGCTGGTCAGAGTTGATGGGAAGATGGATGGAGCCAAATACAGGGCAATCTTGGAAGAAAATCTGTAAAAGACTTGAGACTGGGGCGGAGGTTTACCTTCCAGCAGGACAACAACCCTAAACATACAACCAGAGCTACAATGGAATGATTTAGATCAAAGCATATTCATGTGTTAGAATGGCCCAGTCAAAGTCCAGACCTAAATCCAATTGAGAATCTATGGCAAGACATGAAAATTGCTGTTCACAGACGATCTCCATCCAATCTGACTGAGCTTGAGCTATTTTGCAAAGAAAAATGGGCAAACATTTCAGTCTCTAAATGTGCAAAGCTGGTAGAGACATACCCCAAAAGACTTGCAGCTGTAATTGCAGCGAAAGGTGCTTCTACAAAGTATTGACTCAGGGGGGGCTGAATACTTTTGCACGCCACATTTTTCAGTTTTTTATTTGTAAAAAAATTTGAAAACCATGTATCATTTCCTTTCCACTTCACAATTATGCACCACTTTGTGTTGGTCTATCACATAAAATCTCAATAAAATACATTTACATTTGTGGTTGTAACATGACAAAATGTGGAAACGTTCAAGTGGTATGAAAACTTTTGCAAGCCACTGAATATTAGTATCATCTGCATACTTACTAATCCAATTTACCACACCATCATCCAGATCATTGATGTACATGACAAACAACAGTGGACCCAACACAGATCCCTGAGGCACCCCATTAGTCACCGGCCTCCAACCTGACAAACAGTTATCCACCATTACTCTCCATGTGGAACCAACCTTCCATGTGGAACCTTACTGAAGTCCATATAGATAACATCCACTGCTTTACCCACATCATTTCCCCTAGTAACCGCTTCAAAAAATGCAAGAAGATTAGTCAAACATGACCTTCCAGGCACAAATCCATGTTGACTGTTCCTAATCAGACCCTGTTTATCCAGTTGATTATATATATTATCTCCTAGTATCCTCTAAGTATATTATCTCTAAGTATCCTCTAAGTATGACTTTGCTACTCTTTTTCCCTTAACATATCTAAAGAAACTTTTACAGTCCTTCTTTATATTCCTGGCCAGCTTCCCTTCATACCTCATCTTTTCAGCCCGTGTTGCCCGTTTTGTGTCCTTCTGTTGTCCTATGTAAGTTTCCCAACCCTCTGGCTTCCGGCTACTCTTGGCTGTGTTATACATCTTTTCTTTTAGTTTTATTCATTTTCTAACTTCTCCTGTCAGCCACAGTTGCCTCCTACTCCCCTTAGAACATTTCTTCCTTTTTGGAATGAAATGATCCTGTGTCTTCCGGATAATGCCCAGAAATTCCTGCCATTGCTGTTCCACCGTCATTCCTGTTAGGATCCCTTTCCAGTCTACCTTGGCCAGCTCCCCTCTCATGCCTTCATAGTCCCCTTTGTTCAACTGCAATACTGACACTTCCGATTTAACCTTCTCCTTCTCAAATTGCAGATTAAAACTAATCATGTCATGATCACTACCTCCAAGTGGTTCTTTACCTCGAGTTCTCTTATCAAATCTGGTTCATTGGACAACACTAAATCCAGAATTGCCTTTTCTCTGGTCGTCTCCATTTCAAGCTGCTCTAAGAATCCATCTCGGAGGCATTCTACAAATTCTCTTTCTTAGGGTCCTGAACCAACCTGATTTTCCCAGTCTACCTGCATATTGAATCCCCCCATCACCACAGTGGCATTACCTTAGTTACATGCCAGTTTTAACTCCTGCTGCAACTTACACCCTATATCCGGACTGGTATTTAGGGGTCTGTAGATAACACCAATTAGTGTCTTATTGCCTTTACAATTCCTCAACTCAACCCACAGTGACTCTACCTCGTCAGTCCCTATGTCTTCCCTCACAAGGGACTGAATTCTATTCCTCTCCAGAAGAGCTACCCCCCCTCCTCTGCCCACCTGCCTGTCCTTTCTATAGGATGTATAACCCTGAATATTAAGGTCCCAGGCCCGATCCGCCTGCAGCCTGAGATGAGAGAGGAGCGTAGAGGAGTGGAGGGAGAGTGAGGGTAGGAGAGAGGGGATATGAGAGGAGAGGAGGAGTGGAGAGGGGGGAGATGGGAGGAGGGATGAGGAAAGCAGAGGAGAGGAGGATACTGGAGGGTAGTGGAGAAGGGGATAGCAGAGGGGACGTGGGGGGAGAAAAGGAGAGGAGAGGGGGTACGGGAGATGAGAGGAGACAATCTCTCATGTACACCATATCGTAATTATCTTTAGTGCTCATTTGAGGGGAGGGGGAGAGAGGGAGAGGGTGGAGGGAGAGAGGAGGGGGTTGAAAGGGGAGGGGATGAGGGGAGAGGAGAGGAAATGTGGTGAGTAGATATAGGAGGAGATTAGCAGTGGGGAGGAAAGGGGAGGGGTTGAGAGGGGAGAGGAGAGAAAAAGGGAGGGGAAGAAAGGAGAGGAGAGGGGAGAACAGGACGGGAGAGGGGGTGAAGAGGGGAGGGGAGTGGCAATAAGAGAGGGGAGGAAGGTAGAGGTGAGGAGATGAGGTGAGGAGAAAATCTCTATTTCACCAATTTGGTGCTGTATTTGAGGGGAGGGGAGAGGAGAGGTGGGGGAGTTCAAGTGAGTTTATTGTCATGTGAGAAAAGGGAGGAGGGTTGAGGAGAGGGGAGAATAGGAGTGGGGAGGATAGGAGAGTAGAGGAGAGGAGAGGAGAGGAGAGGTGATGGGAGGAGAGTAGAGGAGGGGAGGGAGAAAGAGGGTAGGAGAGAGGGGGACGAGGGTAGTGGAGTGAAGGAGAAGAGAGGAGAAGGGAGGGGAGGACAGGAGGGGTCAGGGGGGAGAGCGGGGAGGAGAAGAGTGGGAGATGGAGGGGAGACGAGAGGAGGGGAGGAGAGAAGAGGAGAGGGGGGAGATGTGAGGAGGAACGAGAGTGGAGGAGGAGGAGGAGAAGGGAGGAGAGAGAGAGTGGAGGAGAGGTGGAAAGGGGAGGAGAGGAGAGGGGAGTGGAGGAGAGAGGTGGAGAGGGTAGGAGGGGGTGGGAGGAGAGGAGAGGTGATGGGAGGAGAGGTGGAGGGGAGGGAAGAGAGGAGAGGAAAGTATAGGAGAGGAGGGGCAAGAAAAGCGGGGGGTGAGGCGAGAGGAGAGAAGGGAGGGGGAGTTGAGGGTGGCAGAGGAGAGGAGAGGGGTGGAGAACAGAAAGGGGAGGAAGGGAGAGGAGAGGACAATCTCTCACCTAGTCCATATTACAATTATATTTAGTGCTGGTTTTCAGGGGAGGGGAGAGAGAGGGAGGGGAAGAGTGGAGAGACAATAGACAAGAAACAACAGGTGCAGGAGGAGGCCATTCGGCCCTTCGAGCCATCACCGCCATTCAATATGGTCATGGCGGATCATCCCCAATCAGTACCCCGTTCCTGACGTCTACCCATATCCCCTGATTCCGCTATCTTTAAGAGCCCTATCTAGCTCTGTCTTGAAAGTATCCAGAGAGCCGGCCTCCACCGCCCTCTGAGGCAGAGAATTCCACACTCACAATTCTCTGTGAGAAAATGTGTTTCCTCATCTCCGTTCTAAATGGCCGACCCCTTATTCGTAAACTGTGGCCCTGGTTCTGGACTCCCCCAACATCGGGAATATGTTTCCTGCCTCTAGGTTGTCCAAACCCTTAATAATATTATATGTTTCAATAAGATACCCTCTCATCCTTCAAATCTCCAAAGTGTACAAGCCCAGCCGCTCCATTCTCTCAGCATATGACAGTCCCGCCATCCCAGGAATTAAGGTTGTAAACCTATGCTGCACTCCCTCAATAGCAAGAATGTCGTTCCTCATATTATGGGACCAAAACTGCACACAATACTCCAGGTATGTTCTCACCAGGGCCCTGTACAACTGCAGAAGGACCTCTTTGCTCTTATACTCAGCTCCTCTTGTTATAAAGACCAACATGCCATTCGCTTTCTTCACTGACTGTTGTAGCTGCATGCTTACTTTCATTGACCGAGGTACAAGGACCCACAGATCCCATTGTACTTCCCCTTTTCCCAACTTGACGTAATTTAGATAGTAATCTGCCTTCCTGTTTTTGCTACCAAAATGGCTAACCTCACATTTATCTGCATTAAACTGCATCTGCCATGCATCTGCCCATTCACACAACTTGTCTGGGTTTCAGCAACTAAGTTACAGAGAAAGGTTGAAAAAGTTAGGGCTTTATTCTTTGGACCGCAGAAGGTTAAGGGGGACTTGGTAGAGGTTTTTTAAATGATGAGAGGGATAGACAGAGTTGATGAGGAAAAGCTTTTCCCACTGAGAGTAGGGAAGATTCAAACAAGGGGACATGACTTGAGAATTAAGGGACTGAAGTTTAGGGGTAACATGAGGGGGAACTTCTTTACTCAGAGAGTGGTGGCTGTGTGGAATGAGCTTCCAGTGAAGGTGGTGGAGGCAGGTTTGTATTTAGCATTTAAAAATAAATTGGATAGTTATATGGACGGGAAGGGAATGGTAGGTTATGGTCTGAGCGCAGGTATATGGGACTAGGGGATAATATGTGTCCGGCACGGACTAGAAGGGTCGAGATGGCCTGTTTCCGTGCTGTAATTGTTATATGGTTATATGGTTATATGGTTGTCCATGTCACCCTGCATTCTCATAGCATCCTCCTCACAGTTCACACCGCAACCCAGCTTTGTGTCATCTGCAAATTTGCTAATGTTACTTTGAATACCGAGCCTTGCGGTACCCCACTAGTCACTGCCTGCCATTCTGAAAGGGACCTGTTAATCCCTACTCTTTGTTTCCTGTTTGCCAACCACTTCTCTATCCATGTCAGCACTCTAAACCCCCAATACCATGTGCTCTAATTTTGCCCAGTAATCTCCTATGTGGGACCTTATCAAATGCTTTCTGAAAGTCCAGGTACACTACATCCACTGACTCTCCCTTGTCGATTTTCCTCGTTACATCTTCAAAACATTCCAGAAGATTAGTTAAGCATGATTTTCCCTTCGTAAATCCATGCTGACTCGGACCGATCCTGTTACTGCTATCCAAAATCCTATTTCATTTTTTATAATTGACTCCAGCATCTTCCCCAACACTGATGTCAGGCTAACTGGTCTATCATTCCCTGTTTTATCTGCCCTGCCTTTCTTAAAAAGTGGGATAATATTAGCTATCCTCCAAGTTAAGAGAGAGTTAGATAGAGCTCTAGGGGCTAGTGTAGTCAAGGGATACGGGGAGAAAGCAGGCATGGGTTATTGATAGGGGACGATCAGCCATGATCACAATGAATGGTGGTGTGGGCTCCAAGGGCCAAATGGCCTCCTCCTGCACCACGTTTCTATGTTTCTATGTTAATCTACAGGAACTGATCCTGAATCTATAGAACATTGGAAACTTATCACCAATGCATCCACGATGTCTAGAACCACTTCCTTAGAAGAGAGGCGAGCAGAAGAGAGATACGGGTGGAGAACAGCAGGGAGGAGGAGAGTGGAGAGGGGTAGAGAGTGGAGAGGAGAGAGGAGAGGAGAGAAAAGGGGAGGGGAGAGAAGAGTGGAGGGGAGGGGCAAGATGAGAGGTGAGGAGGAGAGGAGAGATGAGAGGTGATGGGGAGAGGAGAGGGAGCAGAGGCGGGGAGGAGAGGGGGAGAGGGGAAGAAAAGAGAGGTCATGTGGCAAATAGATGAGGGGATGGGGAGAGAGGCGAGGGGAGGGGAAGGGAGGGGGAGAGGAGAGGAGAGAACAATCTCTCGCCTCCACTATATTAGTTATCTTTGGTGCTGGATTTGAGGGGAAGGGGGAGAGAGAAGCAGGTGGGAGATTTACCCTGGAACACAAAACAATTCTGCCAGGTTTTAACACTCTGGCCAAGCAACAAACAGCAGAGTAACTGTCTGGCAACATTATTTACATTATTTACAATCCCTTTGCAGCAATCCAATCAAATTCATGCATTTATAATACATTGGAGTTCCTCTGCAAGATTATCATACACACAAACAGTTACAAAGATTCTTGGACCTTCCTTATCTGAACTATTGATCTGGGACCTAGACTCCCTGGCACCAGCTAGCAGCCTGTGGCTTCTTATACACAAATGGCTAAAAGGCCTTTTGAATGCATGAATCCTCTGCTCTATTTTGGCCAAAGATCCTAGAGGACCAAGATAGACCACTCCTTCGAAATCCAATGGGCTGGCGTGTAGTACGTGACGGAACGTCACGGCCGCCATTTTTTAGGGCGACTTGCGACTTCCGGTATGCCACCCGCTGTGATCCAAAGCAAAGATTATAGAGCTCCGCTATAATCTTTGATCCAAAGCAAAGATCCTCGAGTATCTTGTAGCGGGAACAGACCCCTCCTTTGCGTAGTTTCCCTTGCATTGTATTGCTTTAACACACACTGCACAAAATTAAATTTAACGTATACATATTATATATATTTATATGAATGTGTGTCTGTGTGTGAGAGGCAAGTTACAGATAGTTAAGTTTATTCTCATGGATCAGAAGCAACTTTGATTTAAATAATCACTATTAATTTATTTGTCTTGTAAGATGATATACATAAACCATAAAGGCAATTATATATATAATTATATAGTAATAATATATATATGCATATATATATTTACACACACATATATATACACATACATATATACACACACATATATACATACATATACACATACATATGCACACATACAAATAAACACATACATATGGATACATTTATATGCATACATACACACATATAAACATATATATACATACATATATACACACATATACATATACATGCATATATACACATACATGCATATATATACACATACATATATATTTATACATATGATTAACATGTAGAGGAACCAACGAGAGAGCAGGCTATTTTAGACTGGGTATTGAGTAATGAGGACGGGTTAGTTAGCAATCTTGTTGTACGTGCCCCCTTGGGCAAGAGTGACCATAATATGGTTGAGTTCTTTATTAGGCAGGCAGTGACTAGTGGGGTACCGCAAGGCTCAGTGCTGGGACCCCAGCTATTTACAATATATGTTAATGATCTGGATGAGGGAATTGAAGGCAATATCTCCGAGTTTGCGGATGACACTAAGCTGGGGGGCAGTGTTAGCTGTGAGGAGGATGCTAGGAGACTGCAAGGTGACTTGGATAGGCTGGGTGAGTGGGTAAATGTTTGGCAGATGCATTATAATGTGGATAAATGTGAGGTTATCCATTTTGGTGGCAAAAACAGGAAAGCAGACTATTATCTAAATGGCGGCCGACTAGGAAAAGGGGAGGTGCAGCGAGACCTGGGTGTCATGGTACACCAGTCATTGAAGGTAGGCATGCAGGTGCAGCAGGCAGTGAAGAAAGCGAATGGTTTGTTAGCTTTCATAGCGAAAGGATTTGAGTATAGGAGCAGGGAGTTTCTACTGCAGTTGTACAGGGTCTTGGTGAGACCACACCTGGAGTATTGCGTACAGTTTTGGTCTCCAAATCTGAGGAAGGACATTATTGCCATAGAGGGAGTGCAGAGAAGGTTCACCAGACTGATTCCTGGGATGTCAGGACTGTCTTATGAAGAAAGACTGGATACACTTGGTTTATACTCTCTAGAATTTAGGAGATTGAGTGGGGATCTTATAGAAACTTACAAAATTCTTAAGGGGTTGGACAGACTAGATGCAGGAAGATTGCTCCCGATGTTGGGGAAGTCCAGGACAAGGGGTCACAGCTTAAGGATAAGGGGGAAATCCTTTAAAACCGAGATGAGAAGAACCTTTTTCACACAGAGAGTGGTGAATCTCTGGAACTCTCTGCCGCAGAGGGTAGTCGAGGCCAGTTCATTGGCTATATTTAAGAGGGAGTTAGATGTGGCCCTTGTGGCTAAGGGGATCAGAGGGTATGGAGAGAAGGCAGGTACGGGATACTGAGTTGGATGATCAGCCATGATCATATTGAATGGCGGTGCAGGCTTGAAGGGCCGAATGGCCTACTCCTGCACCTAATTTCTATGTTTCTATTATTTTCCAACGATCAATAGATTTACGATCAGTTCCTGTGGATTGGAGGATAGCTAATGCTATCCCACTTTTCAAGAAAGGGGCGAGAGAGAAAACGGGGAATTACAGACCAGTTAGCCTGACTTTGGTGGTGTGAAAGATGCTGGGGTCAATTATTAAAGATGTAATAATGGGGCATTTGGATAGCAGTAAAAGGATTAGTCCAAGTCAACATGGATTTATGATTTTACAATGCATTTAAGCCTCTCCCATTTTTATGAGATGAATTCCTGGAATATGTAGGAAGTTTATTGTAACCTAGTGCTACTTGCCTGAACAATGGATGATATATCACTTAAATGCAATTGTTTTCAGTTGTGTGGAGAGACCTGTATATTGAAAATGCGTTTTGCCTCTAATATGTCAATTTACCTTAAATGTAGAAGAGCTTATTAAAATCTTCTTACAAAGACCATTAAGTATGTTCTATCTATCCTCTTTTGGACCCAAGGCATAGCAGAGCTGCCAACTCTCACGACGAGGTAAGGGAGGGAGAGATGGAAGGGAGGGAGAGAGGGAAGGGAGAGAGATCGCGAAGAGAGGGGGAGAGGGAGAGAGAGAGAGAGATCGAGAGAAGAGAGGGGAGCGAGAGATCGAGAGGAGGGCAGAGAGAGATCGAGAGAAGAGAGGGAGAATGGGGGAGAGGGACAAGGGGGAGAGGGAGAAGGGGGAGGGAGAAGGGGAAAGGGGGGGACAGGGAGAAGGGGGGAGGGAGAAGGGGGACAGAGACAAGGGGGAGAGGGAGAAGGGGGAGAGGGAGAGTGGAACGATAGCACATTATAACGCGCAGCCGTCCCATTACGACCAAAGATTATAGAGCAGAGCTCCACTAGTATCTTTGATTGCGGCCGCCGCCACCGAACCCCCCGACCCACCATTGCACCCAAAGATGATAGAGCAGAGTTATATAATATTTGATTGCACCCTTCTTCACGGCAGGCTTGTGATCTTTGCTTGTGGTGTCTTGTATGTATGTGAGTGTTGTTTGCTATGTCCCTATGTTCGAGGAATATAATGGGTAACAGCCGCCCATTCTCGGACTTGAATCTGAGCTCGAAAAATCTCCTGGTCACTGGAACTAATGTGTCCGCGGGCCATATTGTGGAGACCAATCCCTTACAAAACAAAACCAAAAACGTACAGAAGTGTTAAAATTGTCTTTATTATTGTGGTGAGTAAAGAACTATTAAAAATAAGTCTAATAACTTTCTAATGTACCGACAAACCCAGTTTCCCAATGGCCGTTGATGGGAGAACAGAAAATAACATTTTCACGACAGAATATCGACTGAAAATAATAAAATTATTTTCTCACCTTTCTTTTTTATTGGGGAACCTAGAGAATGACAGTTCGGGTCATTTAGATTTACGATTAGAATACTTGATAGCAGAGCAGTGAGATGGAATTTAGATAAGGGCGCCATGACAGTGTGGGGGAAGCCCAATAAATGCCTCGAAAATGGCGTCGACCATCACACACGTCATACTACGCGTTTTTCGAGGAGTGGTCTATCTTGCTCCTCTAGGATCTTTGGTCCAGTGCGGGTCGGCTCCATCTTTGGCCGTGACCGTCATTCCCGGGCTGAGGCCGCCCCGCTGCTCGACCTGGCAGCCTGCGGGGCAACGGGCCGGGGGAGCAGCGACGTCATTTCCGGGCTGAGCCCCCCACCCCACTGCGCCGCGCGGTCTCTCTGTCTCGGTCTCCGGGGCAACGGGCGGGATGAGCCGTGAGTGAGTGACCGGGCCGGGCGGGCCTGATGCGGTGAGAGGCTCCGGTGGATCAGGGCGGGGTCCAGGCCGCGGCCTCACACCCGGGAGACGGTGACTGGGCCTGGGGTCGGGCCTGCGCAAATATAATTGACATAGAAACATAGACAATAGGTGCAGGAGGAGACCATTCGGCCCTTCGAGCCAGCACCGCCATCCATTGTGATCATGGCTGATCATCCCCAATCAATAACCCGTGCCTGCCTTCTCCCCATATCCCTTGACTCCACTAGCCCCTAGAGATCTATCTAACTCTAACTTAAATCCACCCAGTGACTTGGCCTCCACTGCCCTCTGTGGCAGGGAATTCCACAAATTCACAACTCTCTGGGTGAATAAGTTTTTTCTCACCTCAGTCTTAAATGACCTCCCCTTTATTCTAAGACTGTGGCCCCTGGTTCTGGACTTGCCCAACATTGGGAACATTTTTCCTGCATCTAGCTTGTCCAGTCTTTTATAATTTTATATGTTTCTATAAGATCCTCCTCATCGTTCTAAACTCCAGTGAATACAAGCCTAGTCTTTTCGATCTTTCCTCATATGACAGTCCCGCCATCCCAGGGATCAATCTCGTGAACCTACGCTGCACTGCCTCAATCACAAGGATGTCCTTCCTCAAATTTGGAGACCAAAACTGTACACAATACTCCAGATGTGTCCTCACCACCAGGGCTGAACTTAGGAAGTGCGGGGCCCAATTGGGAAAATTGTTCGTAGAAATATAAATAAATAATTATCAATGAGTCGCGTGTCGTGAGTAACATGACAATTCGGGGAGAGTTCCCAGCAATTTTACAAAATGTTGAGATTTGAAAAATCAAGTCTGCAATTTATCCCATCAGATAAAGCATAAAATGTTTAATTTGACACCTAATTCACTTTCATATCTTCAGTATTAAAACCGTTATGGCCATTTTCATACTCGGAAATTTGCATTTCGTTCCATATTGCTTTTCCATTGACTTAACACAAAAGCTGTGATTAAGGACAGTCAAAAGCCCATAACTTTCTTAAAAATTAAGAGAACTGAATGACATTTTCAGTTATTATACATTGAAGCATTCTGAAACAAATATAAAATATCTTACTTGGATAACCTGAAATTAAAGCATGTAATTAGTTAATTACCTAATTGTAGCTAATTACAAAATTGACCGTTGTGACGAAAATAGTAATAAACACCCAGACTGCCTTGCAAATTCAAAAATGTGATATTTTCAAGATCAGAACTTTCATATTATTGTATTATATGCTGTAAGTCCGTAACAGATAGGTAAATAAATTACAATTTCTAGCAATAGACCAGGTCTTTATGGAGAAGATCAGTTGCTAGTTGGTACATTGGCATGCCATAACCAGTAGCATCATCATACTCCTCAGATTGTACAGATAATTTTTGCCACTAATTTGCCATTATGAGGTATTCGGTGTTGTACAGTTATATAGTAGTGCAAATGGTTAAGTACATTCAGGATATTTTTAAAGGTGCTTGTGAGTAAGAACCATTCAGTTGATGTGAGTGTTATTTCTTATTTTGCATTGTTAAGTTCAGGTATGGCTATGGGGTAGAAGCTGTCTCTGAGTCTGTTTGTGCGAGTTTTGAAAGACCTGTACCGTCTGCCAGAGGGCAGCAGGTGGAACAGGTTGTGTCCAGGGTGGGAAGGGTACTTCAGGATGTTGGCTGCCCTGCCAATGCAGTGAGAGCTGAAGATGTTCTTCAGGGAGGGCAGTGGGCAGCCAGTGATTTTTTGTGCGGTGTTGACCCTTTGAAGGGCTCTCCTGTCCGCTGCAGAGCAGCTGGCATACCATGTGGTTATACAGTACACCAGCACACTCTCGATGGAGCAGCGGTAGAAGGACACCAGCAGCTTCTCCTCCAGGTTGTTTTTCCTGAGGATCCTCAGAAAGTAGAGTCGCTGCTGGGCCTTCTTGACTGCTGTGGTGGTGTTTGTAGTCCAGGAGAGATCCTCTGTAATTTGTGTGCCCAGGAATCTGAAGTCTGAGACCCTTTCCACACAGTCCCCATTGATGAATAGGGGTTTGGGGGCTGCACTGTTCTTATGGATGTCTATGATAATTTCCTTTGTTTTTGTGGTGTTTAGGATAAGGTTGTTGTCTGAGTACCACGCTGCCAGTCTTTGGACTTCCTCCCTGTAGGCTGTCTCATCTCCTCCTGAGATACGTCCAACCACAGTCGTGTCGTCCGCAAACTTGACAATGGTGTTGGTGGAGTGGGCGGGGGCACAATCGTGGGTGTAGAGGGCGTAGAGGAAGGGGCTCAACACACAGCCCTGTGGGGAGCCAGTGCTGAGTGTGATTGGGGTAGAGAGGTGATGGCCCAGTCTGACGGTCTGGGCGCGGTTAGACAGAAAGTCCTCGATCCAGAGGCAGATGGGTTGGGAGAGTCCTAAATCCATGAGTTTGGTGACCAGTCTGCTGGGGATGATGGTATTGAAGGCGGAGCTAAAGTCAATGAAAAGCATCCTCACATAGCTCCCCTGGTGTTCGAGGTGGGTCAGTGCAGTGTGAAGAGCAGTGGCGATGGCATCCTCAGTGGACCTATTTGCTCTGTAGGCAAACTGGTGTGGATCGAAGGTGGGCGGGAGGCTGGCTTTGATGTGCTGCTGGACCAGCCTCTCGAAACACTTCATGATGACTGGTGTGAGAGCGACCGGTCGGTAGTCGTTCAGGCCGCTGATAACAGGCTTTTTTGGTAGTGGGATGATTGTGGCAGACTTCAGGCACGGTGGGATGATGGATTTGGACAGGGACAGGTTGAAGATTTTCATGAAGACCTCTGAGAGCTGGTCTGCACATTCCTTCAGAACCCTTCCTGTCACGCCATCCGGGCCGGCAGCCTTCCTCGGGCTCACCACCCTGAGCACCCGCCTCACTTCATGCTCCTGCACAGTGAGGGTGTAGTTGTTGTTGTTAGGGGCTGGTGGGAGAATGGTGACAAACTCTTCTGGTTCTGCCTCGAAGCGAGCAAAGAAGCAGTTCAGCTCCTCTGCCAGTGAGGCATCGCCGTCGGCCGTCGTGCTGTTGCTGGGCTTGTAGTTGGTGATGTGCTGGATGCCCTGCCACACCCGCCGTGGATTGTTGTTGTTAAAGTGGTCCTCTATCTTCCTCTTGTGGGCCGCTTTGGCATCCCTGATGCCTTTCTTCAGGTTGGCTCTAGCAGCGCTGTACAGGGCTCTGTCGCCAGACCTGAAGGGGGTGTTGTGGTCCTTGAGGAGAGTTTGGACCTCTTTTGTCATCCACGGCTTCTGGTTGGGGTACACCCGGATGAGTTTGTCGACGGTGACGTTGTCAACACAGTTCTGGATGTAAAAGAGCACCGTGGATGTGTACTCCTCCAAGTCCTGATTTCCAAAAATGTCCAGTTTGTCCTTTCAAAGCAGTCCTGTAGCTGTGAGGAAGCTCCTTCAGGCCAAGTTTTAACTGTCCTGGTGGTGGGTTGAGCTTTTCTCCTGAGGGGGGTGTATGCTGGTGCTAAGTGAATGGATAGGTGATCCGACTGGCCTAAGTGTGGTAGTGGTGTGGCTCTAAACCCCTTCTTGATGTTTGAGTAGGCCTTGTCTAATGTATTTTCTCCCCTGGTTGCACATTTGATGTGTTGATCAAACTTGGGGAGAACTGATTTTAAGTCTGCGTGATTGAAATCACCAGCTATGATATGGGCTGCTTTGGAGTAGGTGTTCTCTTGTTTGCTGATAGCGCTATGGAGGTAGCCTAGGGCTATGCTAGCATTAGCATCTGGTGGGATATACACAGCTGTAACTATGACCATGGTAAACTCACGTGGAAGGTAGAAAGGCCTGCATCTAACTATCAGGTACTCCAAATCAGCAGAACAGTGTCTGTCTATGATTGTGGCATTTGTGCACCAGTTGTTGTGAACGTAGATGCATAACCCCCCTCCTTTGCTCTTTGTTTCTATCCCAGCGAAATGCTGTGCGGCCTGCTAGCTCAATGGCTCCATCCGGTACAAGTGCGTGTAGCCACGTCTCTGTTATTAGCAGAATGGCAACTGTCCGCGATGAATTTGTTTGCGGCGACCTGTAGTCTTAGTTCGTCCATTTTGTTGGTGATGGATCTGGCGTTGGTGAGAATGATGCTGGGTAGCGGTGGTTTATGTGGTTGTTGCCTTAGCCTAGCGAGTAGTCCGGACCGGCGACCACGCTTTTGTTTCCTGTGCCTCCTCCGTCTCCGGCGTTTGCTGGGGCCGACAACAATCCACGGAGAGCCCGGTGTCCTGGCTATCTCCTCCGGTATGTTGCGTGAATGCAGAAAAACACACTTAACTGCCTGTTTACACTGTAATCCGATAATCAGAAGATCCTGTCGGCTGAAGGTGTGATTCGCACGACAAAACGTAACATTGTCAAACAGACATACAAACAAAAACACACAAAAAATGCACCGAAAGGGAGAGCTTCGAGCCGCTGCGACTGTGCGCGCCATCTTGAGCGAAAACTCTCTGTCTCTTTCACCCCATCTCTCTCCCTCTCTTTCTCTCTCACCCTCTTCCTCCACCTGCCTCTGTCTCTCCCTCCCTCTCTCCTCTCCCTCTATCTCTCATCCTCTCTCTTTCTCTCTCTCTCTCTCTCTCTCTCTCTCTCTCTCTCTCTCTCTCTCTCTCTCCTCTCCCTCTCTCCCCCTCCCTCTCTCTCCATCTTACCCTCTCTCTCCCCCTTGCTCTCTCTCTCAACTACCTCTTCACCTCTCTTGTTCCTGTTTCTCTCTCCCTCTCTCTCCTCTGTTCCTCCCGTTCTCTCTCTATCTCTCCCTCCCTCTCTGTCACTCTTCCCATCTCTCTTTCCCCACCCTCTCTTTCCTCTCACTCTCTCAAGAGAGAGAGTCAAGAGTCAATTTAATTGTCATTTGGACCCCTGGAGGTCCAAACGAAATGCCGTTTCTGCAGCCATACATTACACACAAATAGACCCCAGACACAACATAATTACATTTTACATAAACATCCATCACATAGCTGTGATGGAAGGCCAAAAAAACTTATCTCTCCACTGCACTCTCCCCCCCCGATGTCAGAGTCAAAGTCAAAGCCCCCGGCTGGCGATGGCGATTGTCCCGCGGCCATTAAAGCCACGCCGGGTGGTGCGAGGTCGCACACCGGGTCTTGGTGTTGGAGCCCCCGGTGCGCGCTCGCAAAGTCCCGCGGCCATTCCAGCCGCGCGGGGCAGTGGTGTCAGGCCCCGCTCCAGGAGCTCTTCAACCCCGCAAACACGGGCGGGAGAATTCGCCGTTGCAGGAGCCCCGAAAGCGGTCTCCCTCCAGGGATCCGCGG
>JAWMAR010000538.1:647935-730435 GCA_036785375.1 Leucoraja ocellata
GGGGGAGAGCGATGAGAGAAAGAGAGAGAGGGGAGAGAGGGGGAAACTGATGGGGGAGGAAGGGGAGAAGGGGGGGGAGAGAGAGAGAGAGGGAACAGAGGGAGAGAGAGAAAAATGAGAGAGAGAATGAGAGAGGGGAGACAGAAAGGGAGGGAGAGAGGGAGGGAGAGGGAGAGGAGAGAGGGAGAGGAGAGAGGGAGGGGAGAAAGATGAGGGGGAGAAAGAGAGGGGGAGAGAGTGGGAGAGAGGGAGAGAGGGAGACAGCGTGAGACAGGGAGGGGAGAGAAATGAGAGAGAGGAAAGAGAGGGTGGAGAAAGAGAGATGGGAAGAGAGACAGAGAGGAGGGAGAGATAGAGAGAGAAGGGGAGGACAATGGAGAGAGAGGGGGAGAGAAACAGGAACAAGAGAGGTGAAGAGGTAGTTGAGAGAGAGGGCAAGATGGAGAGAGAGGGAGGGGGATAGAGCGAGGGAGAGGGAGAGAGGGAGAGGGAGAGAGAGAGAGAGAGGGAGAGGGAGAGGGAGAGAGAGAGAGAGAGAGAGAGAGAGAGAGAGAGAGAGAGAGAGAGAGAGAGAGAGAGAGGAAGGAGTTTGGGAGGAGAGGAGGGGGAGTGTGATGGGGGTGAGGGGGGAAAGAGAGAGGAGGGGAGAGAGGGAGAAAGGGGGAGGGTGAAGGGGAGAGTAGAGAGAGAGGGGGGAGAGAAGGGGGGAGAAAGAGAGTGGGGGGGAAAGAGAGAGAAGGGCTGAGAGAGAGAGAGAGGAGAGGTGAAGAGGGAGAGGGGCAGAGAAGGGGGGCGAGAGGGAGGTGTAGAGACTGGGAGAGAGGGAGAGATGGGGAGAGATAGATAGAGAGGAGAGAGATGGGAGGAGAGGGAAGGGGAGAGAGAGATGGCGAGAGAGAATGGGGAGAGAGATGTAGGGGAGAGTGAGAGAGGGGTACAGAGTGGGAGGACGGGAGAGAGATGAGAGACATAGAGAGAGAGAGAGAGAGAGAGAGAGAGAGAGAGAGAGAGAGAGAGAGGAGAGAATCTTAAGAAAGAAATTAGAAAGCTAAAAGAGATATGAGGTTGCTTTGGCAAGTAAGGTAAAAGTAAATCCGAAGGGTTCTACCGCTATATTAATAGCAAAAGGATAACGAGGGATAAAATTGGTCCATTAGAGAGTCAGAGTGGACAACTATCTGCAGAGCAAAAGAGATGGGGGAATATTGAACAGTTTATTTTCTTCGGTTTTTAAAATGATGAGAGGGATAGACAGAGTTGACGTGGAAAAGCTTTTCCCACTGAGAGTAGGGAAGATTCAAACAAGGGGGCATGACATGAGAATTAAGGGACTGAAGTTTAGGGGTAACATGAGGGGGAACTTCTTTACTCAGAGAGTGGTAGCTGTGTGGAATGAGCTTCCAGTGAATGTGGTGGAGGCAGGTTCGTTTTTATCATTTAAAAATAAATTGGATAATTATATGGATGGGAAGGGAATGGAGGGTTATGGTCTGAGCGTAGGTATATGGGACTAGGGGAGATTATGTGTTCGGCACGGACTAGAAGGGTCGAGATGGCCTGTTTCCGTGCTGTAATTGTTATATGGCTATATGGTTATATGAGAGAGTGAGAGGGAAAGAGAGGGTGGAGAAAGAAAGAGAGATGGGGAGAGAGAGAGAGATATAGAGAGCGAGGAAAGGGGGAGAGGGAGGGGGACAGAGAGGAAGGAGAGAGGGAGAGAGAGGCAGGAGAGAAGGAGTCGGAAAGAGAGAGAGCAGGGATCGTGAGGGGGATAGAGGGGGAGGGAGGCGGGGGGAGTGAGAGAGGGTGTGGGAGAGAGAGAGAGAGGATGAGAGATAGAGGGAGAGGAGGAGAGGGAGGGAGAGACAGAGGCAGGTGGAGGAAGAAGGTGAGAGAGAAAGAGAGGGAGAGAGATGGGGTGAAAGAGACAGAGAGATTTTGCTCAAGATGGCGCGCACAGTCGCAGCGGCTCGAAGCTCTCCCTTTTGGTGCATTTTTGTGTGTTTTTGTTTGTATGTCTGTTTGACAATGTTACGTTTTGTCGTGCGAATCACACCTTCAGCCGACAGGATCTTCTGATTATCGGATTACAGTGTAAACAGGCAGTTAAGAGTGTTTTTCTGCATTCACGCAACATACCGGAGGAGATAGCCAGGACACCGGGCTCTCTGTGGATTGTTGTCGGCCCCAGCAAACGCCGGAGACGGAGGAGGCACAGGAAGCAAAAGCGTGGTCGCCGGTCCGGACTACTCGCTAGGCTAAGGCAACAACCACATAAACCACCGCTACCCAGCATCATTCTCACCAACGCCAGATCCATCACCAACAAAATGGACGAACTAAGACTACAGGTCGCCACAAACAAATTCATCGCGGACAGTTGCATTCTGCTAATAACAGAGACGTGGCTACACGCACTTGTACCGGACGGAGCCATTGAGCTAGCAGGCTGCACAGCATTTCGCTGGGATAGAAACAAAGAGCAAAGGAGGGGGGTTATGCATCTACGTTCACAACAACTGGTGTACAAATGCCACAATCATAGACAGACACTGTTCTGCTGATTTGGAGTACCTGATAGTTAGATGCAGACCTTTCTACCTTCCATGTGAGTTTACCATGGTCATAGTTACAGCTGTGTATATCCCACCGGATGCTAATGCTAGCATAGCCCTAGGCTATCTCCATAGTGCTATCAGCAAACAAGAGAACACCTACCCCAAAGCAGCCCATATCGTAGCTGGTGATTTCAATCACGCAGACTTAAAATCAGTTCTCCCCAAGTTTGAACAACACATCAAATGTGCAACCAGGGGAGAAAATACATTGGACAAGGCCTACTCAAACATCAAGAACGGGTTTAGAGCCACACCATTACCACACTTAGGCCAGTCGGATCACCTATCCATTCACTTAGCACCAGCATACACCCCCCTCAGGAGAAAAGCTCAACCCACCACCAGGACAGTTAAAACTTGGCCTGAAGGAGCTTCCTCACAGCTACAGGACTGCTTTGAAAGGACAAACTGGGACATTTTTGGAAATCAGGACTTGGAGGAGTACACATCCACGGTACTCTTTTACATCCAGAACTGTGTTGACAACGTCACCGTCGACAAACTCATCCAGGTGTACCCCAACCAGAAGCCGTGGATGACAAAAGAGGTCCAAACTCTCCTCAAGGACCGCAACACCGCCTTCAGGTCTGGCGACAGAGCCCTGTACAGCGCTGCTAGAGCCAACCTGAAGAAAGGCATCAGGGATGCCAAAGCGGCCCACAAGAGGAAGATAGAGGACCACTTTAACAATAACGATCCACGGCGGGTGTGGCAGGGCATCCAGCACATCGCCAACTACAAGCCCAGCAACAGCACGACGGCCGACGGCGATGCCTCACTGGCAGAGGAGCTGAACTGCTTCTTTGCTCGCTTCGAGGCAGAACCAGAAGAGTTCGTCACCATTCTCCCACCAGCCCCTAACAACAACAACTACACCCTCACTGTGCAGGAGCATGAAGTGAGGTGGGTGCTCAGGGTGGTGAGCCCGAGGAAGGCTGCCGGCCTGGATGGTGTGACAGGAAGGGTTCTGAAGGAATGTGCAGACCAGCTCTCCGAGGTCTTCACGAAAATCTTCAACCTGTCCCTGTCCAAATCCATCATCCCACCGTGCCTGAAGTCTGCCACAATCATCCCACTACCAAAAAAGCCTGTTATCAGCGGCCTTAACGACTACCGACCGGTCGCTCTCACACCAGTCATCATGAAGTGTTTCGAGAAGCTGGTCCAGCAGCACATCAAAGCCAGCCTCCCGACCATCTTCGATCCACACCAGTTTACCTACAGAGCAATTAGGTCCACTGAGGATGCCATCGCCACTGCTCTTCACACTGCACTGACCCACCTCGAACACAACGGGAGCTATGTGAGGATGCTTTTCATTCATATAAACCATATAACCATATAACAATTACAGCACGGAAACAGGCCATCTCGACCCTTCTAGTCCGTGCCGAACACATAATCTCCCCTAGTCCCATATACCTGTGCTCAGACCATAACCCTCCATTCCCTTCCCATCCATATAACTATCCAATTTATTTTTAAATGATAAAAACGAACCTGCCTCCACAACCTTCACTGGAAGCTCATTCCACACAGCTACCACTCTCTGAGTAAAGGGGTTCCCCCTCATGTTACCCCTAAACTTCAGTCCCATAATTCTCATGTCCCCTTGTTTGAATCTTCCCTACTCTCAGTGGGAAAAGCTTTTCCACGTCAACTCTGTAAACTCACTTTAGCTCCGCCCTCAATACCATCATCCCCAGCAGACTGGTCACCAAACTCATGGATTTAGGACTCTCCCAACCCACCTGCCTCTGGATCAAGGACTTTCTGTCTAACCGCCCCCAGACCGTCAGACTGGACCATCACCTCTCCACCCCCATCACACTCAGCACCGGCTCCCCACAGGGCTGTGTGTTGAGCCCCCTCCTCTACGCCCTCTACACCCACGATTGTGCCCCCGCCCACTCCACCAACACCATCGTCAAGTTTGCGGACGACACGACTGTGGTTGGACGTATCTCAGGAGGAGATGAGACAGCCTACAGGGAGGAAGTCCAAGACTGGCAGTGTGGTGTTCAGACAACAACCTCATCCTAAACACCACAAAAACAAAGGAAATTATCATAGACTTCCGTAAGAACAGTGCAGCCCCCAAACCCCTATTCATCAATGGGGACTGTGTGGAAAGGGTCTCATACTTCAGATTCCTGGGCACACAAATTACAGAGGATCTCTCCTGGACTACAAACACCACCACAGCAGTCAAGAAGGCCCAGCAGCGACTCTACTTTCTGAGGATCCTCAGGAAAAACAACCTGGAGGAGAAGCTGCTGGTGTCCTTCTACCACTGCTCCATCGAGAGTGTGCTCGTGTATTGTATAACCACATGGTATGCCAGCTGCTCTGCAGCGGACAGGAGAGCCCTTCAAAGGGTCATCAACACTGCACAAACAATCACTGGCTGCACACTGCCCTCCCTGAAGGACATCTTCAGCTCTCGCTGCATTGGCAGGGCAGCCAACATCCTGAAGTACCCTTCCCACCCTGGACACAAACTGTTCCACCTGCTGCCCTCTGGCAGACGGTACAGGTCTTTCAAAACTCGCACAAACAAACTCAGAGACAGCTTCTACCCCATAGCCATACGTGAACTTAACAATGCAAAATAAGAAATAACACTCACATTCAACTGAATGTTTCTTACTCACAAGCACCTTAAAAACATCCTGAATGTACTTAACCATTTGCACTACTATATAACTGTATATAACTGTACAACACCGAATACCTCATAATGGCAAATTAGTGGCAAATATTATCTGTAAATTTTTTATATGTATATATTTTTACCTTTTCTTATATATTTAAAATTGTTCTTGTGAATCGCACCGTTGGATTGACTTTTAAATTTTGTTGTACCATGTGCAATGACAATAAAGAGATTCATTCATTCATTCAATATTATTATACTTAATATACACATGCATTGTGCAAAAAATAATTTTGATTATCTTCAGTGGATGTTTCTAGATTAATATTTGGGAATTAAACATTAAATTCCTTCCATCTGGCATATAAATTCATGACAGTGAGATTTAAAAATCATGTTGTATTGTGAATTCTTGTGTTAATGGGATTAGTTTGTTATTTGGATACTTAGGCGATTTAAATAAAACATCCTATTCTTAAGAAATTGAATCTACAGGACATTCTTAATGGGATAGTGGTGGGCAGAAAGGCATGTCATGTGTAGTTTGAAGAGCAGAAACTTGTAGTTTACAATGCCAAAATTGAAAAGTTGAGGAAAAACAAGATGTACAGAGCTGCTTATTGGCTACAATCTGAGGAGTATGATGATGCTACTGGTTATGGCATGCCAATGTACCAACTAGCAACTGATCTTCTCCATAAAGACCTGGTCTATTGCTAGAAATTGTGATTTATTTACCTATCTGTTACGGACTTACAGCATATAATACAATAATATTAAAGTTCTGATCTTGAAAATATCACATTTTTGAATTTTCAAGGCAGTCTGGGTGTTTCAGATTCAGATTCAGATTCAATTTTAATTGTCATTGTCAGTGTACAGTACAGATTATTACTATTTCCGTCACAACGGTCAATTTTGTAATTAGCTACAATTAGGTAATTAACTAATTACATGCTTTAATTTCAGGTTATCCAAGTAAGATATTTTATATTTGTTTCAGAATGCTTCAATGTATAATAACTGAAAATTTCATTCAGTTCTCTTAATTTTTAAGAAAGTTATGGGCTTAATCACAGCTTTTGTGTTAAGTCAATGGAAAAGCAATATGGAACGAAATGCAAATTTCCGAGTATGAAAATGGCCATAACGGTTTTAATACTGAAGATATGAAAGTGAATTAGGTGTCAAATTAAACATTTTATGCTTTATCTGATGGGATAAATTGCAGACTTGATTTTTCAAATCTCAACATTTTGTAAAATTGCTGGGAACTCTCCCCCGAATTGTCATGTTACTCACGACACGCGATTCATTGATAATTATTTATTTATATTTCTACGAACAATTTTCCCAATTGGGCCCCGCACCTCCTAAGTTCAGCCCTGGTGGTGAGGACACATCTGGAGTATTGTGTACAGTTTTGGTCTCCAAATTTGAGGAAGGACATCCTTGTGATTGAAGCAGTGCAGCGTAGGTTCACGGGATTGATCCCTGGGATGGCGGGACTGTCATATGAGGAAAGATCGAAAAGACTAGGCTTGTATTCACTGGAGTTTAGAACGATGAGGAGGATCTTATAGAAACATATAAAATTATAAAAGGACTGGACAAGCTAGATGCAGGAAAAATGTTCCCAATGTTGGACAAGTCCAGAACCAGGGGCCACAGTCTTAGAATAAAGGGGAGGTCATTTAAGACTGAGGTGAGAAAAAACTTATTCACCCAGAGAGTTGTGAATTTATGGAATTCCCTGCCACAGAGGGCAGTGGAGGCCAAGTCACTGGATGGATTTAAGTTAGAGTTATATAGAGCTCTAGGGGCTAGTGGAGTCAAGGGATATGGGGAGAAGGCAGGCACGGGTTATTGATTGGGGATGATCAGCCATGATCACAATGGATGGCGGTGCGGGCTCGAAGGGCCGAATGGTCTCCTCCTGCACCCATTGTCTATGTTTCTATGTCAATTATATTTGCGCAGGCCCGACCCCAGGCCCAGTCACCGTCTCCCGGGTGTGAGGCCGCGGCCTGGACCCCGCCCTGATCCACCGGAGCCTCTCACCGCGTCAGGCCCGGCCCGGCCCGGTCACTCACTCACGGCTCATCCCGCCCGTTGCCCCGGAGACCGAGACAGAGAGACCGCGCAGGGCAGTGGGGTGGGGGGGCTCAGCCCGGAAATGACGTCGCTGCCCCCGGCCCGTTGCCCCGCAGGCTGCCAGGTCGAGCAGCGGGGCGGCCTCAGCCCGGAAATGACGTCGCTGCCCCCGGCCTGTTGCCCCGCAGGCTGCCAGGTCGAGCAGCGGGGCGGCCTCAGCCCGGAAATGACGTCACGGCCAAGATGGAGCCGACCCGCACTGGACGGTGAGTGGAGAGAGAGATGTGAGTGGTGGGAGGCTGAGAGCGACAGGAATAAGGGCAGAGGGTCAGGGAGGGAGGGAGAGGCTGAGGGTTAGAAAAGGGTTTAAGTGAGTAACGAGGGGAACAGGGAGCAAAGGTGGGGGGAGGGATTCAAGGGGGAGTGGGTTTGGTGCCGAGGGGGATCAATGGGGGGGAACTAGGGGGAGAGAGAGGGGTCAAGTGAGTCAAGGAAGGGGTAGGGAGCCTGGTGGGGGTTCACACTGTTTGGGGTGAGGAGGAGGAGGGGGGATCAAAGGGGGTGAGGAGCAGGAGGCGGCAGAGGTAAGGGGCTGGGAGCCACAGGGAGGAGGTCACATTGTTTGGGGGTGGGGAGGGTGTTGCAGTTTAGGAAGTCAAACTAGGGCAGGATCTTCACTGTGAATGGTGGGGCACTGGGGCAATAGGCAATAGGTGCACGGGTAGGCCATTCGGCCCTTTGAGCCAGCTGATCATCCCGAATCAGTACCCCGTTCCTGCCTTCTCCCCATATCCCTTGACTCCGCAATCTTTGAGAGCCCTACCTAGCTGCCTCTGAGGCAGAGAATTCCACAGATTCACAACTCCCTGTGAGAAAAAGTGTTTCCTCGTCTCTGTTCTAAATGGATTACCCGTTATTCTTAAACTGTCCCTGGTTCTGGACTCCCCCAACATCGGGAACATGTGCCCTGCTTCTAGCGTCCAAATCCTTAACAATCTTAATTTTCATTATGATACCCTCTCATCCTTCTAAACTCCAGAGTGTACAAGCCCAGCCGCTCAATTCTCTCAGCATATGACAGTCCCTCCCATCCTGGGAATTAACCTTGTAAACCTACGCTGCTCTCCCTCAATAACAAGAATGTCCTTCCTCAAATTAGGGGACCAAAACTGCACACAATACTCCAGGTGTGGTCTCACTACGACTCTGTATAACTCTGAGCCTTGCGGATTATGTGGAGCCGAGGGATCTAGGAGTGTGGGTACAAGTTGGGCCGAAGGGCCTACTTCCAACGCTGTATCACTAACACAAAGTGCTGGAGTAATTCAGCGGGTCAGGCAGCATCTGTGGAGAAGATAGACACAAAGTGCAGGAGTAACTCAGCGGGTCAGGCAGCATCTGTGCAGAAGATAGACACAAAGTGCTGGAGTAACTCAGCGGGTCAGGTAGCATCTGTGGAGAGAGGAATGGGTGGCGTTTTGGGTCGACACCCTTCTTTGGTTTAGTTTAGTTTAGAGATGCAGCGTGGAAACAACGGGTATTTTGGCCCATGGACTCCGTGCCGACTAGCGATCACCCTGTACACTAGCACTATCCCACGCACATTAGGGACAATTTTGCAGTTTTGCGGAGGCCGATTAATCTACAACCCTGAACGTCTTTGAAATGTTGGAGGAATCCGGAACACCCAGAGTAAAACCCCACGCAGGTCAAGGGGGAACGTACAATCTCCACACAGGCAGCACCCGTAGTCAGGATCGACCCCGTGTCTCTGCCGGTGAGGCAGCAACTGTACCGGTGCGCCAGTGTGCTGTGCAGAATTATATAACGGTTTCCACCGCCATAAACACACTCAATATGTACTAGTAATGTCCTGTTTGCCAGCTTGTTGACCCTCTGTGTTCCCCTCCTGCAGGGTTTAGGAGCAGTTGCTGTGGAAGCAGAGACAGGGATGTCAGCGGCTATTGAGGGCGGCCAGGGTGCCGATGAGCCCTCCCCCCCCCCTGCTCGGTGTGCGGGCTGAGCTTCGACGGGCTGATCTTCGATGGAGGACCACATGATGGGGCACCACAAGGAGAAGCGTTATGACTGCGACGTGTGTGGCAAGGTCTGGCAGAGACCGAGCCAGTTGGAGGTCCACCGGCGGGTGCACACAGGAGAACGCCCCTTCAACTGCTCAGAGTGTGACAAGACTTTCAAGACGACGAGTGACCTGAATGTCCATCGGCAAGTGCACACGGGCGAGGAGCCCCATGGCTGCTCCACATACGGCAAGAGCTTTACCCAGTTGTCGGGGCAGCGCGACCACCTGCGGGTGCACAGCAGTGAGCGGCCCTTCACCTGCTCCGACTGCGGCAAAGGCTTCAAGTCGTCCAAGGACCTGAAGATGCACTGGCGGGTGCATACTGGGGAGCGGCCCTTCACCTGCAGCGACTGTGGCAAGAGCTTCACCCACTCCAGCAACCTGCTGGTGCACCAGCGCACCCACACCGGCGAGCGGCCCTACACCTGTGCCCAGTGCGGCAAGGGTTTCATCCACTCCGGCAACCTGCTAAAGCACCAGTGCATCCACACTGGCGAGCGCCCCTACACCTGTACCAAGTGCGGCAAGGGTTTCACCCAGTCCAGCAGCCTGCTGATGCACCAGCGGGTGCACGCCGGCAACCGTCCCGTCCCCAGCCCGGTGTGTGGAAAAAGCTTTGCCATGGCCTCCCACGCCCTGTCTCACCAGCACGTGCACACCAGTGGCCAGCCCTATGACTGCCCGTACTGTGGTGAGTCGTTTGACAGCTCGCGGGGGTTGCAGCTGCACCGGCGGGCCCACGCCGGCCAGCAGCTGCTCCCACTATGACAAGAGAGCATGGGGGCTGTGGGAGCACCAGCGGATACACACCGGAGAGAGACCCTTTGTGTGCGCTGAGTGTGGCAAGGGTTTCACCCGCATGTCCAGCCTGTGGCAGCACCGGCGTACCCACAGTGGTGAGCGTCCCTTCCCCTGCCTGTCCTGTGGTAAGGGCTTCACCCGCCTTGACCACCTGCTGGAGCACCGGCGAGTCCACACCGGCCAGCGCCCCTTCACCATGCCCGCTCTGTGGCAAGGCCTTTGCCCGCTCCTCCAGCCTGCTGGCACACCGCCACGTGGATAGATAGGCGCTGTTCAGGTAAACACAAAATGCTGGAAGGAATGGGTAACGTTTCTGGTCGAGACCCTCCTCAGTCTCAGCCTGGAATGTCACACAGTCCTTCTCTCCAGAGATGCTGCCTGTCCCGCTGAGTTACTCCAGCTTTTTGTGTCCTTTTTTGTAAACCAGCATCTGGAGTTCCTTGTTTTTAAACCATTCTGGTTGACAATCTCTGCACCTTCCCCAAAGCCTCCACACTAGTCCTGTAATGGAGTGACCAGTACTGTATGCAATACTCCAAATGCTACCTGACCAATGTCCCTTAAAGCTGCACATATACATTCCTCTCTCCTTATCTCACATCCTTTTATCTCCTTATTTTCCCTCGCTTCTTTCACTTCACTCATCTGCCGATCACCCCCTCATCTCTTAACATAGTGTCAGTCTGAAGAAGGGTCCTGACCCGAAATGTCACCTATTCATGTTCTCCACAGATGCTGCCTGACCCGCTGAGTTACTCCAGCACAGTGTGAAATGTCACCTATTTATGTTCTCCAGAGATGCTGCCTGACCCGCTGAGTTACTGCAGCACTTCATGTTAGAGTCATAGAGTGATCCACTGTGGAAACAAGACCTTCGGCTCAACTGCCCACACCGACCAACATGTCCCAGCTACACTAGTCCCACCTGCCTGCATTTGGTCCATATCCCTCCAAACTTGTTCTATCTATGTACCTGTCTATAACAGTTTCTTAAACTTTGGGATAGTCCCAGCATCAACTACCTCCACCGGCAGCTTGTTCCATACACACCACCACCCTCTGTTGAAAAGTTACCCCTCAGATTCCTGTTAAATCTTTTCCCCATCACCCTGAACCCATGTCCTATGGTCCTCGATTCCCCCACTCTATGCAAGAGATTCAATGCATCTAAATAAATTGCGTTCTATGCAAGATTCCAGCATCTTTTTTTTTGCAGCAATACATAGAGGTACCTACTAGAGGAGGGGCAGTGCTGGACCTCCTGTTAGGAAATGAGACGGCACAGGTGGCGGAGGTATGCGTTGGGGAGCACTTCGGGTCCAGTGATCACAATACCATTAGTTTCAATATAATTATGGAGAGGGTCAGAACTGGAACTAGTGTTGAGATTTTTGATTGGAGAAAGGCTAACTTTGATGAGATGCGAAATGATTTAAAAGGAGTGAACTGGGACATTTTGTTTTATGGGAAGGATGTAGAAGAGAAATGGAGGACATTTAAAGGGGAAATTTTAAAGTACAGAATCTTCATGTTCCTGTTCGGTTGAAAGGAAACAGTGAAAATTGGAAAGAGCCCTGGTTTTCAAGGGGAATTGGACATCTTGTTCGGAAAAAGAGGGAGATCTACAATAATTATAGGCAGCATAAAGTAAATGAGGTGCTTGAGGAGTATAAGGAATGTAAAAATAATCTTAAGAAATAAATTAGAAAAGCTAAAAGAAGATACGAGGTTGCTTTGGCAAGTAAGGTGAAAGTAAATCCAAAGTGTTTCTACAGCTATATTAATAGCAAAAGGATAACGAGGGATAAAATTGGTCCATTGGAGAGACAGAGTGGACAGCTATCTGCAGAGCCAAAAGAGATGGGTGAGATATTGAACAATTTTTTTTCTTCGGTATTCACCAAGGAGAAGGATATTGAATTATGTGAGGTAAGGGAAACTAGTAGAGGAGCTATGGATACTATGAGTTTCAAAGTAAAAGAAGTACTGACACTTTTGAAAAATATAAAAGTGGATAAGTCTCCAGGTCCTGACAGGATATTCCCTAGGACATTGAGGGAAGTTAGTGTAGAAATAGCCAGGGCTATGACAGAAATATTTCAAATGTCATTAGAAACGGGAATAGTCCCCGAGGATTGGTGTACTGCGCATGTTATTCCTTTGTTTAAAAAGGGTTCTAAGAGTAAACCTAGCAATTATAGACCTGTTAGTTTGACGTCACTTGTGGGCAAATTAATGGAAAAGATACTTAGAGATAATATATATAAGCATCTGGATAAACAGGGTCTGATTAGGAACAGTCAACATGGATTTGTGCCTGGAAGGTCATGTTTGACTAATCTTCTTGAATTTTTTGAAGAGGTTACTAGGGAAATTGACGAGGGTAAAGCAGTGGATGTTGTCTATATGGACTTTAGTAAGGCCTTTGACAAGGTTCCTCATGGAAGGTTGGTTAAGAAGATTCAACTGTTGGGTATAAATGCAGGAGTGGCAAGATGGATTCAACAGTGGCTGAATGGGAGAAGCCAGAGGGTAATGGTGGATGGCTGTTTGTCGGGTTGGAGGCAGGTGACTAGTGGGGTGCCTCAGGGATCTGTGTTGGGTCCTTTGTTGTTTGTCATGTACATCAATGATCTGGATGAAACATAGAAACATAGAAATGAGGTGCAGGAGTAGGCCATTCGGCCCTTCGAGCCTGCACCGCCATTCAATATGATCATGGCTGATCATCCAACTCAGTATCCCGTACCTGCCTTCTCTCCATACCCCCTGATCCCCTTAGCCACAGGGCCACATCTACCTCCCTCTTAAATATAGCCAATGAACTGGCCTCAACTACCCTCTGTGGCAGAGAGTTCCAGAGATTCACCACTCTCTGTGTGAAAAAAGTTCTTCTCATCTCGGTTTTAAAGGATTTCCCCCTTATCCTTAAGCTGTGACCCCTTGTCCTGGACATCCCTAACATCGGGAACAATCTTCCTGCATCTAGCCTGTCCAACCCCTTAAGAATTTTGTAAGTTTCTATAAGATCCCCTCTCAATCTCCTAAATTCTAGAGAGTATAAACCAAGTCTAACCAGTCTTTCTTCATAAGACAGTCCTGACATCCCAGGAATCAGTCTGGTGAACCGTCTCTGCACTCCCTCTATGGCAATAATGTCCTTCCTCAGATTTGGAGACCAAAACTGTACGCAATACTCCAGGTGTGGTCTCACCAAGACCCTGTACAACTGCAGTAGAACCTCCCTGCTCCTATACTCAAATCCTTTTGCAATGAAAGCTAACATACCATTCGCTTTCTTTACTGCCTGCTGCACCTGCATGCCTACCTTCAATGACTGGTGTACCATGACACCCAGGTCTCGCTGCATCTCCCCCTTTCCCAATCGGCCATCATTTAGATAAGTCTGCTTTCCCGTTTTTGCCACCAAAATGGATAACCTCACATTTATCCACATTATACTGCATCTGCCAAACATTTGCCCACTCACCCAGCCTATCCAAGTCACCTTGCAGTCTCCTAGCATCCTCCTCACAGCTAACACTGCCCCCCAGCTTAGTCTTATCCGCAAACTTGGAGATATTGCCTTCAATTCCCTCGTCCAGATCATTAATATATATTGTAAATAGCTGGGGTCCCAGCACTGAGCCTTGCGGTACCCCACTAGTCACTGCCTGCCATTGTGAAAAGGACCCGTTTACTCCTACTCTTTGATTCCTGTTTGCCAGCCAGTTCTCTATCCATATCAATACTGAACCCCCAATGCCTTGTGCTTTAAGTTTGTATACTAATCTCTTATGTGGGACCTTGTCGAAAGCCTTCTGGAAGTCCAGATACACCACATCCACTGGTTCTCCCCTATCCACGCTACTAGTTACATCCTCGAAAAATTCTATAAGATTCGTCAGACATGATTTACCTTTCGTAAATCCATGCTGACTTTGTCCAATGATTTCATCACTTTCCAAATGTGCTGCTATCCCATCTTTAATAACTGACTCTAGCAGTTTCCCCACTACCGATGTTAGACTAACTGGTCTGTAATTCCCCATTTTCTCTCTCCCTCCCTTCTTAAAAAGTGGGGTTACGTTTACTACCTGCCAATCTTCAGGAACTACTCCAGAATCTAAAGAGTTTTGAAAGATTATTACTAATGCACCCACTATTTCTGGAGCTACTTCCTTAAGTACTCTGGGATGCAGCCTATCTGGCCCTGGGGATTTATCAGTCTTTAATCCATTCAATTTACCCAACACCACTTCCCGGCTAACCTGGATTTCACTCAATTCCTCCAACTACTTTGACCCGCGGTCCCCTGCTATTTCCAGCAAATTATTTATGTCTTCCTTAGTGAAGACAGAACCAAAGTAGTTATTCAATTGGTCCACCATATCCTTGTTCCCCATGATGAAGGTGTGGTAAATTGGATTAGTAAGTATGCAGATGATACCAAGTGTTGTGGATAATGAAGAGGATTTCCAAAGTCCACAGAGTGATTTAGGCCATTTGGAAGAATGGGCTGAAAGATGGCAGATGGAGTTTAATGCTGATAAATGTGAGGTGCTACACCTTGGCAGGACAAATCAAAATAGGACGTACATGGTAAATGGTAGAGAATTGAAGAATGCAGTTGAACAGAGGGATCTGGGAATAACCGTGCATAGTTCCTTGAAGGTGGAATCTCATATAGATAGGGTGGTAAAGAAAGCTTTTGGTATGCTAGCCTTTATAAATCAGAGCATTAAGTGTAGAAGCTGGGATGTAATGTTAAAATTGTACAAGGCATTGGTGAGACCAAATCTGGAGTATGGTGTACAATTTTGGTCGCCCAATTATAGGAAGGATGTCAACAAAATAGAGAGAGTACAGAGGAGATTTACTAGAATGTTGCCTGGGTTTCAACAACTAAGTTACAGAGAAAGGTTGAATGTTAGGTCTTTATTCTCTGGAGCGCAGAAGGTTAAGGGGGGACTTGATAGAGGTCTTTAAAATGATGAGAGGGATAGACAGTTGATGTGGACAAGCTTTTACCTTTGAGAATAGGGAAGATTCAAACAAGAGGACATGACTTCAGAATTAAGGGACAAGTTTAGGGGTAACATGAGGGGGAACTTCTTTACTCAGAGAGTGGTTGCGGTGTGGAATGAGCTTCCAGTGGAAGTAGATAGGCATATGGATGAGAAGGGAATGGAGGGTTATGGTATGAGTACAGGCAGATGGGACTAAGGGAAAATAATTGTTCGGCACGGACTTGTAGGGCCGAGATGGCCTGTTTCCGTGATGTAATTGTTATATGGTTATCTGTGGTTTCTTGTGTCTCCTCACCTATATCCGCCTATCACTTCTGAACCTCAACCTGAAAGTTCACCCATTCCTTCTCTTCAGAGAGGCTGCCTATCCTGCTGAGTTACTCCAGCATTATGTATCCTCCTATCACTTGCTAGGCTTTGTCCAGCCCTCAACTCTTTTCCAGCTTCCTCTCCCCACCCTCTCCAGTCAGTCTGAAGAAGGGCCCTGACTCAAAACGTGGTCTATCCATTCCCTCTAAAGTGGTGGAGGAACTCAGTGGGTCAGGGCGCATCTGTAGAGGGAAAGGAATCTAAGGCGACCACACCAAGCAGTCTGAAGAAGTGGCCTGACCTAGAATGTTGCCTGTCCATGCTCTCCAGAGGTTCAAGTTACTCCAGGAGATTGTGTCTCTTTTTGTAAACCAGCATCTGCAGTTCCTTGTATCTAGACTAGGCGTGCATTTCACCCTACACTTGCACTCGGTCCGCCAAGGCCTGCTGGATCTCCCGGTTGCCAACCATTTTAACTCCCCTTCCCATTTCCACACTGATCTTTCTGTCCTGGGCCTCCTCCATTGTCAGAGTGAGGTGACACACAAACTGGAGGGACAGCACCTCGTAGCTCACAGCCCAATGACATGAACATTGAATTATCCCAATTAAACGGTCATCCCTCCCCTCTCCCTCGTGGGCCAACTCTTCGTCATTCCTCTGTCTTCTTCTCGCTGGCGAAAGGCGTCAGGATTAATCCAAGTCACCGCTTCCCGTATTTTAAGTATGTTTTATTGTTTCTAGGTTTGTTTTACATGGGGGGAGGGGGGCTGGAGGAAATTGGGGGAAACTTTATTCAGTCACTTACCTCGACGGTGATGCGATGTTTCTCCTTTGCTGAGGATCGCCCGTGAGGAGCTCCAACCTCGGGGCCTGTGGACGCCGGAGTTTCCGTCGACCCGATACAGCGGCTTCGGACATCGGACCGTCGGCAGCGGCGACGGCGGAGGGTTCAACAGCCCCGACCATGGGTGAACAAACGAGGAAGATGATTGAACTTTATTACCTTCCATCACAATGAGGAATGTGGATTCCACTGTGGTGGATGTTTCTGTTACATTTTTATTTTATTTGGCTGTGTGTCTTGTTGCTTTTTACTTAGTATGGCTGTATGGGAACTCAAATATCACTGTACCTTAATTGGCACATGTGACAGTAAATTTGTACTTGAAACGCTTTCCTCTACATCTGTATCTATCTATTTCCATCATTATAAAACTCTGATCTTGGATCTGTGTGTGTGTGTGTTTATTTATTTATTTGTGTGTTGTCACATCTTCTCGAAAAAACGATGCGCTAATGACCCCCTCTCTTCCCCCCTCTCTCTGTCTCTGCCCCCTCTCTCTGCCCATCTCCTTCTCTAGACTCGCCTGCAAGTTGGGACTTTCTTCCCCCCTGCCTCTCTTCCACCCGGCCTCTCTTCCACCCCCCATCTCCCCCCACCCCCCCAGCCTACACCACTCCCCCACCCTCACGTCCTCTCTCTTCCCCTCCTCTCTCTACCCCCTCCCCTCGCTCTCCCCGCCTCTCTCTAACTTGGCCTCTCTTCCTCACCACTCTCTTCCCCCCTCTTCCAACCCTCACTCTGCCTCTCTCTCTTTGCCCCTCTCTCTTTCTCTCTGCCCCTCTCTGTCTCTGCCCCCTCTCTCTCTGCCTTCTCTCTCTCCCCCCCCCCCCCCAACCTCTCCCTCTGTAGACACGCCTGCGAGTTGGGCGTATGCGTGAGTGGATTGGGCGGAGATGGGGTAAAAGGAGCCATTTACTGGAGAGAGTCGTTTATGCTCAGCTAAAACTATTCCTGGAGGAGCATGATATTCGGGAGATCTTCCAGTCTGGATTTAAAACCACGCACAGCACGGAGTCAGCATTCCTAAGGGTTTTTAACGATATCTTCCTGGCTAATGATTCTGGGGATTGTGTGGTTCTTGTCCTGCTGGACTTGTCTGCCGCCTTTGATACGGTGGACCATAATATCTTATTATCTCGGCTACAGCAGTTAGTGTGCATCTGCGGCAGTGCCCTGGGATGGTTCAGGTCCCATCTGGCGGGCAGAACCATGTGTGTTAGCCTTGCTGGGTTTGAATCCTCTTCCGCTCCCCTGTCATATGGGGTTCCACAGGGTTCGATTCTGGGGCCCCTGCTTTTCTCGCTGTACATACTTCCTCTGGGTTCCATCCTTAGAAAGCATGGCATCTCCTTCCACTGTTATGCAGATGATACCCAGCTTTATTTGCCGCTGAGGGGGGGAAGATGCCTTTTCTGTAAAATCGCTCCTGTCTTGTCTTGATGACATTAAGTCCTGGTTGGCCCTAAACTTTCTTGGATTTAATGAAAAGAAGACAGAGGTGATTTTATTTGATCCCAATGGCTGCCGTGAACTTCCATTTGTTGATTTAGGTCCATTGTCAAGGTACGTGAAGCCAACAGTTGTGAACCTGGGTTGTAGGATGGACAGTGACTTTAAATTAGATCGCCAAATATGCGCGGTGGTTAAGTCCAGCTTCTTTCACCTAAGGAAGCTGGCGAAGGTGAAGCCCATTCTCGAGCGGCAGCATTTTGAGACAGTAATCCATGCCTTTATTACATCTAGGCTGGATTACTGTAACGCGCTCTATTTTGGTGTTGCTCGTTCTTCACTGGCTCGTCTCCAGTTGGTTCAGAATGCTGCTGCTCGCCTTTTAACAGGGACTCGAAAGAGGGAGCACACATCGCCAATTCTGGCCTCCCTCCACTGGCTCCCGGTGCACTTTCGGGTTCATTTTAAGATACTGTTATTTGTTTTTAAATCTCTGAATGGGCTCGCCCCGCCTTACCTTTCTGAGCTGCTCCACCCATACGCTCCTGCCCGGTCCCTCAGGTCAGCTGGTCAGCTGCTCCTGGAGGTACCGAGGTCTAGTCGGAGGCTCAGAGGGGATAGAGCCTTCTCTGTTGCTGCTCCGGCACTCTGGAACACCCTGCCGTTGCACATCAGACAGGCCCCCTCACTGTCCATCTTCAAATCCAGTGTTAAAACGCATTTGTACTCCCTGGCTTTTGACCATGCCTGAGGCTTTGCTTCTGTTTGTGGTGTTTTTGATGTTTCTTTATTTTACATGTCTTTTCCTACTATTTCTTTTGATTGTTATTTTTGGTGTGTATTAACTTTTTTGTCAATGATTAGTGATGTACAGCACTTTGTTGCAGCTATGTTTGTTTTTAAAGTGCTCTATAAATAAAATTATTATTATTATTATTATTTAATAATAATATCAAGGCGGGTGGTTAGTGTGTGTGTGGGGGGGGGGGGTTAGTGTGTGTGTGGGGGGGTTAGTGTGTGTGGGGGGGGTTGTGTGTGTGGGTGGGTTAGTGTGTGTGTGGGTGGGTTAGTGTGTGTGTGGGTGGGTTAGTGTGTGTGGTCGGGTTTGTGTGTGTTAGTGTGTGGGGGTGGTTAGTGCGTGTGGTGGGGTTTGTGTGTGTGTGGGTGGTTAGTGTATGTGGGGGGGGTTAGTGTGTGTGTGGGGGGTTAGTGTGTGTGTGGGGGGTTAGAGTGTGTGTGGGTGCGTTAGTGTGTGTGTGGGAGGGTTAATGTGTGTGTGGGGGGTTAGTGTGTGTGTGGGGGGGTTAGTGTGGGAGGGGGGTGGGTTAGTTTGTGTGGGGGGGTTAGTGTGTGTGTGGGGGGGGGTTAGTGTGTGTGGGGGGGTTAGTGTGTGTGGGGGGTTAGTGTGTGTGTGTGGGGGGGTTAGTGTGTGTGTGGGGGGGGTTAGTGTGTGTGTGGGGGGGGTTAGTGTGTGTGGGTGGGTTAGTGTGTGTGGGGGTGTTAGTGTGTGTGTGGGGGGTTAGTGTGTGTGGTAGGGTTTATGTCACAACAGGAACCTTCAGCCACACCTGCGCATTTGGGTGTTATAGGCGTGTGGTGGAATATTGTGTTGAAAACAAAGTGGAGACCAAAGCCCACAACAAGGCCCGAAGCCTTCAACACAGGCCCGAGGCCTGCAACACAGGCTCTGAGGCCCAGAACTTGGGCCAAATCAGAATCAGAATTTATTTGCCAAGTATGTTTTGCAACATACAAGGAATTTCATTGGCCAGGTCAGTCATACAATTAAAAGCAACAGATGCAAAAACACATTTTAACACGAACATCCACCACAGTGACTCCTACACATTCCTCACTGTGATGGAAGGTGAAATAAATTTCAAGCTCTTCCTTTAGTTCTTCCTCGGTCGGGGGCGTTGAGCCTCCATTGACGGGATGGTCTTGACTACCATAGCAGGTGGTGTTTCGGCCCTCCGCGTCGAGGCGTTCAGGTCCTGCATCGGGGGAATGTCAGCTCCCCCACGCCGGGCGATCGAACCTCACGTCGGGGCTGGACGAACCTTCTACGGCGTTGGAGCTCCCGACTCAGCCTCTCCCGAGACTGCAAACCCTTGATGGGAAGTCCGCAGGCCACGATGGGAGCGATCCCAGGCAAGGGATCCGCTCCGATGTTAAGTCTGCGCCCCGCGGTGGGGCTGACAACAGCCCGAGGAGGCCTCCAGCTCCAGCGATGTTAGGCTGCAGAGCCCGGAGAATGTGATCCGAAAATTGATCACACCTCCAGGAAGGTAAGAACTTTGAAAAAAAAATTCCCTTAACCTCCCCCCACATAAAACAAACTGAAGAACATAAAAACAAACTTTAAACAGACGCTAAAAATAACAAAAAGGTAAAAAAACAAACAGACTGCCGGCAGGACTGGCCATCTCCCCGGCACCACTGGTGGTACAAAAGCATAAAACACAGGCCTGGAGTCAATAATACAGCCCTGTGGCCTACAAAACACAGGCTCGTGGCACCAGAACTTAGGCCAAAGCCCAGAACGTAGACCCGGAGACTATAACTGCAGCACAGGCCCAGAGCCTGTAATAAAGCCCTTCTTCTTGCGAATGAAACATAAATAAACCAAAGGAATAGTTAGATCACAAGCCGGGTGTTGAGCAGCCAGGTAGTTGTCTCTGCGTCAATGTCTGCCAGGCCCTGAGATCCATTTGATGGGTGGTAGGGCGGGCACCCAGAGATGACATGGTTGGCTGGCTGTTGTTCTGCTCAGCATTCACAGGCTGGGCTCTGGCGGAGCCCCCATCTCCACATGCTGGCATTGAAACGCCCAACTCCAGTACCAAGTCTGTAAAGCTTCACCCATGCTCCTCTGTGGAGGTCAGACCCTGGACAGCTTTTATCTGGTGAAGAGATGTAGCTGTGTAATGGAGATGAGGTTGCCTTCCACTCCTGTGACCACTTGGTGGCTATCCAGTGTGCTTTTGTCTCAGTTGGCTGGATGGATGCTATGGATACAAAGCCCTCAATGGGATGCCCCCACCTACATTAAAAGTCTGCTCACCTACCACACCACCTCCAGGTCCCTCAGATCGGCCAACTTGGTGTTGCTAAATATCCCGCGGTCTAGGCATAAGCTCAGGGGCGACCGCGCCTTTGCGGTTGCAGCTCCTAGACTGTGGAACAGTATCCCTCTTCCTGTCAGATCTGCCCCCTCCATCGACTCCTTTAAGTACAGACTTAAAACTCATCTGTATTCCCAAGTATGTAATGTGTTTGTTATACTATTCTTATACCAATGTAAAGCACTTTGACCAATGAGAGTTGTTTTTTAAATGTACTATTTAAAAAAATGTGACCTGACTTGACGAGGAGTTATTTTCCGTGTGGAGCAAAGGGGTGACGGGACTTCATTCGGCGCGGCCTCTGCTCTCTGCTGATAGCCTGATGGAGGAGGTGATCTGACAGCCATCAGAGACTATAATACACTCGTGTGGCCCAGAATTTTGTCTAAAGCCCAGAATTTAGGCCCGGAGCCTACAACACACGCCCAGAGCCTACAACACACGCCCAGAGCCTATAACACAAGCCCGGAGCCTATAACACAAGCCCAGAGCCTATAACACAGGCCTGGAGCAATATAACCCAGGCCCGGAGCCCTCACGACAACTCAGGCCCGGAGCCAATAACACAGGTCTGGAGCCAATAACACAGGCCTGGAGCCTACAACACAGGCCTGGAGCCAAAAACATAGGCCCAGAGCCTGCAACAGGCCCAAAGCCTACAACACAGGCCCAGGGCCTACAACACAGACCTGGAGCCATAACAGAGGCCCGGAACGTATAATACAGGTTTGGAGCCTGTAACACAGGCCCAGAGCCTATAACATAGGCCCACAGCCGATAACACAGGCTCGGAGCCTATGACAGAGACCTGGAGCTTATGATGCAGGCCTGGAGCCTTTAATGCAACCCTGCTGCCTATGACACAGGTCTGGAGGCTATGACGCAACCCTGAAGCCTATGACAGAAGCCTGGGGTCCATGACGCAACCCTGAAGCCTATGACACAAGCCTGGGGCCCATGACGCAACCCTGAAACCTATGACACAAGCCTGGGGCCCATGAGGCAACCCTGAAGCCTATGATACAGTCCTGGAGCTTATGACACAACCCAGGAGCCTATGACAGAAGCCTGGGGCCTATGACACAACCCTGGAGCCTATGACACAAGCCTGGGGCTTATGACACAACCCTGAAGCCTATGATATAGTCCTGGAGCCTATGACACAACCCTGGAGCCTATGACACAAGCCTGGGGCCTACAAAACACAGGTCGGAAATTCCAGAACTAAGGCGAAAACCCACTACACAGGCCTGGGGCCTAAAATACAGGACCTGAGCCCACAACACAGGCCCGGAGCCTATAAAACAGCCCTGAGGCTTATGACACAGGCGCGGAATTCCAGACTTTAAGGCAAAGCCCGGAACACAGGCCTGGGGCCTAAAACGTAGGCCAGATGCTAACGTACAAATCCTCTGAACCAAAGAGCATTATTGAGAGATATATTTATGGGTGCTTAGTGACAGATGTAATATATTTGTGTATTTATGCTGGGAATTAAATGTTTTAGAGTGAAGGTTTTTGACCAAAAATCAGCAATTAGATGACAAAATAAAAGCAAAATAAAGCACGATTCCCCTCCCCCCCCCCCCCCCTGTCACTCTCCCCTCTATCTCTCCCCACTCCCTCCCAATTGGATGAGGGCGCTCTCCGTCAGAGGGGCGGAGCTATAGCTCGACCTATAGGACGCGGTCGCCAGTGCACACCAGTGGCCAGCCCTACGACTGCCCGTACTGTGGTGAGACGTGTGACATGTTGCGGGGGTTGTGGCAACACCGACGGGCCCACACCGGCGAACAGCTGCTCCCACTGTGATAAAAGAGCATGGAGGCTGCGGGAGCACCAGCTGATACACACCAGAGACAGACCCATTGTGTGCGCTGAGAGTGGCAAGGGTTTCACCCGCACGTCCAGCCTGTGGCAGCACATTTGTTTTTAAACCATTCTGGTAAATCATCTCTGCACCTTCCCCAAAGCCTCCACATCAGTCCTGTAATGGAGTGACCAGTCCTGTATGCAATACTCCTAATGCTACCTGACCAATGTCCCTTAAAGCCGCACATATACATTCCTCTCTCCTTATCTCACATCCCTTTATCTCCTTATTTTCTCTCGCCTCTGTCACTCACTTCACTCATCTGCCTATCACCCCCTAATCTGTTAACATCATGTCAGTCTGAAGAAGGGTCCTGACCCCAAAATGTCACCTATTCATGTTCTCCACAGATGCTGCCTGACTCGCTGAGTTACTCCAGCACTCTGTGTGAAATGTCATCTATCCATGTTCTCCGCATAAGCTGCCTGACTCGCTGAGTTACTCCAGCACTCTGTGAAACGTCATCTATCCATATTCTCCACAGATGCTGCCTGACCCGCTGAGTTACTCCAGCACTGTGTGAAATGTCACCTATCCATGTTCCCCACAGATACTGCCTGACCTACTGAGTTACTGCAGCACTTTGTGTCAGGGTCATCGAGTGATACAGTGTGGAAACATGACCTTCGGCCCAACTTACCCACACCGACCAACATGTCCCGGCTACACTAGTCCCACCTGCCTAAGTCTGGTCCTCGATTCCCTCACTCTGGGCAAGAGATTCCGTGCATCTAAATAAATTGTGTTCTATGCAAGATTCCAGCAGCTGCAGTCTCTTGTGTCTCCCTCACCTATATTCACCTATCATTTCTGAAGAAGGGTCTCAACCAGAAACATCACCCATTCCTTCTCTCTAGAGATGCTGCCTGTCCCGCTGAGTTACTCCAGCATTTTCCATCCACCTATCACTTTCCAGGCTTTGTCCAGCCCCCATCTCTCTTTTCCAGCTTCCTCCCCCCACCCTCTCCACTCAGTCTGAAGAAGGGTCCTGACTCAAAACTTTCTCCACCCCCCACACCAAGCAGTCTGAAGAAGGGTCCTGACCTAGAATGTTGCCTGTCCATGGTCTCCAGAGGTGCAAGTTACTCCAGGAGATTGTGTCTCTTTTTGTAAACCAGCATCTGCTGTTCCCTGTATCTAGACTAGGCACGCATTGCACCCTACACTTGCGCTCGGTCCGCCAAGGCCTGTTGAATCTCCAGGTTGCCAACCATTTAAACTCCCCTTCCCACTCCCACACTGACCTTACTGTCCTGGGCCTCCACCATAGTCAGAGTGAGGTGACAGGCAAACTGCAGGAACAGCATCTCATAGCTTACAGCCCAATGACATGAACATTGAATTCTCCAAATTAAGGAGACATCCCCCATCGTGGGCCATCTCTTTGTCATTCCAGTCTTCTTCTCGCTGGCGAATGGCGTCAGGATTAATCCGGAGTCACCTCTTCCCGTTTCCCGGCCGTTCTCCCTCTACTCCGAACATTGGGATCTCGCTCTCTGCCCTTGGATGTCCGCAAGATTCCAGCTGCCGTAAACAAGGACTTTTGCTCATCAACCCGCTGGATCCAAGTCGTATTCCAATGAAATAATTGTCTTTTTTGTGGAAGAAATTAATTTAGAGGAAAATTAAAGGAAAATGAAACGCGGAGACTTTGCAGCTTTGCTTTGAGATTTTATTGCATGACTAAACTAAGTGGGACCCGTTGGGTCCCAGTCACACGGGAGGCATGCCCCCCCCCCCCCTCCCCCAATGCAACCCATTCCCCAACTCAACATTCCACCACTCACCGGTTCCCCCAAAGCAATATTCCACCACTCAGGGGAGGGGGTGGAGTGTGTGGGAGGGAAACAGATGGTTAATACAAGTCAAACACAATACAAGGGAATCTTGACATTATTCTATCTCATCTGTCAGGCGGCTCACACCACCATCCCCATTCCAAGCCAATCATAAGCCTCCCATTTCCTGCAACATATCTATGCTACTAGCGGTAGGGGGCGCGGGAGATCCTCTGTAACTCCTCACCGAAGAGTAAACAAGCTTCATTATCTGCTCTGCTATTTCATGTTTACATTTACCATCCACCCTTCACACATTCCCAGACAAGAGGTAATAAGTCTGATCTTACTTTGCCGGTTCCCACAACCTCTTCTGCACCTGGTCAAGCGAGAGCTGCCAATTGTCACATCCAATACACACTTTCGTTACCTTGTTCAATTCCAATCAACATTAAATAAGGAAGGATATTAATTTTTCTTCCACAGTTCCCTCCTTGTTGATCAACATTTAGAGTAAGAAAGGATATTAATATTTTGTCATTAATCAGTTGCAAAAATGGAGCCATACAGGTCGGATTATAATTTTGGTTGGAGCAAGCAAAGAGACACTTCCTTGTGCATGCGAAGGAATGTGGGCACAAACCCAACATTCTAATCAGATAAGGAAGCTTGTTTACTTCCAGCAGCGAGTTGACTGTGTTCTGTGTGGAAGTCGTTCGTTGGATTTCAAACTCCAACTTCTACCTTCCTTCTGTTTAGATGCCTCACTTCACCCTCGTATTCTCTCTCATCCTACACAACGTTAGTATATTCATGTATTTTACACTATAAAGATAGTTAATAAGGAATATGTCTACATTTTAGGATCTTAGTAAATTTAAGATCAGTTTATCACGCTTAATAGTCTTTCCTGTTGATGCGATGAATCCTCTATTTTTTCAGAACTGGCCAAAGTCATGTACAACCCCAAACGCACAGCAAGAATCGGTGTAGATATTAGCACTTGTATCTTTTGCCAATATGCAGGCACGAGTCAGGGCATACAGCTCAGCTGCCTGAGCGGACGTTCTGGATGGTAAAGCGTACACCTCCAGCACTTGATGTGGTGTGACCACTGCATATCCTGCCAATAATCTGTCATCACTTGGTCAGTGTGAAGAGCCATCGGTAAATAGGACCAGATCAGGATGATCAATCAGATGACTGTAAATCCAGGCAGGGAGTGGCAGCGGCTTCTGCAAGCGCCAGACAATCATGGTCGCATTCTTCCTCTGGCAGTGGTACAAAGGTAGCTGGGTTTATAGCAGGTGGTGGCTGATAATTACAGTTAGGATGTGACAGGCATGAGATTTCTCCGTTGATTTTGAAATTCAGATGTACGGATGCCAGCAGGGCCTTGATCTGATTGATGATGGTGGAGGAAAGAGTGGCGAGGAGCTCGGCCAGTCCGCTGCCATCTTTGCCGAGCGGCCGCAATGTTGCCAGGGATTGCCGCCTCCACCCACGCCTTCACCAGAGAGAAATACCGACCCTTCACCTCCCACACAAAGAACACTGATAAAATTATAAAGGAAGCACATCAACGTCTCTGCTTCCTGAGAAGATTACGGAGAGTCAGTTTGTCAAAATGGACTGTCTCGAACTTCTACAGGTGCACAGTAGCGAGCATGCTGACCGGTTGCATCGTGCCTTGGTTCGGCAACTTGAGCGTCCAGGAGCGGAAAATAATGCAGAAAGTAGTAAACAATGCCCAATCCATCTTCGGCTCTGACCTCCCTACCATCGAGGGGATTTATCGCAGTCGCTGCCTCAGAAAGCCTGGAAGAATCATCAAGGACCCACACCATCCTGGCCACACACTCATCTCCTCGCTACCTTCAGGTAGAATGTGCAGGAGCCTGAAGACTGCAACGACCACGTTGATGAATAGCTGCTTCCCCACAGCCATCAGGCTATTAAACTCAACTCAAACAAAACTCTGAACATTATTAGATCATTACCTGTTTATTGCACTTTATCTGTTTATTTATTCATGTGTGTATATATTTATATAATGGTATATGGACACACTGATGTGTTCTGTATTCATGCCTACTATATTTTGTTGTGCTGCAGCAAAGCAAGAATGTCATTGTCCTATCTGGGCCACATGACCATAAACTTTCTTGAATCTTGAATCAGAGCCGGTTCCCCGCCCCTTGGATGGACAGCGCCCTCCGCCAATCGGAGTCGCCCATCCCGCCCGAGCAACGGTTGCCACGGCGCGGCCGGCCCCGCCCCGCGGCTCCTACACCACGTGGGGGGGGGGGGGGGGGGGACAATCACAGCAGCTGCAGAGGCTGCAAACCTGAGATAAAACCTCAAGGGGGGGGGCAGACTACAAAATGCTGCATTAACTCAGCGGGACGGGCAGCATCTCTGGAGACAAGGAATGCGCGACATTTGAAGGTCGCGACCCTTCCTCAGACTGAGAGTCACAGGAGAGATGTAGATGGTGATGTGGAGTGAAAAGCTTTTACATAGAAACATAGACAATACGGCTGATCATCCACAAACAGTACCCCGTTCCTACCTTCCCCCCATATTCCCAAACTCCACTATCTTTGGCAGCATCTGTGGAGAACATGGATAGGTGACGTTTCACAGAGTACTGGAGTAACTCAGCGGGTCAGGCAGGATGCCCATAGTAAAGAGTATAGGTTTGGTGGGCAACTTCTGTGAGGGAGTTCAAGTCAAGTTTATTCGTCACATACACATACGAGATGTGCAGTGAAATGAAAAGTGACCAATGCTCGCGGACTTTGTGCAAAAAAACAAACAAACTACAAAACAGAATGGAACAGAATCACATATTCACATATTACATATTTGTGGGAGGAAAAAATAAAAAAAACAGCTATTTTAAAAAGACACGACACAACAGTAAATTGGTTCAGTAAAGTTAGTCCCTGGTGAGATAGGTGTTTACAATCCTAATGGCCTCTGGGAAGAAACTCCTTCTCATCCTCTCCGTTCTCACAACATGGCAACGGAGGCGTTTGCCTGACCGTAGCAGCTGGAACAGTCCGTTGCTGGGGTAGAAGGGGTCTCCCATGATCTTGTTGGCTCTGGAGTTGCACCTCCTGATGTATAGTTCCTGCAGGAGGGCGAGTGTAGTTCCCATAGTACGTTCGGCCGAACGCACTACTCTCTGCAGAGCCTTCTTGTCCCGGGCAGAGCAGTTCCAAACCAAATCGTGATGTTTCCAAACAAGATGCTTTCCACAGCAGCTGAGTAGAAGCACTGGAGGATCCTCAGAGACACTCTGAATTTCCTCTATTGCCTGAGGTGGTAAAGGCGCTGCGTGAGTGCTGCAGCATGTGATGTCCATGTCAGATCCTCAGAGATGTGGACTCCCAGATATTTAAAGCAGCTCACCCTATCCACAGTATCCCCATTTATCCTCAATGGTGTGTACGCCCTCGGATGATGTGCCCTCATAAAGTCCACGATCAGCTCCTTAGTTTTTTCGATATTCAAGAGCTGGCTGTTGTCCTGACACCAGAGTGCCAGATCAGCCACCTCCTCCCAGTAGGCCTTCTCATCATTGTCTGAGATCAGGCCCACCACCACAGTGTCATCAGCAAACTTGATTATTGAGTTGGAGCTGACCCTAGCCACACAGTCATGTGTGTACAGGGAGTACAGTAGGGGGCTGAGGACACAACCCTGGGGGGATCCTGTGCTCAGGGTGAGGGACTTTGATGTATTTCCTCCCATCTTGACTACCTGGGAAGGCAAGTCTGGTGGGGACTATCGTGTTGAAGGCTGAACTGTAGTCTATGAACAGCATCCTCACATAGACCCCCCTTCTGGCTGTCAAGATGAGAGAGAGAGGTGTGCAGAACCCGGGAGACCACATTGTCCATGGATCTGTTCGGACGGTATGTGAATTGTAGCGGGTCCATGTTGCGAGGGAGGAAGGTGCAGATGTGTTTCTTGACCGGCCTCTCAAAGCACTGTTTGTGTACAGGGTTTGATGCCGATCGTAATAGTTACAGCATTGGGCAACTCAGTCAGTGAGTTCACTGTTTGTGTACAGGGTTTGATGCTCATAGTAATAGTTACAGCATTGGGCAACTCAGTCAGTGAGTTCAGTTTGTGTACAGGGTTTGATGCTCATAGTAAGAGTTACAGCATTGGGCAACTCACTCAGTGAGTTCACTGTTTGTGTACAGGGTTTGATGCCCATAGTAAGAGTTACAGCATTGGGCAACTCAGTCAGTGAGTTCACTATTTGTGTACAGGGTTTGATGTCCATAGTAAGAGTTACAGCATTGGGCAACTCAGTCAGTGAGTTCACTGTTTGTGTGAAGTGTTGTCTTTGATATAGCTGGCATGTTGCTGTGCCAGTTTGATTATGAAAATAGTCAATGTATTCTTCTACCCTGTAGGATTCACTACTGCACACATTTGAATTTCACTGGACCTTAATTGGTACATGTGATGATAAACTGACCTTGAAACATTGGGCCTAGAGTTATTTTTCCAGGCCCTGTCCATCCAGTGTTTGATATTTTGATGTGAATGTAGAATCTTCTCGCCCGCTGCTGTTTCTCCCTCTACAGTTAATCTACTTGTTTCTGGTTGATGTGCCAAGGTCTTTGGAGATCTAATGTCCCCAGTTTTCTATGGTTTGTGACAGATGGGCTTTGTCAACTTGCTGTTCCAAGTACTGTGTGTGAAAGAAGGTATCCTGACTGTACTTGTGAGTACCTGCTTATATTTGTACTTCAGTAGCTCAACAATTTTCTTTTAGCCATGATTGCAATTTGGACAGGTTCATTTACATGTAAATGTTCATAGTTTTTCCTGCAATAACCCTTTAGATCGATGTAATTTTCTTGCAGGGTTGCAGGCAATCAAGTTGTTAATGATATTCTGCAACCCCTCTTCCATTCTCTTGCAGACACCTTTCACAGGTTGTGTGTTTGAAGTTCGAATCTTGTCTCCAAAAGCTGCTACATTGAATATGCGGGAAGGCAGGCAATTAGCATATGTTTTATTTGTTTTAAAGTTCCTACTTTGTTTATCTTCTGTGCTACTTCCATTCTCATCCTCCCAGGCCGACAATTAACACAGTCCTCAATGGTTATTAAGTGCGTGTTTGTTTACTTTCTGCAGCCTTTAATCCATTGTCTTGGAAGACATGCAGGCAGCTTTCAGAGATGGTTTTAATATTCCAGAGGATGATCTTTGTTAAACTGTCAACAATGGGCACCAAATGTGGGGCTGCTGGGACCAATTTGTTGAGCCCATTTTTAGCCCACACAGTATTTTGTTCACATATGTACGTACATATTCACAGGGCCTATGAGAGAGTGGTGCAGGGGGTACATCGTACCCGGGCCCGGAGTCCAAAAGGGGGGCAGGGAATTTCCTGAAATCTCAGAAAATGGTTGCATATATTTTGTGAAGACTAGCATTCACATTTTGTGTGATCCAACATAGTTTTATATATTGTAATTTGTAGAAATTGTGATCCATAATAATGCGGGGATTTTAACTGGCGGGTGTGTGGTCGGGGTAACCTGATTTATAGGAGCAGGGAGGTTCTACTGCAGTTGTACAGGGTCTTGGTGAGACCACACCTGGAGTATTGCGTACAGTTTTGGTCTCCTAATCTGAGGAAGGACATTCTTGCCATAGAGGGAGTTCAGAGAAGGTTCACCAGACTGATTTTTGGGATGTCAGGACTTTCATATGAAGAAAGACTGGATAGACGCGGCTTGTACTCGCTGGAATTTAGAAGATTGAGGGGAGATCTTACAAAAACATACAAAATTCTTAAGGGGTTGGACAGGCTAGATGCAGGAAGATTGTTCCCGATGTTGGGGAATCCAGAACAAGGGGTCACAGTTTAAGGGTAAAGGGGAAACCTTTTAGGACCAAGATGAGAAAAACATTTTTCACACAGAGTGGTGAATCTCTGCCACAGACGGTAGTTGAGGCCAGTTCATTGGCTATATTTAAGAGGGAGTTAGATATGGCCCTTGTGGCTAAAGGGATCATGGGGTATGGAGAGAAGGCAGGTACAGGATACTGAGTTGGATGATCAGCTATGATCATATTGAATGGTGGTGCAGGCTCGAAGGGCCGAATGGCCTCCTCCTGCACCTATTTTCTATGTTTCTATGTAAAAGAGGGGGAAGGGGAAGACCCATCACTACTAACCCCAGCTCTACATTTGTTATTGGTCATTTTTATTGAACAGTTCACATCATAACTTTATAAAGATAAATCAATTGTAAAACAAAATGATCAGCAAGGTTAGCATTACCTTTATTCCTTGGAAACCTTGCTATTGTTTTGATGTAATGAGGAGGCAGCCATGATCCCAGAGTACTCGCTACCTAGCGACCAGGAAACAAAGTGCGTGATTGAGGTTGGATATTGACCTGGACGATGACACGTTGGCCTGACTTGCCTCAACGGAGCTGCAGGTCTAAAAGACACACGACAGAAGAAGAAGAGGTTGGACACCAGTTGACCAATGTCAAACGTACTTTGATTGGACAATTACTACTCAGAAAATTGGAGGTTTTCCTCATATTTTAAAAATATGTGCAAGTTTTGTTCTTGATGAGTTCCAGGTATGATTTATATAATATTTTTACTCAATGTTAAAAATTCAGGTTCAATGATTTAGTTCTCAAACTTAAACGAGAAAGCACCTCAGATCACAGCCTATTTGAGGAAATGAGAGATACCCGAGGGCCACGAGGGGGATTTGTGGGAATCATTGAAGATCTCTAAGCCCAATCTTGCTCCAAGTTCTCTGTCACCTTCCACACCTGGCGATGGAGAAGCTGTTTAGGAACAACGATGGGATTTCTTCTTGCCCCGGATCTCTTCCAGATGGTGTGAAGGGGAAGGTTTGAAACATCTGCCGACTGATGTGGTCGCCAGCTGTTTGCGAAGAACTTTCCCACCGAAGACTTGCAAGAAAATTCCACTGGGGCACATGATGACTCAGAGCCCGACGTGTTTGACAAATTTATCAAGATTCGTGGATTCTCCCCGTACAGCCCCAAGAGGACGTATACCTGTCCCATTGCACCTGTATATCTGTCCCATTGCACCTGTACACCTGTCCCATTGCACCCATATACCTGTCCCATTGCACCCGTATACCTGTCCCATTGCACCCATATACCTGTCCCATTGCACCCATATACCTGTCCCATTGCACCCGTATACCTGTCCCATTGCACCCGTATACCTGTCCCATTACACCCGTATACCTGTCCCATTGCACCCATATACCTGTCCCATTGCACCCGTATACCTGTCCCATTGCACCCGTATACCTGTCCCATTACACCCGTATACCTGTCCCATTGCACCCGTATACCTGTCCCATTGCACCCGTATACCTGTCCCATTACACCCGTATACCTGTCCCATTACACCTATATACCTGTCCCATTGCACCCATATACCTGTCCCATTGCACCTGTATACCTGTCCCATTGCACCTGTATACCTGTCCCATTGCACCTGTATACCTGTCCCATTGCACCAGTATATCTGTCCGTTCCTCAAGCACCCATTTCCTGATCACTCCAGAGGCACAGCACGCAAAACCCAGATACAACCCCCCCCCCCCCCTCCAAACTAAAGTGGCCCCAAGCTGAGACGGACTGAGCCCAATTAGAGAAAACAATCGTTAATCTTTCCCAAACATTCATCCACATTGAAGCCCAAGAGAAGGTTCTAAACAGGGGCCTTCCCTTTATACCAACTCCATAACCATATTCACACAGACCAAGTTATACACAAAACAAACCAATGTCACATTAGGGATTTGAAGTCTGCCGACATCCTCCTTCACACTGGACACCCAGAGAGGAAGAGATTCCAGTTGAAATTAAAAGTCATGAGAAACTGGATCAGCCATTGAAAGGATTGTAGTGAACCCTACAGGGTAGCAGAATACATAGACTACTGTAATTCACTGGCACAGCAACATGCCAGCTTTGTTGAAGGGCAGCACAGTGGCACAGCGGTAGAGTTGTTGCCTTACAGTGCCAGAGACACGGGTTCTGTACAAAGTTTGCACATTCTCCCAGTGACCAAGTGGGTTTTCTCACAGATCTTCACTTTCCTCCTACTATTCAAAGATGTGCAGGTTTGTAGGTTAATGGACTTGGTATAAATGTAACATTGTACCTAGTGTGTGTAGGATAATGTTTATGTGCAGGGATTTAGACTAATTCCAAAACTACAGTAGGGTGAATGGCAGGATTGATCATTTGTAATGAGACTTCAAGTGTCATCAACATTAAACGACTTTCCCTGCAACAGCAGCCAACTAGGATTACTTTAACCAGGGAATGTAACCTGGTCCAAAACAAAGTGCTGGAGGTACTTGACAGATCAGGCACCATCTACCCGACCACAAAGGGAATGGACAGATGCTGTTGTTTCCTGTTGGGACTCTTTCAGACTGATGGCGTCGGGCAGAGAAAGTGGGAAAGAGGTGGGAGCAGGGCAAAGCCTGTTATGTGATTAGTGGATACAGGGGAGAGTGTGATGGGCTGTGACATTGGCTAGAGGTGACAAGGAGACAAAAGATGCAACGGATGAGAAGAGTGAAACGTAAAGCTGGAGGGAGGGATACGGGTGGAAGGGGATAGAGTGAAATATGAGACTGGTTTGGGAGGTGAGCTCAGAGAGGGAAGGAGCAGAGTGACCAAGGTGTTGAGGGAAGTGTTCACCCCAGGGTGGGGGTGCAGGGCATGAGGGGGTTCCCATCACCAGGGTGGGGGGGGGGGTGCAGGGAAAGAGGGGGTTCCCATCACCAGGGTGGGGGTGCAGGGCATGAGGGGGTTCCCATCACCAGGGTGGGGGGGGGGGTGCAGGGAACGAGGGGGTTCCCATCACCAGGGTGGGGGGTGCAGGCTATGAGGGGGTTCCCATCACCAGGGTGGGGGGTGCAGGTAAAGAGGGGGTTCCCATCACCAGGGTGGGGGGTGCAGGTAAAGAGGGGGTTCCCATTACCAGGGTGGGGGTGGGGGGTGCAGGGAAAGAGGGGGTTCCCATCACCAGGGTGGGGGGTGCAGGGCATGAGGGGGTTCCCATCACCAGGGTGGGGGGTGCAGGGCATGAGGGGGTTCCCATCACCAGGGTGGGGGGTGCAGGGCATGAGGGGGTTCCCATCACCAGGGTGCTGATTTTCCACCTCCATGCCACATTTCCATTTTATCCCCTCCCATGCCCCATTCACCCATAAACCTCCCTCTGGCTTCATCTTCCACACCTCTACCCTTCTTATCCAACATGTTTTATCACTTTCACCTCTGGCCTTTGTCACTTATTCCATCCATCTGCCAATCACCCACCCCCACATGCCTGGCTTTGTCCCACCCCCACTTTCCATCTTTCTCCCCCCTACTCCAGTCTGAAGGTTTCCAACCCAAAATGCCATCTGTCTACTTCCCCCACAGATGCTGCCTGACCCTCAGAGTTCCTCCAGCACTTCTGCTCAACATTCCAGCACCCTGAAATACAAGGAACGTGACCACAAAGCCATTGTTAATCTTGCTCAAAGATTTATCCCGATTGAAACCACGAGAGGGTCTAAACAAGGGCCTTATCTTCATACCATCTCCACAAAGACTAGATTAGATAGACTTGGTTATAGCATAAAAAAACAGATCACTTTAATGATTGAAATCTCCTGACATCCTTGATCACACCCTCTATCACAAGCAGTACTTGGAACAGCAAGTTGACAAAGCCCATCTGTCACAAACCATAGACAACTGGGGACATTAGATCTCCAAAGACCTTGGCACATCAACCAGAAACAAGTAGAATAACTGTAGAGGGAGAAACAGCAGCAGGCGAGAAGATTCTACATTCACCTCAAAATATCAAACACTGGATGGACAGGGCCTGGAAAAATAACTCTAGGCCCAATGTTTCAAGGTCAGTTTATCATCAAATGTACCAATTAAGGTCCAGTGAAATTCAAATGTGTCTGTAGTAGTGAATCCTACAGGGTAGAAGAATACATTGACTATTTTCATAATCAAACTGGCACAGCAACATGCCAGCTATATCAAAGACACCACTTCACACAAACAGTGAACTCACTGACTGAGTTGCCCAATGGTGTAACTCTTACTATGGGCATCAAACCCTGTACACAAACAGTGAACTCACTGACTGAGCTGCTCAATGCTGTACTTTTTATTATGGGCATCCTGCCTGACCCGGTGAGTTACTCCAGCACTATGTGAAACGTCACCTATCCATGTTCTCCACAGATGCTGCCCGACCCACTGAGTTACTCCAGCACTCTGTAAAACGTCACCTATCCATGTTCTCCACAGATGCTGCCTGACCCGCTGAGTTACTCCAGCACTTTGTGTCTTGTTTTGTAAACCAGCACCTGCAGTTCCTTTTCATCCCAAATCTTCCCTGGTTTCAGGGCTTTTACTAAGTTTGGCATCTGGACAATGGGTGCATTATGGGGAAAGGAAGGGGGTCACAGAGCAATAAAGAACCATTTTGCAGTAAAGAGCACAACATCTAATTTGTAGACAGCAACTCCCAATGTGCTGTGAATTCACACAACAGGTCGCTCCAATGTGTGGTCAACACTCCCACCGTTTGGGTTAAGAAAGAATTGCAGATGCTGGAAAAATCGAAGGTAGACAAAATTGCTGGAGTAACTCAATGGGTGAGGCAGCATCTATGGAGAGAAGGAATAGGTGACGTTTCAGGTTGAGACCCTTCTTCAGACTGAAGTTGGGGTGAGGTTGGGGGGGGGCGGGATAAAGGAAGGAAAAGGCAGAGACAGTCGGCTGTGGGAGAGCTGGGAAGGGGAAGGAGGGTGAAACCACTGAAATTGGAGAATGGGAAGATGAGGCTAATGGTGGGATCCCGTTGGAGGTGGCAAAAATGTTGGAGGATTATCTGTTGTATGTGACGGCTGGTAAGGTGGAAGGTCAGGACATGGTGGACTCTGTCCTTGTTACGTGTAGGGGGTTGGGGAGGAAGAGTAGAGCTGCGGGATATAGAGGAGACCATGATAATAGTGCTGGAGAAACTCAGCAGGTCAGGCACCATCTCCTATTCCATCCCAAAATCACTTGTTTCTGCAGAGATGCTGCCTGGCCCACTGAGTTACTCCAGCAATGTATCTATCTTTGGTATAAATCAGCATCTACAGGTCTTTGTTTCTACATTTACATCAGCCAGATTCAATTTCAGTTGTGATAAGGTTAGGGTATCATCACTTTAGTAAAGATACGTCCTTTTATTCTGGGATTGTGCCCTCTGGTCCGAGACTCTCCTACTAGTGGAAACATCCATTTAGTTTGGAGATACAGCACAGAATCAGCACAATTCCAGTTGCACCAGAAAAAAATAATCATTAAAAACCCTGGACACTTCAAATGACAATTAAAAGGAAAAGTCAGCAGAATTAATCAAAGAAGCAAACACAATTCAGGAGAAAGCGATAGTGTTCTCACCGACCTCATGCCCTGGAGATATAGATCCACATCAGACACAAGGGGAGGCTCCCTGTCTCTACGCTGAGCTCTGCTCCCAACGACAGCCTGGGACCACTGCTCCCATCCACAGCCCAGGACCACTGCTCCCATCCACAGCCCAGGCCCACTGCTTCCATCCACAGCCCAGGCCCACTGCTCCCATCCACAGCCCAGGACCACAGCTCCCATCCACAGCACAGGACCACTGCTCCCATCCACAGCCCAGGACCACAGCTCCCATCCACAGCACAGGACCACTGCTCCCATCCACAGCCCAGGACCACTGCTCCCATCCACAGCCCAGGACCACTGCTCCCATCCACAGCCCAGGACAACTGCTCCCATCTACAACCCAGGACCACTGCTCCCATCCACAGCCCAGGACCACTGCTCCCATCCACAGCCCAGGACCACTGCTCCCATCCACAGTCCAGGACCACAGCTCCCATCAACAGCCCAGGACCACAGCTCCCATCCACAGCCCAGGACCACTGCTCCCATCCACAGCCCAGGACAACTGCTCCCATCCACAGCCCAGGACCACTGCTCCCATCCACAGCCCAGGACCACAGCTCCCATCCACAGCCCAGGACCACAGCTCCCATCCACAGTCCAGGCGCACAGCTCCCATCAACAGCCCAGGACCACAGCTCCCAACCACAGCCCAGGACAACTGACACCCGCACTAATCAACAATATATCTATCTCTGCCTTAAATATATCCACTGACTTGTGGCCTCCACCGCAGTCTGTGGCAACGAATCCAACAGATTCAACACCCTCTGGCTAAAGAGATTTATCTTCATCTCCTTCCTAAAGGAAGGTCCTTTAATTCTGAGGCTGTGCCCTCTGGTCCCAGACTCTCCCACAAGTGGAAACATCCTCTCCACATCCACTCTATCCGGGGCCACTCTATCCGCCCCCCCCCCCCCCCCCCCCACCTCTCAATGTTCTAAACTCCAGCGAGTACAGGCCCAGTGCCGACAAACGCTCATCGTACGTTAACCCACTCATTGCTGGGATCGTTCTCGTAAACGCTAACTCTGTTGGCTTGCTGATGTTGAGGGATGGATTGTTATCCTGACAATAGGCACAGGAGTAGGCCATTCGGCCCTTCAGGATAGAAGGTTCTCAATGTCTTTCCCATATTCTATCTCATCTTTGCTGCTCATGTGACTGAAATAGTGTTCTGACCAGTTGACGGACGTCTGGATCCCATTGGCCTGAGACCTGACCACAAGTTGTGGGTGGCAAGGTCATGACCCCAAGGGACATTGGTGTCAAGGGTAACGGTGGAGGGAATGTTCTGACCAATTCTAACGCCTGAGAAGTGAATAGTGATGATTTGTTAATTCATCGTGGCTGAAGCAGGTGGGCTCACTTCTGTCTATACTGTACTGTGGATTTAAACAGGAAAAGTCAACTTTCTTTATTAACAATGACCCAGAGAAAGGAGAATGTTGCTCCTGGAAGTTCATAGAGTCACAGCATGGAAGCAGCCCAGCATGGAAACAGGCCCTCTCTTCGGCCAAATTTGCCCACACTGACCAACATGCCCCGTATACACTTGTCCCACCCCGACCAACATGCCCCATCTACACTAGTCCCACCCCGACCAACATGCCCCATCTACACTGGTCTCACCCTGACCAACATGCCCCATCTACACTAGCCCCACCCCGACTAACATGCCCCATCTACACTAGTACCACCCCGACCAACATGCCCCATCTACACTAGTCCCACCCCGACCAACATGCCCCATCTACACTAGTCCCACCTGCCCGCGTTTGGCCCATATCCATCCAAACCTGTCCTATCCAGTGTCTCTTAAACGTTGTGATAGTCCTTGCCTCAACTACCTCCATCGGCAGCTCATTCCATACACCCAACTGTGTGGAAAAGATGCCCCTCAGATTGACATTATTAATGTGAACCATTTGTGCACAACTCTGCTGGTGTGAGTAATAAATGAAATGATAGATAGCAAAAATACACAGTGGTGCAGCGGTAGAGTTGCTGCCTCACAGCGCCAGAGTCCCGGATTCGATCCTGAATACGGGTGCTGTCTGTACGGAGTTTGCATGTTCTCCCCGTGACCTGCGTGGGATTTCTCCGGGTGCTCCGGTTTCCTTCCGCATTCCAATGACCTGCTGGTTTGTAGGTTAATTGGCTTCTGTAAAATTGTCCCTAATGTGTGTAGGATGGAGCTAGTGTACGGGGTGATCACTGGTTGGCGATGACTCGTTGGGCCGAAGGGCCTGTTTCCGCGCAGTAACTCTAAAATCTAAACAATACCCGGTGACTTGGCCTCCACCGCCCTCTGTGGCAATGAATTCCACAGATTCACCACCCTCTGGCTAAAGAATTTCCTCCTCATCTCCTTTCTAAAGGCATGGGTGGGAAAGGCAGAGAGGGTGAGGGGCCAGACACAGGCATGTGGGACTAGCTTCGATAGGCATGGCTGTGTGTTTCTGTGCTGTGGGACTGACGGGGCTCAACAGGGTAGTAGTTTGATGCTTCAGCCTGCAGCAACCCAGGAGAACTGTGTTCCAGATGCTTCATTAGTTTGTTGTTCTGCACATCGATCGGGAGGTGATGAAATCTCCCGTTTACACACAGCTGCCAGAGCAAACAGTGTACATACAGTGATGGCAAATGCAATAAATGCAATATCCAGTGCAGAACAGTGCAAGATTGTGTTGCAGAAAGCCTGGGGAACCACGGATGAGAGGGGCCGAAGGGCCTGTCTCCGGGCAAGATGACCACCACTGCTGCCCGTGTGGAGTTTGCATGCATCGCCCCCGTGGTGGACCGGAGGCAGGTCGAGGCAGGGGAGACGAGCTCAGCCTTCCAAGCCTCAATCCAAGCTCAGCCTTCCTCCCGCGCATCCTAGCCCCGACGGGCCGAGTGCCGCTGCCTTCCTCCCCGGACAACAACCGAGGGGAAAAACGCAGACAAAACCTCTTCCAACTACCCGAATCCCTCAGGGAATGCCCCTGTCCTGTCTTTGAAATCAAGCCGTCACAATTGTGCACGATCAGTCAGCATTATCCTTTTCTTAATATATAGACGAAAGCTGATCAAGTTCAAGTTGGAATTTATTGTCACATTGTCACCAATAAGGTACAGTGATATTTGAGTTACTGTACAGCCATACTGATAAAAAGCAACAAGCCACACAGCTACATACAATAAAATCTAACATAAACATCCACCACAGCAGAATCCACATTCCTCACTGTGATGGAAGCTAATAAAGTTCAATCATCTTCCCCTTTTGTTCACCAGTGGTCGGGGCTGTTGAACCCTCCGCAGTTGCCGCACGCTGCCGACACACTACATAAAAGTCCCTTTAAACGTCCATGATCCAAAGACATCCTCATGAAGAAGGCCTACACTTGGACAGCTATCCAGCCAGAAGATGCGAAAGCAATGCAGGAGTTTACGATATGTCTTAGAAGTATGAAAGAAATGACTACCTTCTTAGACCACATGCAAGAAATGAATGTTGTTAGCAATATGAAAATGATCGCTCTAAAACTGCCCTATAGACTTAGAGAAAAGATAAAGCTGGTCTGTTAGAGGAAAATGAGAATGGAGAGGCCATGCTTCCTGATCTGGTGACTTCATAGAAAAGGAAGTACGGTTCATGTCACATTTACGCTATGGGAATATTCAAGATCCTAAGACTATCTTTAAGCTATCTTAAAGACCCCTATCTGGCTCTTGCTTGAAAGTATCCAGAGAACCGGCCTCCACCGCCCTCTGAGGCAGAGAATTCCACAACTCAACTGTGTTAAAAAGTGTTTCCTTGTCTCCGTTCTAAATGGCTTCCCCCTTATTCTTAAACTGTGGCCCCTGGTTCTGGACTCCCCCAACATCAGGACCATGTTTCCTGCCTCTAGCATGTCCAAACCCTTAATAATCCTATATGTTTAAAAGATTCCCTCTCATCCTTTTAAACTCCAGAGTGTACAAGCCCAGCCACTCAATTCTCTCAGCATATGACTTGCGCCATCCCGGGAATTAAACTTGTGAACCTATGCTGCACTCCCTCAATGGTAAGAATGTCCTTCCTCTAATTTGGAGACCAAAACCGTACACAATACTCCAGGTGTAGTCTCACTCGCCCCTATACAACTGCAGAAGGGCCTCTTTCCTCCGATACTCAACTGCTCGTTATGAAGACCAACATGCCATTCGCTTTCTTCACTGCCTGCTGTACCTGCATGCTTACTTTCAGTCACTGATGAACAAGGACCCCCCAGATCCCGTTGTACTTCCACATTACCCAAATTGACACCATTACATAATAATCTGCCTTCCTGTTTCTACTAACAAAGTGAATAACCTCACATTTATCCACATTAAACTGCATCTGCCATGCATCTGCCACGCACCCAACCTGTCCAAGTGTGATAACATTAGCTACCCTCCAATCCACAGGAACTGATCCTGAGTCTATAGAACATTGGAAAATTATCATGAATGCGTCCACAATATCTAGAGCCACTTCCTTAAGTACCCTGGGTTGCAGACCGTCAGGCCCTGGGGATTTATCAGCCTGCAGTCCCATCAGTCTATCCAACACCATTTCCTGCCTAATGTGGATTTCCTTCATTCCTCCATCGCCCCAGATCCTCTGGCCACTCGTACATCAGGAAGATTGTTTGTGTCCTCCTTAGTGAAGATGGATCCAAAGTACCTGTTCAACTCATCTGCCATTTCCTTATTCCCCATAATAAATTCACCCTTTTCCGTCTTCAACTTTGGTCGTAACTAATGTTTTCCTCTTCACATACCTAAAGAAGGAACAGCAGATGCCGGTTTACAAAGAGAGACGCAATCTCCTGGAGTAACTGGCACGTCTGGAGAGCATGGACTGGCAACATTCTAGGTCAGGACCTTTCTTCAGACTGCTTGGTGTGGGGGGTGGAGAAAGTTGGAAAGGAGAGGTGGGAGTGGTCGCCTTAGATTCCCTACCCTCTACAGATGCGGCCTGACCCACTGAGTTCCTCCACCGCTTTAGAGGGAATGGACAGACAATGTTTTGAGTCAGGACCCTTCTTCAGACTGATTGGAGAGGGTGGGGGGAGGAAGCTGGAAAAGAGAGATGGGGGCTGGACAAAGCCTGGCAAGTGACAGGTGGACACAAAATGCTGGAGTAACTCAGCGGGACAGGCAGCATCTGTAGAGAGAAGGAATGGGTGAAGTTTCAGGTTCAGACCCTTCTTCAGAAGTGATAGATGGATATAGGTGAGGGAGACACAAGATACTGCAGATGCTGGAATCTTGCACAGAACACAATTTAGTTAGATGCACAGAATCTCTTGCCCAGAGTGGCGGAATCGAGGACCAGAGGACATGGGTTCAAGGTGAAGGGGAAAAGATTTAAAAGGAAACTGAGGGGTAACTTTTTCACACAGAGGGTGGTGGGAGTATGGAACAAACTGTCAGAGGAGGTAGTTGAGGCTGTGACTACCCCATGAAACAGTTAGACAGTTACATGGATAGGCCAAGTTTGGAGGGATATGGACCAAACACAGGCAGATGGGACTAGTGTAGCTGGGACATGTTGGGCGGTGTGGGCAAGTTGGGCCGAAGGGCCTGTTTCCACACTGTATCACTCCATGACTAACACAAAGTGCTGGAGTAACTCAGCGGATCAGGCAGCATCTGTGGAGAACATGGATAGGTGACATTCACAGAGTGCTGGAGTAACTCAGCGGGACAGGCAGCATCTCTGGAGACAAAGAATGGTGGTGTTTCGGGTCGACACTGAAGATGGGTCTTGACCTTGAAACGTTACCCATTCCTTCCAGCATTTTATGTCTACCTAAATTGTGCCTATCTCTCTATGTGGCGGTGTGCCAACAGGCTGGAGGAGCGGGCAAAGGCCTTGCCGCAGAATGGGCAGGTGAAGGGGCGCTGGACAGTGTGGACTCTTCGGTGCTCCAGCAGGTGGTCAAGGCGGGTGAATACCTTGCCACTCAGTGCACACAAGGTGTCCCTAGCCAGTGTGTATCCGCTGGTGCTCCCGCAACCCCCGTGCTCTCTTGTCACAGTGGGAGCAGCTGCTTGCCGGCGTGGGACCGCCGGTGATGCCGCAATCCCCGCAAGCTGTCAAACTCCTCGCCGCAGTACAGGCAGTCGTAGGGCTGGCCACTGGTGTGCACGTGCTGGTGAGACAGGGTGTGGGAGGCTGTGGCAAAGCGCTCTCCACACACTGGGCTGGGGACGGGACGGTCGCCGGCGTGCACCCGCTGGTGGGACAGCAGATAGGTTGAGCAGGTGAAGCCCTTGCCGCACAGGGCGCAGGTGTAGGGGCGCTCGCCGGTGTGGGTGCGCTGGTGCTGCTGCAGGCTCCTGGACTGGGTGAAGCTCTTGCTGCACTGGGCGCAGGTGAAGGGACGCTCGCCGGTGTGGGTGCGCTGGTGCACCAGTAGGTTGCTGGAGCGGGTGAAGCCCTTGCCGCACTGGGCACAGGTGTAGGGCCATTCACCGGTGTGGGTGCGCTGGTGCTTCAGCAGGTTGTTGGAGCGGGTGAAGCCCTTGCCGCACTGGACACAGGTGTAGGGGCGCTCGCTGGTGTGGGTGCGCTGGTGCACCAGTAGGTTGCTGGAGCGGGTGAAGCCCTTGCCGCACTGGATGCAGGTGTAGGGTCGTTCACCGGTGTGGGTGCGCTGGTGCTTCAGCAGGTTGTTGGAGCGGGTGAAGCCCTTGCCGCACTGGGCGCAGGTGTAGGGGCGCTCGCCGGTGTGGATGCGCTGGTGGGACAGCAGATTGCTGGAGTTGGTGAAGCCCTTGCCGCACTGTGCGCAGGTGTAGGGGCGCTCGCCGGTGTGGGTGCGCTGGTGCACCAGCAGGCTGATGGACTGGGTGAAACCCTTGCCGCACTGGGCGCAGGTGTAGGGGCGCTCGCCGGTGTGGGTGCGCTGGTGCACCAGCAGGGTGCGGGAGAGGGTGAAGCCCTTGCCGCACTGGGCACAGGTGTAGGACCGTTCCCTGGTGTGCACTTGCCTGTGCACCTTCAGGTGGTTGGACGACTTGAAGCCTTTGCCGCAGTTGGAGCAGGTGAAGGGCCGCTCACTGCTCTGCACCCACCGGTGCTCCCACAACGCCGACGACCGGACAAAGCTCTTGCCGCAGGTGGAGCAGCAATAGGGCTTCTCGCCCGTGTGCACCTGCCAGTGCTTCTTCAGTTGATTCGCCGTCTTCAAGCTCTTGCCGCAGTCGGAGCAGGTGAAGGGCCTCTCGCTGGAGTGTACGAGGTTATGCTGCAACAGGATATTGGAGCTGGTGAAGCTCTTGCCGCACTCCAAGCAGTCGAAGGGGCGTTCTCCCGTGTGCACCCGCCGGTGGATCTCCAGCAGACACGGCTTCTGCCAGGCCTTGCCACACACGTCACACTCATAACGCTTCTCCTTGTTGTGCCCCGTCATGTGGTCCTCCATCGCAGCTCAGCAGCTCGAAGCTCAGCCCGCTCACCGGCACCCTGGCCGCTACCAATGACCGCTCACGTCCTCGTCACTCCGTCCACAGCAACGGCTCCTAAACCCTGCAGGAGGGGAACACAGAGGGTCAACAAGCTGGCAAACAGGACATTACTAGCACATATTGGGTGCGTTTATGGTGGAGGAAACCATTATAGAATTCTGCGCGGCACACTGGCGCAGCGGTACAGTTGCTGCCTCACCGCCAGAGACCCGGGCTCGATCCCGACTACGGGTGCTGTCTGTGTGGAGTTTGTACGTTCCCCACTTGACCTGCGTGGGCTTTTACTCCGGGTGCTCCGGTTTCCTCCAACATTTGGGGGAAAGGGGGAGATGCAGCGAGACCTAGGTTTCATGGTACACCAGTCATTGAAGGTAGGCATGCAGGTGCAGCAGGCAGTAAAGAAAGCGAATGGTATGTTAGCTTTCATTGCAAAAGGATTTGAGTATAAGAGCAGGGAGGTTCTACTGCAGTTGTACAGGGTCTTGGTGAGACCACACCTGGAGTATTGAGTACAGGTTTGGTCTCCAAATCTGCGGAAGGACATTATTGCCATAGAGGGAGTGCAGAGACGGTTCACCAGACTGATGCCTGGGATGTCAGGACTGGCTTATGAAGAAAGACTGGATAGACTTGGTTTATACTCTCTAGAATTTAGAAGATTGAGGGGAGATCTTATAGAAACTTACAAAATTCTTAAGGGGTTGGACAGGCTAGATGCAGGAAGATTGTTCCCGATGTTAGGGAAGTCCAGGACAAGGGGTCACAGCTTAAGGATAAGGGGGAAATCCTTTAAAACCGAGATGAGAAGAACTTTTTTCACACAGAGAGTGGTGAATCTCTGGAACTCTCTGCCACAGAGGGTAGTTGAGGCCAGTTAATTGGCTATATTTAAGAGGGAGTTAGATGTGGCCCTTGTGGCTAAGGGGATCAGGGGGTATGGAGAGAAGGCAGGTACGGGATACTGAGTTGGATGATCAGCCATGATGATATTGAATGGCGGTGCAGGCTCGAAGGGCCGAATGGCCTACTCCTGCACCTAATTTCTATGTTTCTATGTTTCAAATACGTTCAGGGTTGTAGATTAATCGGCCTCCGCTATATTGTTAAATTGTCCCGAATGTGCGTAGGATAGTTCTAGTGTACGGGGTGATCGCTGGTCGGCGCGGACTCCGTGGGCCAAAATACCTGTTTCCGCGCTTCATCTCTAAACTAAACTAAACCAAAGAAGGGTCTCGACCCAAAATGTCACCCATTCATTCTCTCCACAGATGCTGCCTGTCCCTCTGAGTTACTCCAGCACTTTGTGTTTATCTTCTCCGCAGATGCCGCCTGACATGCTGAGTTACTCCAGCACTCTCTCTCTCTGTCTCTCTCTGTTTCTCTCTCTGTATGTTTCTCTCTCTCTTTCTCTCTGTCTCTGTCTCTCCCTTTCTCCCTGTCCCTCTGTTGTCTTCCTCTCTGTAACTATCTCGCTTTCTCCCTCTCTCGATCTCACTCTCTCTCTCTCTCACTCTCTCTCTCTGTCTCTCCTCTCTCTGTCTCTCTCTCACTCTATCGCTCGCTCTATCCTCCTCTCTCTCTCTCTCTCTCTCTCTCTCTCTCTCTCTCTCTCTCTCTCTCTCTCTCTCTCTCTCTCTCCCTCTCTCTGCATCTCTCTCTCTCACTCTCTGTCTCTCTCTTTCAGCCTCTGTCCCTCTCTTGGTCTCCCTCTCTCTCTCCCCCTCTGTCCCTCGGTCTCTTGCTGTCTTTCTCCCTCTGTCTCTCTCTGTCTGTCTCTCTCCCTCACTCTCTCTCTCTCTCTCTATCTATCTCTCTCTCGCTCTCTCTCTCTCTGTCTCTCTCGCTCTCTCTCCCTCTGTCTCTCTCTCTCTGTCTCTCTCTCTGTCTCTCTCCGTCTCTCTCACTATGTCTTTCCCACTATGTCTCTCTCTCTGTCTGTGTCTCTCCGTCTGTCTCATTCTCTGTATCTCTCTCCGTGTCGGTCTCTCTCTCCGTCTCTCTGTATTGAGTCTAGAAGTTGGGAGGTCACGTTGCTGTTGTACAAGACGTTGGTGAGGCTGCATTTAGAGTATTGCATTCAGTTCTGGGCACCGTGTTACAGGAAAGATGTCATTGAGCTTGGAAAGGGTGCGGAGAAGATTTACGAGGATGTTGCCGGGACTTGAGAGATCTGTGCTACAGGGAGAGGTTGGGGAAGACTGGGACTCTATTCCTTGGAGCGCAGGAGGATGAAGGGTGATCTTATAGAGGTGTACAATATAAGATCTATCTCACCAGAGGAATAGATCGGATAGACACACAGAGTCTCTTGCCCTGAGTAGGGGAATCACGGACCCGAGGACATGTGTTCAAGGTGAGTGAGGCCGGGGTGGGAAAAATTGAACAGGAATCTGAGGGGCAACTTTTCCACGCAGTGGTTGTGTGGAACGAGCTGCCGGAAGAACGTAGTTGAGGCTGGGACTATCGCAACATTAGGACAGGTGCATGGATAGGACACGTTTGGAGGGATAAGGGCCAAATGCTGGCAGGTAGTTCTTGTGTAGACGGGGCATGTTGGTCAGGGTGGGGCTAATGTAGATGGGGCATGTTGGTCGGGGTGGGACTAGTGTAGATGGGGCATATTGGTCGGGGTGGGACTAGTGTTGATGGGGCATGTTGGCTGGGGTGGGACTAGTGTAGATAGGCATGTTGGTCGGGGTGAGTAGTGTAGATGGGGTGTTGGTCGGGGTGGGACTAGTGTAGATGGGGCATGTTGGTAGTGGTGGGCCTAGCGTAGATGGGGCATGTTGGTCTGGTGGGAATTGTTTAGATGTGGCATGATGGTCAAGGTTGGACTAGTGTTGATGGGGCATGTTGGTCGGGGTGGGACTAGTTTAGATGGGGCAAGTTGGTCGGGGTGGGCCTAGTGTAGATGGGACATGTTGGTCAGGGTGGGACGTGTAGATGGGGCATGTTGGTCGGGGTGATACTAGTGTAGATGGGGCATGTTGGTCAGGATGGGACAAGTGTAGAGGGGGCATGTTGGTCGGGGTGCGACCAGTGTAGATGGGACATGTTGGTCGGACTGGGACTAATCTAGATGGGGCACGTTGGTCGGGGTGGGACTAGTGTAGATGCGGCATGTTTGTCGGGTGGGATTAGTGTAGATGGGACATGTTGGTTGGGTTGGGACTAGTGTAGATGAGGCATGTTGGTCGGGGTGGGACTAGTGTAGATGGGACTTGTTGGCCAGGGTGGGCCTAGTGTAGATGGGGCTTGTTGGTGGGGGTGGGACTAGTGTAGATGGGGCATGTTGGTCAAGGTGGGTCTAGTGTAAATGGGCCATGTTGCTTGGGGTGCGACTAGTGTAGATGGGGAATGTTAGTCGGGGTGGCCTGTGTAGATGGGGTATGTTGGTCGAGGTGGGACTAGTGTAGATGGGGCATGTTGGTCTGGGTGGGACTAGTGTAGAAGGGACATGTTGGTCGAGGTGGGACTAGTGTAGATGGGGCATGTTGGTCTGGGTGGGACTAGTGTAGATGGGACATGTTGGTCGGGGTGGGACTAGTGTAGATGGGGCATGTTGGTCAGGGTGGGACTAGAGTAGATGGGGCATGTTGGTAGGGGTGGGACTAGTGTAGATGGGGCATATTGGTCGGGATGGCACTAGTGTTAATGGGGCATATTGGTCGGGGTGGGACTAGTGTTGATGGGGCATGTTGGTCAGGGTGGGACTAGTGTAGATGGGGCATATTGGTCGGGGTGGGACTAGTGTAGATGGGGCATGTTGTTCGGGGTAAGACTAGTGTAGATGGGGTGTTGGTCGGGGTGGGACTAGTGTAGATGAGGCATGTTGGTCGGGGTGGGACTTGTGTAGATGGGGCATGTTGGTAGGGGTGGGCCTAGCGTAGATGGGGCATGTTGGTCAGGTGGGAATAGTTTAGATGTGGCATGATGGTCGGGGTAGGACTAGTGTTGATGGGGCATGTTGGTCGGGGTAGGACTAGTGTAGATGGGGCATGTTGTTTGGGGTGGGAGTAGTGTAGATGGGGCATGTTGGTCGGGGTGGGAGTAGTGTAGATGGTGCATGTTGGTTGGGGTGGAAATAGTGTTGTTGGGGGATGTTGGCTGTGGTGGGACTAGTGTAGATGGGGCATATTGGTTGGGTTTGGAATAATGTATATGGGGTGTTGGCTGTAGTGAAACTAGTGTAGATGAGGCATGTTGGTCGGGGTCGGATTAGTGTAGATGGGTCTTGTTGGTCGTGGTGGCAGAAGTGTAGACGGAGCTTGTTGGCCAGGGTGGGCCTAGTGTAGATGGGGCTTGTTGGTGGCGGTGGGACTAGTGTAGATGGGCCATGTTGCTCGGGGTGGGACTAGTGTAGATGGGGCATTTTAGTCGGGGTGGTTCCTGTGTAGATGGGGCATGTTGGTCGGGGTGGGACTAGTGTAGATGGGGCATGTTGGTCGGGGTGGGACGTGTAGATGGAGCATGTTGGTCGGTGTGAGACAAGTGTAGATGTGGCATGTTGGTCGGGATGGGACTAGTGTAGATGGGACATGTTGGTCGGGCTGGGACTAGTGTAGATGGGGTATGTTGGTTGGGGTGGGTCTCGTCCAGATGGGCATGTTGGTTGGGGTGAGACTAGTGTAGATGGGGCATGTTGGTCGGGTGGGACTAGTGTAGATGGGGCATGTTGTTTGGGGCGGGACTGGTGTAGATGGGCATGTTGGTCGGGGTGAGACTAGTGTAGATGGGGTGTTGGTCGGGTTGGGACTAGTGTAAATAGGTTGTGTTGGTCGGGGTGGCACTAATGTACATGGGGCATGTTGTTCGGGGTGGGACTAGTGTAGATGGGGCATGTTGGTCGGGGTGGGACTAGTGTAGATGGGGCATGTTGGTCGGGGTGGGACTAATGTAGATGGGGTGTTAGCCAGGGTGGGACTAGTGTAGATGAGGCCTGTTGGTCGAGGTGGGACTATTGTAGATGGGGCATGTTGGTCGGGGTGGGACTAGTGTAGATGGGGTGTTGGTCGGGGTGGGACTAGTGTAGATGGGGCATGTTGGTCGGTGTGGGAATAGTGTAGATGGGGCATGTTGGTTGGGGTGGGTCTAGTGTAGATGGGTCATGTTGGTCGGTTGGGAATAGTTTAGATGTGGCATGATGGTCGGGGTGGGACTAGTGTTGATGGGGCATGTTGGTCGGGGTAGGACTAGTGTAGATGGGGCATGTTGTTCGGGGTGGGAGTAGTGTAGATGGGGCATGTTGGTCGGTGTGGGTCTAGTGTAGATGGGTCATGTTGGTCGGGGTGGCACTAGAGTAGATGGGGCATGTTGGTCAGGGTGGGCCTAGTGTAGATGGGGCATATTGGTCAGGGTGGGCCTAGTGTAGATGGGGCATCTTGATCAAGGTGGGACTCATGTAGATGGGGCTTGTTGGGCGGGGTAGGACGAGTGTAGATGGGGCATATTGGTCGGGGTGGGACAAGTGTTGATGGGGCATGTTGGTTGGGGTGGGACTAGCGTAGATGGGCATGTGGTCGGGGTGAGACTAGTGAAGATGGGGTGTTGGTCGGGGTGGCACTAGAGCAGATGGGGCATGTTGGTCGGGCTGGGACTAGTGTAGATGGGGTATGTTGGTTGGGGTGGGTCTCGTCCAGATGGGCATGTTGGTCGGGGTGAGACTAGTGTAGATGGGGCATGTTGGTCGGGTGGGACTAGTGTAGATAGGGCATGTTGTTTGGGGCGGGACTGGTGTAGATGGGCATGTTGGTCGGGGTGAGACTAGTGTAGATGGCGTGTTGGTCGGGTTGGGACTAGTGTAGATGAGGCATGTTGGTCGGGGTGGGACTAGTGTAGATGGGCCGTGTTGGTCAGGGTGGGACTAGTGTAGATGGGGCGTGTTGGTCGGGTGGTACTAGTTTAGATGTGGCATGATGGTCGGGGTGGGACTAGTGTTGTTGGGGCATGTTGGTCGGGGTTAGCCTAGTGTAGATGGGGCATGTTGGTCCGGGTGGGACTAGTGTAGATGGGGCATGTTGGTCGGGGTGGGACTAGTGTAAATTGGTCGTGTTGGTCGGGGTGGGACTAGTGTAGATGGGGCATGTTGGTCGGGGTGGGACTAATGTAGATGGGGTGTTAGCCAGGGTGGGACTAGTGTAGATGAGGCCTGTTGGTCGAGGTGGGACTATTGTAGATGGGGCATGTTGGGCGGGGAGGGACTAGTGTAGATGAGGCATGTTGGTCGGGGTGGGTCTAGAGTAGATGGGTATGTTGGTCGGGCTGGGCCTTGTGTAGAGTAGGCATGTTGGTCGGGGTGGGTCTAGTGTAGGTGGGACATGTTGGTCGGGGTGGGACTAGTGTAGATGGGTTATGTTGGTCGGGGTGGGACAAGTGTAGATGGGGCGTTGGTCGGGGCGGGACTAGTGTAGATGGGGCATGTTGGTCGGGTGGGACTAGTGTAGATAGGGCATGTTGTTTGGGGCGGGACTGGTGTAGATGGGCATGTTGGTCGGGGTGAGACTAGTGTAGATGGCGTGTTGGTCGGGTTGGGACTAGTGTAGATGAGGCATGTTGGTCGGGGTGGGACTAGTGTAGATGGGCCGTGTTGGTCAGGGTGGGACTAGTGTAGATGGGGCGTGTTGGTCGGGTGGTACTAGTTTAGATGTGGCATGATGGTCGGGGTGGGACTAGTGTTGTTGGGGCATGTTGGTCGGGGTTAGGCTAGTGTAGATGGGGCATGTTGGTCCGGGTGGGACTAGTGTAGATGGGGCATGTTGGTCGGGGTGGGACTAGTGTAAATGGGTCGTGTTGGTCGGGGTGGGACTAGTGTAGATGGGGCATGTTGGTCGGGGTGGGACTAATGTAGATGGGGTGTTAGCCAGGGTGGGACTAGTGTAGATGAGGCCTGTTGGTCGAGGTAGGACTATTGTAGATGGGGCATGTTGGGCGGGGAGGGACTAGTGTAGATGAGGCATGTTGGTCGGGGTGGGTCTAGAGTAGATGGGTATATTGGTCGGGCTGGGCCTTGTGTAGAGTAGGCATGTTGGTCGGGGTGGGTCTAGTGTAGGTGGGACATGTTGGTCGGGGTGGGACTAGTGTAGATGGGGTATGTTGGTCGGGGTGGGACAAGTGTAGATGGGGCGTTGGTCGGGGCGGGACTAGTGTAGATGAGGCATGTTGGTCGGGTGGGACGTGTAGATGGGGCATGTTGGTCGGTTGGGAATAGTTTAGATGTAGCATGCTGGTCGGGGTGGGACTAATGTTGATGGGGCATGTTGGTCGGGGTAGGACTAGTGTAGATGGGGCATGTTGTTCGGGGTGGGAGTAGCGTAGATGGGGCATGTTGGTCGGGGTGGGTCTAGTGTAGATGGGTCATGTTGGTCGGGGTGGCACTAGAGTAGATGGGGCATGTTGGTCAGGGTGGGCCTAGTGTAGATGGGGCATGTTGGTCGGGGAGGGACTAGTGTAGATGGGGCATGTTGGTCGGGGTGAGAGTAGTGTAGATGGGGTGTTGGTCGGGGTGGCACTAGAGCAGATGGGGCATCTTGGTCAAGGTGGGACATGTAGATGGGGCTTGTTGGTCGGGGAGGGACTAGTGTAGATGGGGCATGTTGGTCGGGGTGAGAGTAGTGTAGATGGGGTGTTGGTCGGGATCGGACTAGTGTAGATGAGGCATGTTGGTCGGGGTGGGACTAGTGTAGATGGGGCATGTTGGTAGTGGTGGGCCTAGCGTAGATGGGGCATGTTGGTCGGGTGGGACCAGTGTAGATGGGGCATGTTGTTTGGGGCGGGACTGGTGTAGATGGGCATGTTGGTCGGGGTGAGACTAGTGTAGATGGGGTGTTGGTCGGGTTGGGACTAGTGTAGATGAGGCATATTGGTCGGGGTGGGACTAGTGTAGATGGGGCATGTTGGTCGGGGTGGGACTAGTGTAGATGGGGTGTTGGTCGGGGTGGGACTAGTGTAGATGAGGCATGTTGGTCAGGGTGGGACTTGTGTAGATGGGGCATGTTGGTCGGTTGGGAATAGTTTAGATGTGGCATGATGGTAGGGGTGGGACTAATGTTGATGGGGCATGTTGGTCGGGGTAGGACTAGTGTAGATGGGGCATGTTGTTCGGGGTGGGAGTAGAGTAGATGGGGCATGTTGGTCGGGGTGGGTCTAGTGTAGATGGGTCATGTTGGTCGGGGTGGCACTAGAGTAGATGGGGCATGTTGGTCAGGGTGGGCCTAGTGTAGATGGGGCATGTTGGTCAGGGTGGGCCTAGTGTAGATGGGGCATCTTGGTCAAGGTGGGACTCATGTAGATGGGGCTTGTTGGGGGGGCTAGGATTAGTGTAGATGGGGCATATTGGTCGTGGTGGGACAAGTGTTGATGGGGCATGTTGGTTGGGGTGGGACTAGCGTAGATGGGCATGTGGTCGGGGTGAGACCAGTGAAGATGGGGTGTTGGTCGGGGCGGCACTAGAGCAGATGGGGCATGTTGGTCAGGGTGGGCCTAGTGTAGATGGGGCATCTTGGTCAAGGTGGGACTCATGTAGATGGGGCTTGTTGGGCGGTGTAGGACTAGTGTAGATGGGGCATATTGGTCGGGGTGGGACAAGTGTTGATGGGGCATGTTGGTTGGGGTGGGACTAGCGTAGATGGGCATGTGGTTGGGGAGGGACTAGTGTAGATGGGGCATGTTGGTAGTGGTGGGCCTAGCGTAGATGGGGCATGTTGGTCGGGTGGGAATAGTTTAGATGTGGCATGATGATCAGGGTTGGACTAGTGTTGATGGGGCATGTTGGTCGGGGTAGGACTAGTGTAGATCGGGCATGTTGGTCGGGGTAGGACTAGTGTAGATCAGGCATGTTGGTCGGGGTGGGAGTAGTGTGGATGGGGCATGTTGGTTGGGGTGGGTCTTGTCCAGTTGAGCATGTTGGTCGGGGTGAGACTAGTGTAGATGGGGCATGTTGGTCGGGGTGGGACTAGTGTAGATGGGGCATGTTCTTTGGGGTGGGACTATTTTAGATGTGGCATGATGGTCGGGGTGGGACTAGTGTTGATGGGGCATGTTGGGCGGGGTTAGCCTAGTATAGATGGGGCATGTTGGTCGGGGTGGGACTAGTGTAGCTGGGGCATGTTGGTCGGGGTGGGACTAGTGTAGCTGGGGCATGTTGGTTGGGGTGGGACTAGTGTAGATGGGGTATGTTGGTCGGTGTGGGACTAGTGTAGATGGGGCATGTTGGTCGGGGTGGGACTAATGTAGATGGGGCATGTTGTTTGGGTTTGGAATAATGTATATGGGGTGTTGGCCGGAGTGAAACTAGTGTAGATGAGGCATGTTGGGCGGGGTGGGATTAGTGTAGATGGGGCTTGTTGGGTGGGGTGAGACTAGTGTAGATGGGGCTTGTTGTTCGGGGTGGATCAGTTTAGATGGGGCAAGTTGGTCGGGGTGGGCCTAGTGTAGATGGGACATGTTGGTCGGGGTGGGACGTGTAGATAGGGCATGTTGGTCGGGGTGAGACCAGTGTAGATGGGGCATGTTGGTCGGGATGGGACTAGTTTAGATGGGACATGTTGGTCGGGCTGGGACTAGTGTAGATGGGGTATGTTGGTTGGGGTGGGTCTTGTCCAGATGAGCATGTTGGTCGGGGTGAGACTAGTGTAGATGGGGCATGTTGGTCGGGGTGGGACTAGTGTAGATGGGGCATGTTCTTTGGGGTGGGACTAGTTTAGATGTGGCATGTTGGTCTGGGTGGGACTAGTGTAGATGGGGCTTGTTGGTTGGGGTAGGACTAGTGTAGATGGGGCATGTTGGTTGGGGTGGGACTAGTGTAGATGGGGCATGTTGGTCGGTGTGGGAATAGTGTAGATGGGGCATGTTGGTTGTGGTGGGTCTAGTGTAGATGGGTCATGTTGGTCGGTGTGGGACTAGTGTGGATGGGGCATGTTAGTCGGGTGAAACTAGTTTAGATTTGGCATGGTGGTCGGGGTGAGATAAGCGTTGATGGGGCATGTTGGTCAGGGTTAGCCTAGTGTAGATGGGGAATGTTGGTCGGGGTGGGACTAGTGTACATGGGGCATGTTGGTCGGGGCGGGACTAGTGTAGATGGGGCATGTTGGTCGGGGCGGGACTAGTGTAGATGGGTCATGTTGGTCGGGGAGGCACTAGTGTAGATGGGGCTTGTTGTTCAGGGTGGGACTAGTGTAGATGGAGCATGTGAGTCGGGGTGGGAATAGTGTAGATGGGGCATGTTGGTTGGGGTGGGACTAATGTAGATGCGGCATGTTGGTCGGGGTGGTACTAGTGTAGATGGGACATGTTGGTCGGACTGGTACTAATGTACATTGGGGCATGTTGGTCGGGGTGGGACTAGTGTAGATGGGCATGTTGGTCGGGTGGGACTAATGTAGATGGGGTGTTAGCCAGGGTGGGACTAGTGTAGATGAGGCCTGTTTGTCGAGGTGGGACTATTGTAGATGGGGCATGTTGGGCGGGGAGGGACTAGTGTAGATGGGGCATGTTGGGCTGGGTGGGTCTAGTGTAGATGGGTATGTTGTTCGGGCTGGGCCTTGTGTAGATGAGGCATGTTGGTCGGGGTGGGTCTAGTGTAGGTGGCACATGTTGGTCGGGGTGGGACTAGTGTAGATGGGGCATGTTGGTCGGGGTGGGACTAGTGTAGATGGGGTGTTGGTCGGGGTGGGACTAGTTTAGATGAGGCATGTTGGTCAGGGTGGGTCTGGTGTAGGTGGGACATGTTGGTCGGGGTGGGACTAGTGTAGATGGGGTATGTTGGTCGGGGTGGGACTAGTGTAGATGGGGCATGTTGGTCGGGGTGGGACTAGTGTGGATGGGGTGTTGGTCGGGGTGGGACTAGTGTAGATGAGGCATGTTGGTCAGGGTGGGACTTGTGTAGATGGGGCATGTTGGTCGGTTGGGAATAGTTTAGATGTGGCATGATGGTAGGGGTGGGACTAATGTTGATGGGGCATGTTGGTCGGGGTAGGACTAGTGTAGATGGGGCATGTTGTTCAGGGTGGGAGTAGAGTAGATGGGGCATGTTGGTCGGGGTGGGTCTAGTGTAGATGGGTCATGTTGGTCGGGGTGGCACTAGAGTAGATGGGGCATGTTGGTCAGGGTGGGCCTAGTGTAGATGGGGCATGTTGGTCAGGGTGGGCCTAGTGTAGATGGGGCATCTTGGTCAAGGTGGGACTCATGTAGATGGGGCTTGTTGGGCGGGGTAGGATTAGTGTAGATGGGGCATATTGGTCGTGGTGGGACAAGTGTTGATGGGGCATGTTGGTTGGGGTGGGACTAGCGTAGATGGGCATGTGGTCGGGGTGAGACTAGTGAAGATGGGGTGTTGGCCGGGGTGGCACTAGAGCAGCTGGGGCATGTTGGTCAGGGTAGGCCTAGTGTAGATGGGGCATCTTGGTCAAGGTGGGACATGTAGATGTGGCTTGTTGGTCGGGGGAGGGACTAGTGTAGATGGGGCATGTTGGTCGGGGTGAGAGTAGTGTAGATGGGGTGTTGGTCGGGATCGGACTAGTGTAGATGAGGCATGTTGGTCGGGGTGGGACTAGTGTAGATGGGGCATGTTGGTAGTGGTGGGCCTAGCGTAGATGGGGCATGTTGGTCGGGTGGGACTAGTGTAGATGGGGCATGTTGTTTGGGGCGGGACTCGTGTAGATGGGCATGTTGGTCGGGGTGAGACTAGTGTAGATGGGGTGTTGGTCGGGTTGGGACTAGTGTAGATGAGGCATGTTGGTCGGGGTGGGACTAGTGTAGATGGGGCGTGTTGGTCGGGGTGGGACTAGTGTACATGGGGCGTGTTGGTCGGGTGGGACTAGTTTAGATGTGGCATGATGGTCGGGGTGGGACTAGTGTTGATGGGGCATGTTGGTCGGGGTTAGCCTAGTGTAGATGGGGCATGTTGGTCCGGGTGGGACTAGTGTAGATGGGGCATGTTGGTCGGGGTGGGACTAGTGTAAATGGGTCGTGTTGGTCGGGGTGGCACTAGTGTAGATAGGACATGTTGGTTGGGGTGGGACTAGTGTAGATGGGGCATGTTGGTCGGGTGGGACTAATGTAGATGGGGTGTTAACCAGGGTGGGACTAGTGTAGATGAGGCCTGTTGGTCGAGGTGGGACTATTGTAGATGGGGCAAGTTGGGCGGGGTGGGTCTAGTGTAGATGGGTATGTTGGTCGGGCTGGGCCTTGTGTAGATGAGGCATGTTGGTCGGGGTGGGTCTAGTGTAGGTGGGACATGTTGGTCGGGGTGGGACTAGTGTAGATGGGGTATGTTGGTCGGGGTGGGACTAGTGTAGATGGGGCATGTTGGTTGGGGTGGGACTAGTGTTGATGGGGCATGTTGGTCGGGGTAGGACTAGTGTAGATGGGGCATGTTGGTCGGGGTTGGACTTGTGTAGATGGGGCATGTTGGTCGGGGTGGGACGTGTGTAGATGGGGCATGTTGGTCGGTTGGGAATAGTTTAGATGTGGCATGATGGTCGGGGTGGGACTAGTGTTGATGGGGCATGTTGGTCGGGGTAGGACTAGTGTAGATGGGGCATGTTGTTCGGGGTGGGAGTAGTGTAGATGGGGCATGTTGGTCGGTGTGGGTCTAGTGTAGATGGGTCATGTTGGTCGGGGTGGCACTAGAGTAGATGGGGCATGTTGGTCAGGGTGGGCCTAGTGTAGATGGGGCATTTTGGTCAGGGTGGGCCTAGTGTAGATGGGGCATCTTGGTCAAGGTGGGACATGTAGATGGGGCTTGTTGGGCGAGGTAGGACTAGTGTGGATGGGGCATAATGGTCGGGGTGGGAGAAGTGTTGATGGGGCATGTTGGTTGGGGTGCGACTAGCGTAGATGGGCATGTGGTCGAGGTGAGACTAGTGAAGATGGGGTGTTGGTCGGGGTGGCACTAGAGCAGATGGGGCATGTTGGTCAGGGTGGGCCTAGTGTAGATGGGGCATCTTGGTCAAGGTGGGACTCATGTAGATGGGGCTTGTTGGGCGGTGTAGGACTAGTGTAGATGGGGCATATTGGTCGGGGTGGGACAAGTGTTGATGGGGCATGTTGGTTGGGGTGGGACTAGCGTAGATGGGCATGTGGATGGGGAGGGACTAGTGTAGATGGGGCATGTTGGTAGTGGTGGGCCTAGCGTAGATGGGGCATGTTGTTCGGGTGGGAATAGTTTAGATGTGGCATGATGATCAGGGTTGGACTAGTGTTGATGGGGCATGTTGGTCGGGGTAGGACTAGTGTAGATCAGGCATGTTGGTCGGGGTAGGACTAGTGTAGATCGGGCATGTTGGTCGGGGTGGGAGTAGTGTGGATGGGGCATGTTGGTTGGGGTGGGTCTTGTCCAGTTGAGCATGTTGGTCGGGGTGAGACTAGTGTAGATGGGGCATGTTGGTCGGGGTGGGACTAGTGTAGATGGGGCATGTTCTTTGGGGTGGGACTATTTTAGATGTGGCATGATGGTCGGGGTGGGACTAGTGTTGATGGGGCATGTTGGGCGGGGTTAGCCTAGTATAGATGGGGCATGTTGGTCGGGGTGGGACTAGTGTAGCTGGGGCATGTTGGTCGGGGTGGGACTAGTGTAGCTGGGGCATGTTGGTTGGGGTGGGACTAGTGTAGATGGGGTATGTTGGTCGGTGTGGGACTAGTGTATATGGGGCATATTGGTCGGGGTGGCACTAGAGTAGATGGGGCATGTTGGTCAGGGTGGGCCTAGTGTAGATGGGGCATTTTGGTCGGTGTGGGTCTAGTGTAGATGGGTCATGTTGGTCGGGGTGGCACTAGAGTAGATGGGGCATGTTGGTCAGGGTGGGCCTAGTGTAGATGGGGCATTTTGGTCAGGGTGGGCCTAGTGTAGATGGGGCATCTTGGTCAAGGTGGGACATGTAGATGGGGCTTGTTGGGCGAGGTAGGACTAGTGTGGATGGGGCATAATGGTCGGGGTGGGAGAAGTGTTGATGGGGCATGTTGGTTGGGGTGCGACTAGCGTAGATGGGCATGTGGTCGAGGTGAGACTAGTGAAGATGGGGTGTTGGTCGGGGTGGCACTAGAGCAGATGGGGCATGTTGGTCAGGGTGGGCCTAGTGTAGATGGGGCATCTTGGTCAAGGTGGGACTCATGTAGATGGGGCTTGTTGGGCGGTGTAGGACAAGTGTTGATGGGGCATGTTGGTTGGGGTGGGACTAGCGTAGATGGGCATGTGGATGGGGAGGGACTAGTGTAGATGGGGCATGTTGGTAGTGGTGGGCCTAGCGTAGATGGGGCATGTTGTTCGGGTGGGAATAGTTTAGATGTGGCATGATGATCAGGGTTGGACTAGTGTTGATGGGGCATGTTGGTCGGGGTAGGACTAGTGTAGATCAGGCATGTTGGTCGGGGTAGGACTAGTGTAGATCGGGCATGTTGGTCGGGGTGGGAGTAGTGTGGATGGGGCATGTTGGTTGGGGTGGGTCTTGTCCAGTTGAGCATGTTGGTCGGGGTGAGACTAGTGTAGATGGGGCATGTTGGTCGGGGTGGGACTAGTGTAGATGGGGCATGTTCTTTGGGGTGGGACTATTTTAGATGTGGCATGATGGTCGGGGTGGGACTAGTGTTGATGGGGCATGTTGGGCGGGGTTAGCCTAGTATAGATGGGGCATGTTGGTCGGGGTGGGACTAGTGTAGCTGGGGCATGTTGGTCGGGGTGGGACTAGTGTAGCTGGGGCATGTTGGTTGGGGTGGGACTAGTGTAGATGGGGTATGTTGGTCGGTGTGGGACTAGTGTATATGGGGCATATTGGTCGGGGTGGGACTAATGTAGATGGGGCATGTTGGTTGGGTTTGGAATAATGTATATGGGGTGTTGGCCGGAGTGAAACTAATGTAGATGAGGCATGTTGGGCGGGGTGGGATTAGTGTAGATGGGGCTTGTTGGGTGGGGTGAGACTAGTGTAGATGGGGCTTGTTGGTCGGGGTGGATCAGTTTAGATGGGGCAAGTTGGTCGGGGTGGGCCTAGTGTAGATGGGACATGTTGGTCGGGGTGGGACGTGTAGATAGGGCATGTTGGTCGGGGTGAGACCAGTGTAGATGGGGCATGTTGGTCGGGATGGGACTAGTTTAGATGGGACATGTTGGTCGGGCTGGGACTAGTGTAGATGGGGTATGTTGGTTGGGGTGGGTCTTGTCCAGATGAGCATGTTGGTCGGGGGTGAGACTAGTGTAGATGGGGCATGTTGGTCGGGGTGGGACTAGTGTAGATGGGGCATGTTCTTTGGGGTGGGACTAGTTTAGATGTGGCATGATGGTCGGGGTGGGACTAGTGTTGAGGGGGCATGTTGGGCGGGGTTAGCCTAGTATAGATGGGGCATGTTGGTCGGGGTGGGACTAGTGTAGCTGGGGATTGTTGGTCGGGGTGGGACTAGTGTAGATGGGTCGTGTTGGTCGGGTTGGCACTAGTGTAGATGGGGCATGTTGTTCGGGGTGGGACTAGTGTAGATGGGGCATGTTGGTCGGGGTGGGACTAATGTAGATGGGGTGTTAGCCAGGGTGGGACTACTGTAGATGAGGCCTGTTGGTCGGGGTGGGATTAGTGGAGATGGGGCTTGTTGGGTGGGGTGAGACTAGTGTAGATGAGGCATGTTGGTCGGGGTGGGACTAGTGTAGATGAGGCATGTTGGTCGGGTGGGACTAGTGTAGATGGGGCATGTTGGTCTGGGTGGGACTAGTGTAGATGGGGCTTGTTGGTTGGGGTAGGACTAGTGTAGATGGGGCATGTTGGTTGGGGTGGGACTAGTGTAGATGGGGCATGTTGGTCGGTGTGGGAATAGTGTAGATGGGGCATGTTGGTCGGGTGAAACTAGTTTAGATTTGGCATGGTGGTCGGGGTGAGATAAGTGTTGATGGGGCATGTTGGTCAGGCTTAGCCTAGTGTAGATGGGGCATGTTGGTCGGGGTGGGACTAGTGTAGATGGGGCATGTTAGTCGGGTGAAACTAGTTTAGATTTGGCATGGTGGTCGGGGTGAGATAAGTGTTGATGGGGCATGTTGGTCAGGGTTAGCCTAGTGTAGATGGGGCATGTTGGTCGGGGTGGGACTAGTGTACATGGGGCATGTTGGTCGGGGCGGGACTAGTGTAGATGGGTCATGTTGGTCGGGGAGGCACTAGTGTAGATGGGGCTTGTTGTTCAGGGTGGGACTAGTGTAGATGGAGCATGTGGGTCGGGGTGGGAATAGTGTAGATGGGGCATGTTGGTTGGGGTGGGACTAATGTAGATGCGGCATGTTGGTCGGGGTGGTACTAGTGTAGATGGGACATGTTGGTCGGACTGGTACTAATGTACATTGGGGCATGTTGGTCGGGGTGGGACTAGTGTAGATGGGCATGTTGGTCGGGGTGGGACTAATGTAGATGGGGTGTTAGCCAGGGTGGGACTAGTGTAGATGAGGCCTGTTTGTCGAGGTGGGACTATTGTAGATGGGGCATGTTGGGCGGGGAGGGACTAGTGTAGATGGGGCATGTTGGTCTGGGTGGGTCTAGTGTAGATGGGTATGTTGTTCGGGCTGGGCCTTGTGTAGATGAGGCATGTTGGTCGGGGTGGGTCTAGTGTAGGTGGCACATGTTGGTCGGGGTGGGACTAGTGTAGATGGGGTATGTTGGTCGGGGTGGGACTAGTGTAGATGGGGCATGTTGGTCGGGGTGGGACTAGTGTAGATGAGGTGTTGGTCGGGGTGGGACTAGTGTAGATGGGTCGTGTTGGTCGGGGTGGCACTAGAGTAGATGGGGCATGTTGGTCAGGGTGGGCCTAGTGTAGATGGGGCATGTTGGTCAGGGTGGGCCTAGTGTAGATGGGGCACCTTGGTCAAGGTGGGACTAATGTAGATGGGGCTTGTTGGGCGGGGTAGGACTAGTGTAGATGGGGCATATTGGTCGTGGTGGGACAAGTGTTGATGGGGCATGTTGGTTGGGGTGGGACTAGCGTAGATGGGCATGTGGTCGGGGTGAGACTAGTGAAGATGGGATGTTGGTCGGGGTGGCACTAGAGCAGATGGGGGCATGTTGGTCAGGGTGAGCCTAGTGTTGATGGGGCATCTTGGTCAAGGTGGGACATGTAGATGGGGCTTGTTGGTCGGGGAGGGACTAGTGTAGATGGGGCATGTTGGTCGGGGTGGGACTAGTGTAGATGGGGCATGTTGGTAGTGGTGGGCCTAGCGTAGATGGGGCATGTTGGTCGGGTGGGAATAGTTTAGATGTGGCATGATGATCATGGTTGGACTAGTGTTGATGGGGCATGTTGGTCGGGGTAGGACTAGTGTAGATCGGGCATGTTGGTCGGGGTAGGACTAGTGTAGATCGGGCATGTTGGTCGGGGTGGGAGTAGTGTGGATGGGGCATGTTGGTCGGGGTGGGTCTAGTGTAGATGGGTCACGTTGGTCGGGGTGGCACTAGTTTAGATGGGGCATGTTGGTCAGGGTGAGACTAGTGTAGATGAGGCATGTTGGTCGGGGTTGGATTAGTGTAGATGAGGCATGTTGGTCGGGTGGGACTAGTGTAGATGGGGCATGTTGGTCGGGGTAGGACTAGTGTAGATGGGGCATGTTGGTTGGGGTGGGACTAGTGTAGATGGGTCATGTTGGTCGGTGTGGGACTAGTGTAGATGGGGCATGTTAGTCGGGTGAGATTAGTTTAGATGTGGTCGGGGTGGGACAAGTGTTGATGGGGCATGTTGGTCAGGGTTAGCCTAGTGTAGATGGGGCATGTTGGTCGGGGTGGGACTAGTGTACATGGGGCATGTTGGTCGGGGCGGGACTAGTGTAGATGGGTCATGTTGGTCGTGGTGGCACTAGTGTAGATGGGGCTTGCTGTTCGGGGTGGGACTAGTGTAGATGGAGCATGTTGGTCGGGGTGGGAATAGTGTAGATGGGGCATGTTGGTCGGGGTGGGACTAATGTAGATGGGGCATGATGGTCGGGGTGGGACTAGTGTAGATGGGACATGTTGGTCGGACTGGTACTAATGTAGATGTGGCATGTTGGTCGGGCTGGGGCTAGTGTAGATGGGGCATGTTGGTCGAGGTGGGACTAGTGTAGATGGGACATGTTCTTTGGGGTGGGACTATTTTAGATGTGGCATGATGGTCGAGGTGGGACTAGTGTTGATGGGGCATATTGGGCGTGGTTAGCCTAGTATAGAAGGGGCATGTTCGTCGGGGTGGGACTAGTGTAGCTGGGGCATGTTGGTCGGTGTGGGAATAGTGTAGATGGGGCATGTTGGTTGGGGTGGGTCTAGTGTAGATGGGTCATGTTGGTCGGTGTGGGAGAAGTGTAGATGGGGCATGTTAGTCGGGTGAGACTAGTTTAGATGTGGCATGGTGGTCGGGGTGAGATAAGTGTTAATGGGGCATGTTGGTCAGGGTTAGCCTAGTGTAGATGGGGCATGTTGGTCGGGGTGGGACTAGTGTACATGGGGCATGTTGGTCGGGGCGGGACTAGTGTAGCTGGGTCATGTTGGTCGGGGTGGCACTAGTGTAGATGGGGCTTGTTGTTCAGGATAGGACTAGTGTAGATGGAGCATGTGGGTCGGGGTGGGAATAATGTAGATGGGGCATGTTGGTCGGGGTGGGACTAGTGTAGATAGGACATGTTGGTCGGACTGGTACTAATGTAGATGGGGCATGTTGGTCGGGGTGGGACTAGTGTAGATGGGGCATGTTGGTCGTGGTGGGACTAGTGTAGATGGGCATGTTGGTCGGGGTGGTACTAGTGTAGATGGGCATGTTGGTCAGAGTGGGACTAATGTAGATGGGGCATGTTGGTCGGGGTGGGACTAGGGTAGATGAGGCATGTTGGTCGGGGTGGGACTAATGTAGATGGGGCATGTTGGTTGCGTTTGGAATAATGTATATGGGGTGTTGGCCGGAGTGAAACTAGTGTAGATGAGGCATGTTGGGCGGTGTGGGCCTAGTGTAGTTGGGGCTTGTTGGTGGGGGTGGGCCTAGTATAGATGGGGCATGTTAGTCGGGGTGGGGCCTGTGTAGACGGGGCATATTGTTCGGGGTGGGACTAGTGTAGATGGGGCATGTTGGGCGGGGTGGGACTAATGTAGATGGGGTGTAAGCCAGGGTGGGACTAGTGTAGATGAGGCCTGTTGGTCGGGGTGGGATTAGTGTAGATGGGGCTTGTTGGGTGGGGTGAGACTAGTGTAGATGGGGCTTGTTGGTCGGGGAGGAACAGTTTAGATGGGACATGTTGGTCGGGGTGGGACGTGTAGATAGGGCATGTTGGTCGGGGTGAGACCAGTGTAGATGGGGCATGTTGGTCGGGATGGGACTAGTTTAGATGGGACATGTTGGTCGGGCTGGGACTAGTGTAGATGGAGTATGTTGGTTGGGGTGGGACTAGTGTAGATGGGGCATGTTCTTTGGGGTGGGACTAGTTTAGATGTGGCATGATGGTCGGGGTGGGACTAGTGTTGAAGGGGCATGTTGGGCGTGGTTAGCCTAGTAGAGATGGGGCATGTTGGTCGGGGTGGGACTAGTGTAGCTGGGGCATGTTGGTCGGGGGGGACTAGTGTAGATGGGTCGTGTTGGTCGGGGTGGCACTAGTGTAGATGGGGCATGTTGTTCGGGGTGGGACTAGTGTAGATGGGGCATCTTGGTCAAGGTGGGACTCATGTAGATGGGGCTTGTTGGGCGGGGTGGGACTAGTGTAGATGAGGCATGTTGGTCGGGGTGGGACTAGTGTAGATGAGGCATGTTGGTCAGGTGGGACTAGTGTAGATGGTACATGTTGGTCTGGGTGGGACAAGTGTAGATGGGGCATGTTGATCGGGATGGGACTAGTGTAGATGGAGCATGTTGGTCGGGGTGGGAATAGTGTAGATGGGGCATGTTGGTCGGGGTGGGACTAATGTAGATGGGGCATGATGGTCGGGGTGGGACTAGTGTAGATGGGACATGTTGGTCGGACTGGTACTAATGTAGATGTGGCATGTTGGTCGGGCTGAGACTAGTGTAGATGGGGTATGTTGGTTGGGGTGGATCTTGTCCAGATGAGCATGTTGGTCGGGGTGAGACTAGTGTAGATGGGGTATGTTGGTCGGGGTGGGACTAGTGTAGATGGGGCATGTTCTTTGGGGTGGGACTATTTTAGATGTGGCATGATGGTCGGGGTGGGACTATTGTTGATGGGGCATGTTGGGCGGGGTTAGCCTAGTATAGAAGGGGCATGTTGGTCGGGGTGGGACTAGTGTAGCTGGGGCATGTTGGTTGGTGTGGGAATAGTGTAGATGGGGCATGTTGGTTGGGGTGGGTCTAGTGTAGATGGGTCATGTTGGTCGGTGTGGGACAAGTGTAGATGGGGCATGTTAGTCGGGTGAGACTAGTTTAGATGTGGCATGGTGGTCGGGGTGAGATAAGTGTTGATGGGGCATGTTGGTCAGGGTTAGCCTAGTGTAGATGGGGCATGTTGGTCGGGGTGGGACTAGTGTACATGGGGCATGTTGGTCGGGGTGGGACTAGTGTAGCTGGGTCATGTTGGTCGGGGTGGCACTAGTATAGATGGGGCTTGTTGTTCAGGGTGGGACTAGTGTAGATGGAGCATGTGGGTCGGGGTGGGAATAATGTAGATGGGGCATGTTGGTCGGGGTGGGACTAGTGTAGATAGGACATGTTGGTCGGACTGGTACTAATGTAGATGGGGCATGTTGGTCGGGGTGGGACTAGTGTAGATTGGGCATGTTGGTCATGGTGGGACTAGTGTAGATGGGCATGTTGGTCGGGGTGGTACTAGTGTAGATGGGCATGTTGGTCAGAGTGGGACTAATGTAGATGGGGCATGTTGGTCGGGGTGGGACTAGTGTAGATGGGGCATGTTGGTCGGGGTGGGACTAATGTAGATGGGGCATGTTGGTTGCGTTTGGAATAATGTATATGGGGTGTTGGCCTGAGTGAAACTAGTGTAGATGAGGCATGTTGGGCGGGGTGGGCCTAGTGTAGTTGGGGCTTGTTGGTGGGGGTGGGCCTAGTTTAGATGGGGCATGTTAGTCGGGGTGGGGCCTGTGTAGACGGGGCATATTGTTCGGGGTGGGACTAGTGTAGATGGGGCATGTTGGGCGGGGTGGGACTAATGTAGATGGGGTGTAAGCCAGGGTGGGACTAGTGTAGATGAGGCCTGTTGGTCGGGGTGGGATTAGTGTAGATGGGGCTTGTTGGGTGGGGTGAGACTAGTGTAGATGGGGCTTGTTGGTCGGTGTGGAACAGTTTAGATGGGACATGTTGGTCGGGGTGGGACGTGTAGATAGGGCATGTTGGTCGGGGTGAGACCAGTGTAGATAGGGCATGTTGGGGAGACTTTAAACTAGAATGGTTGGGGCGAGGGACTCAAATAGCGAAAGGTAGTAGACAGAATGGGAGGCAGGAAGCAGAAATGGGAAGCACTCGGACACAAGAGGAGAAAGAAAAAAAAGGAAATAAACAGAGAATAAGAGACGGGGGTTTTCTTAAATGTGCATATTTTAATGCTAGGAGCATTGTAAGGAAGGTTGATGAGCTTAGAGTCTGGATAGACACCTGGAAGTATGATGTTGTGGCGATCAGTGAAACGTGGTTGCAGGAGGGCTGTGATTGGAAACTAAATATTCCAGGATTTCGCTGCTTTAGGTGTGATAGAATTGGAGGGGCAAGAGGTGGAGGTGTTGCATTGCTAGTCAGGGAAGATATTACAGCAGTGCTTTGGCAGGATAGATTGGAGGGCTCATCTAGGGAGGCTATTTGGGTGGAATTGAGAAGTGGGAAAGGTGTAGCAACTCTTATAGGGGTGTATTATAGACCGCCAAACGGGGAACGAGAATTGGAAGAGCAAATATGTAAGGAGATAGCAGATATTAGTAGTAAGCACAAGGTAGTGATTGTGGGAGATTTCAACTTTCCACACATAGACTGGGAAACACATTCTGTAAATGGGCTGAATGGGTTGGAGTTTGTAAAATGTGTGCAGGATAGTTTTTTGCAGCAATACATAGAGGTACCTACTAGAGGAGGGGCAGTGCTGGACCTCCTGTTAGGAAATGAGATGGGACAGGTGGCGGAGGTATGCGTTGGGGAGCACTTCGGGTCCAGTGATCACAATACCATTAGTTTCAAGATAATTATGGAGAGGGTCAGAACTGGACCTAGGGTTGAGATTTTTGATTGGAGAAAGGCTAACTTTGATGCGATGCGAGATGATTTAAAAGGAGTGAACTGGGACATTTTGTTTTATGGGAAAGATGTAGAAGAGAAATGGAGGACATTTAAAGGGGAAATTTTAAGAGTACAGAATCTTTATGTTCCTGTTCGGTTGAAAGGAAACAGTAAAAATTGGAAAGAGCCCTGGTTTTCAAGGGAAATTGGACATCTCGTTCGGAAAAAGAGGGAGATCTACAATAATTATAGGCAGCATGAAGTAAATGAGGTGCTTGAGGAGTATAAGGAATGTAAAAAGAATCTTAAGAAAGAAATTAGAAAAGCTAAAAGAAGATATGAGTTTGCTTTGGCAAGTAAGGTGAAAGTCAATCCAAAGGGTTTCTACAGCTATATTAATAGCAAAAGGATAACGAGGGATAAAATTGGTCCATTGGAGAGACAGAGTGGACAGCTATCTGCAGAGCCAAAAGAGATGGGGGAGATATTGAACATTTTTTTTTCTTCGGTATTCACCAAGGAGAAGGATATTGAATTATGTGAGGTAAGGGAAACTAGTAGAGTAGCTATGGATACTATGAGGTTCAAAGTAAAAGAAGTACTGACACTTTTGAAAAATATAAAAGTGGATAAGTCTCCAGGTCCTGACAGGATATTCCCTAGGACATTGAGGGAAGTTAGTGTAGAAATAGCCGGGGCTATGACAGAAATATTTCAAATGTCATTAGAAACGGGAATAGTCCCCGAGGATTGGCGTACTGCGCATGTTGTTCCATTGTTTAAAAAGGGTTCTAAGAGTAAACCTAGCAATTATAGACCTGTTAGTTTGACTTCAGTGGTGGGCAAATTAATGGAAAAGATACTTAGAGACAATATATATAAGCATCTAGATAAACAGGGTCTGATTAGGAACAGTCAACATGGATTTGTGCCTGGAAGTTCATGTTTGACTAATCTTCTTGAATTTTTTGAAGAGGTTACTAGGGAAATTGACGAGGGTAAAGCAGTGGATGTTGTCTATATGGACTTTAGTAAGGCCTTTGACAAGGTTCCTCATGGAAGGTTGGTTAAGAAGGTTCAACTGTTGGGTATAAATGCAGGAATAGCAAGATGGATTCAACAGTGGCTGAATGGGAGAAGCCAGAGGGTAATGGTGGATGGCTGTTTATCGGGTTGGAGGCAGGTGACTAGTGGGGTGCCTCAGGGATCTGTGTTGGGTCCTTTGTTGTTTGTCATGTAATGATCTGGATGAAGGTGTGGTAAATTGGATTAGTAAGTATGCAGATGATACCAAGATAGGGGGTGTTGTGGATAATGAAGAGGATTTCCAAAGTCTACAGAGTGATTTAGGCCATTTGGAAAAATGGGCTGAAAGATGGCAGATGGAGTTTAATGCTGATAAATGTGAGGTGCTACACCTTGGCAGGACAAATCAAAATAGGACGTACATGGTAAATGGTAGGGAATTGAAGAATACAGTTGAACAGAGGGATCTGGGTATAACCGTGCATAGTTCCTTGAAGGTGGAATCTCATATAGATAGGGTGGTAAAGAAAGCTTTTGGTATGCTAGCCTTTATAAATCAGAGCATTGAGTATAGAAGCTGGGATGTAATGTTAAAATTGTACAAGGCATTGGTGAGACCAAATCTGGAGTATGGGGTACAATTTTGGTCACCAAATTATAGGAAGGATGTCAACAAAATAGAGAGAGTACAGAGGAGATTTACTAGAATGTTGCCTGGGTTTCAACAACTAAGTTACAGAGATAGGTTGAATAAGTTAGGTCTTTATTCTCTGGAGCACAGAAGGTTAAGGGGGGACCTGATAGAGGTCTTTAAAATGATGAGAGGGATAGACAGAGTTGATGTGGACAAGCTTTTCCCTTTGAGAATAGGGAAAATTCAAACAAGAGGACATGACTTCAGAATTAAGGGACAGAAGTTTAGGGGTAATATGAGGGGGAACTTCTTTACGCAGAGAGTGGTGGCGGTGTGGAATGATCTCCCAGTGGAATTGGTGGAGGCAGGTTCATTGGTATCATTTAAAAATAAATTGGATAGGCATATGGATGAGAAGGGAATGGAGGGTTATGGTACGAGTGCAGGCAGGTGGGACTAAGGGGAAAAAAAATTTGTTCGGCATGGACTTGTAGGGCCGAGATGGCCTGTTTCCGTGCTGTAATTGTTATATGGTTATATGGTTATATGTTGGTCGGGATGGGACTAGTTTAGATGGGACATGTTGGTCGGGCTGGGACTAGTGTAGATGGGGTATGTTGGTTGGGGTGGGTCTTGTCCAGATGAGCATGTTGGTCGGGGTGAGACTAGTGTAGATGGGGCATGTTGGTTGGGGTGGGACTAGTGTAGATGGGGCATGTTCTTTGGGGTGGGACTAGTTTAGATATGGTATGATGGTCGGGGTGGGACTAGTGTTGATGGGGCATGTTGGGCGGGGTTAGCCTAGTAGAGATGGGGCATGTTGGTCGGGGTGGGACTAGTGTAGCTGGGGCATGTTGGTCGGGGTGGGACTAGTGTAGATGGGTCGTGTTGGTCGGGGTGGCACAAGTGTAGATGGGGCATGTTGTTCGGGGTGGGACTAGTGTAGATGGGGCATCTTGGTCAAGGTGGGACTCATGTAGATGGGGCTTGTTGGGCGGGGTGGGACTAGTGTAGATGAGGCCTGTTGGTCGGGGTGGGAATAGTGCAGATGGGGCTTGTTGGGTGGGGTGAGACTAGTGTAGATGGGGCATGTTGGTCGGGGTGGGACTGGTGTAGATGAGGCATGTTTGTCAGGTGGGACTAGTGTAGATGGTACATGTTGGTCTGGGTGGGACTAGTGTAGATGGGGCATGTTGTTCGGGGTGGGACTAGTGTAGATGGGGCATGTTGGTCGGAGTGGGACTAATGTAGATGGGGTGTTAGCCAGGGTGGGACTGGTGTAGATGAGGCCTGTTGGTCAGGGTGGGATTAGTGTAGATGGGGCTTGTTGGGTGGGGTGAGACTAGTGTAGATGAGGCATGTTGGTCTGGGTGGGACTAGTGTAGATGGGGCTTGTTGGTTGGGGTAGGACTAGTGTAGATGGGGCATGTTGGTTGGGGTGGGACTAGTGTAGATGGGGCATGTTGGTTGGTGTGGGAATAGTGTAGATGGGGCATGTTGGTTGGGGTGGGTCTAGTGTAGATGGGTCATGTTGGTCGGTGTGGGACTAGTGTAGATGGGGCATGTTAGTCGGGTGAGACTAGTTTAGATGTGGCATGGTGGTCGGGGTGAGATAAGTGTTGATGGGGCATGTTGGTCAGGGTTAGCCTAGTGTAGATGGGGCATGTTGGTCGGGGTGGGACTAGTGTACATGGGGCATGTTGGTAGGGGCGGGACTAGTGTAGATAGGTCATGTTGGTCGGGGTGGCACTAGTGTAGATGCGGCTTGTTGTTCAGGGTGGGACTAGTGTAGATGGAGCATGTGGGTCGGGGTGGGAATAGTGTAGATGGGGCATGTTGGATGGGGTGGGACTAATGTAGATGCGGCATGTTGGTCGGGGTGGGACTAGTGTAGATGGGACATGTTGGTCGGACTGGTACTAATGTAGATGGGGCATGTTGGTCGGGGTGGGACTAGTGTAGATGGGGCATGTTGTTTGGGTTGGGACTAATGTAGATGGGGCATGTTGATCGGGGTGGCACTAGTGTAGATGGGGCATGTTGTTCGGGGTGGGACTAGTGTAGATGGGGCATGTTGGTCGGAGTGGGACCAATGTAGATGGGGTGTTAGCCAGGGTGGGACTAGTGTAGATGAGGCCTGTTGGTCAGGGTGGGAGTAGTGTAGATGGGGCTTGTTGGGTGGGGTGAGACTAGTGTAGATGAGGCATGTTGGTCTGGGTGGGACTAGTGTAGATGGGGCATGTTGTTTGGGTTGGGACTAATGTAGATGGGGCATGTTGATCGGGGTGGCACTAGTGTAGATGGGGCATGTTGTTCGGGGTGGGACTAGTGTAGATGGGGCATGTTGGTCGGAGTGGGACCAATGTAGATGGGGTGTTAGCCAGGGTGGGACTAGTGTAGATGAGGCCTGTTGGTCAGGGTGGGAGTAGTGTAGATGGGGCTTGTTGGGTGGGGTGAGACTAGTGTAGATGAGGCATGTTGGTCTGGGTGGGACTAGTGTAGATGGGGCTTGTTGGTTGGGGTAGGACTAGTGTAGATGGGGCATGTTGGTTGGGGTGGGACTAGTGTAGATGGGGCATGTTGGTTGGTGTGGGAATAGTGTAGATGGGGCATGTTGGTTGGGGTGGGACTAATGTAGATGCGGCATGTTGGTCGGGGTGGGACTAGTGTAGATGGGACATGTTGGTCGTCTGGTACTAATGTAGATGGGGCATGTTGGTCGGGGTGGGACTAGTGTAGATGGGGCATGTTGTTTGGGTTGGGACTAGTGTAGATGGGGCATGTTGATCGGGGTGGCACTAGTGTAGATGGGGCATGTTGTTCGGGGTGGGACTAGTGTAGATGGGGCATGTTGGTCGGAGTGGGACTAATGTAGATGGGGTGTTAGCCAGGGTGGGACTAGTGTAGATGAGGCCTGTTGGTCAGGGTGGGAGTAGTGTAGATGGGGCTTGTTGGGTGGGGTGAGACTAGTGTAGATGAGGCATGTTGGTCTGGGTGGGACTAGTGTAGATGGGGCTTGTTGGTTGGGGTAGGACTAGTGTAGATGGGGCATGTTGGTTGGGGTGGGACTAGTGTAGATGGGGCATGTTGGTTGGGGTGGGACTAGTGTAGATGGGGCATGTTGGTTGGTGTGGGAATAGTGTAGATGGGGCATGTTGGTTGGGGTGGGACTAATGTAGATGCGGCATGTTGGTCGGGGTGGGACTAGTGTAGATGGGACATGTTGGTCGGACTGGTACTAATGTAGATGGGGCATGTTGGTCGGGGTGGGACTAGTGTAGATGGGGCATGTTGTTTGGGTTGGGACTAGTGTAGATGGGCATGTTGGTCGGGGTGGTACTAGTGTAGATGGGCATGTTGGTCAGAGTGGGACTAATGTAGATGGGGCATGTTGGTCGTGGTGGGACTAGTGTAGATGGGGCATGTTGGTCGGGGTGGGACTAGTGTAGCTGGGGCATGTTGGTCGGGGTGGGACTAGTGTAGATGGGTCGTGTTGGTCGGGGTGGCACTAGTGTAGATGGGGCATGTTGTTCGGGGTGGGACTAGTGTAGATGGGGCATGTTGGTCGGGTGGGACTAATGTAGATGGGGTGTTAGCCAGGGTGGGACTAGTGTAGATGAGGCCTGTTGGTCGGGGTGGGATTAGTGTAGATGGGGCTTCTTGGGTGGGGTGGGACTAGTGTAGATGGGGCTTGTTGGTTGGGGTAGGACTAGTGTAGATGGGGCATGTTGGTTGGGGTGGGACTCGTGTAGATGGGGCATGTTGGTCGGTGTGGGAATAGTGTAGATGGGGCATGTTGGTTGGGGTGGGTCTAGTGTAGATGGGTCATGTTGGTCGGTGTGGGACTAGTGTAGATGGGGCATGTTAGTCGGGTGAGACTAGTTTAGATGTGGCATGGTGGTCGGGGTGGGATAAGCTTTGATGGGGCATGTTGGTCAGGGTTAGCCTAGTGTAGATGGGGCATGTTGGTTGGGGTGGGACTAGTGTACATGGGGCATGTTGGTCGGGCGGGACTAGTGTAGATGGGTCATGTTGGTCGGGGTGGCACTAGTGTAGATGTGGCTTGTTGTTCGGGGTGGGACTAGTGTAGATGGGGCATGTTGGTCGGGGTGGGACTAGTGTAGATTGGTCATGTTGGTCAGGGTGGCACTAGTGTAGATGTGGCTTGTTGTTCGGGGTGGGACTAATGTAGATGGGGCATGTTGGTCGGGGTGGGCCTAGTGTAGTTGGGGCTTGTTGGTGGGAGTGGGCCTAGTGTAGATGGGGCATGTTGGTCGGGGTGGGACTAATGTAGATGGGGCATGTTGGTTGGGTTTGGAATAATGTATATGGGGTGTTGGCCGGAGCGAAACTAGTGTAGATGAGGCATGTTGGGCGGGGTGGGCCTAGTGTAGTTGGGGCTTGTTGGTGGGGGTGGGCCTAGTGTAGATGGGGCATGTTAGTCGGGGTGGGGCCTGTGTAGACGGGGCATGTTGGTCGGGGTGGGACTAGTGTAGATGGGGCATGATGGTCGGGGTGGGACTAGTGTTGATGGGGCATGTTGGTCGAGGTTAGCCTAGTATAGATGGAGCATGTTGGTCAGGGTTGGACTAGTGTAGACGGGGCATATTGTTCGGGGTGGGACTAGTGTAGATGGGGCATGTTGGTCGGGGTGGAACTAATGTAGATGGGGTGTAAGCCAGGGTGGGACTAGTGTAGATGAGGCCTGTTGGTTGGAGTGGGATAGTGTAGATGGGGCATGTTGGTCGGAGTGGGCCTTGTGTAGATGAGGCATGTTGGTCGGGGTGGGTCTAGTGTAGATGGGTCATGTTGGTCGGGGTGCGACTGGTGTAGATGGGGCATGTTAGTCGGGGTGGGGCCTGTGTAGATGGGGCATGTTGGTCGGAGTGGGACTAGTGTAGATGGGGCATGTTGGTCTGGGTGGGACTAGTTTAGATGTGGCATGATGGTCATGGAGGGACTAGTGTAGATGGGGCATGTTGGTCTGGGTGGGACTAGTTTAGATGGGGCATTATGGTCGTGGGGGGACTAGTGTAGATGGAACAAGTTGGTCGGGATGGGACTAGTGTAGATGGGACATGTTGGACGGGCTGGGACTAGTGTAGATGGGGCATGTTGGTCGGGGTGGGACTAGTGTAGATGGGGTATGTTGGTTGGGGTGGGACTGGTGTAGATGGGCATGTTGGTCGGGGTGAGACTAGTGTAGATGGTGTGTTGGTCGGGGTGGGACTAGTGTAGATGAGGCATGTTGGTCGGGGTGGGACTAGTGTAGATGAGGCCTGTTGGTCGGGGTGGGACTAGTGTAGATGAGGCCTGTTGGTCGGGGTGGGACTAGTGTAGATGGGGCATGTTGTTCGGGGTGGGACTAGTGTAGATGGGGCATGTTGGTCGGGGTTAACCTAGTGTAGATGGGGCATGTTGGTCGGGGTGGCACTAGTGTAGATGGGGCATGTTGTTCGGGGTGGGACTAGTTTAGATGGGGCATGTTGGTCGGGTGGGAAGTAGTGTAGATGGGGCATGTTGGTCGGGGTGGGACTAGTGTAGATGGGGCATGTTGGTCGGCGTGGGACTAGTGTAGATGGGGCATGTTGATCGGGGTGGGACTAGTGTAGATGGGGCATGTTGGTCGGGGTGGGACTAATGTAGATGGGGTGTTGGCCGGGGTGGGACTAGTGTAGATGGGGCATGTTGCTCGGGGAGGGACTAGTGTAGATGGGGCATGTTGGTCGGAGTGGGACAAGTGTAGATGGGGCATGTTGGTCGGGGTGGGACTAGTGTAGATGGGGCATGTTGGTCTAGTGGGAATAGTGTAGATGGGGCATGTTGGTCGGGGTGAGACTAGTGTAGATGGGGTGTTGGTCGGGGTGGGACTAGTGTAGATGAGGCATGTTAGTCGGGGTGGGACTAGTGTAGATGGGGAGTGTTGGTCGGGTGGGAATAGTTTAGGTGTGGCATGATGGTCGGGGTGGGACTAGTGTTGATGGGGCATGTTGGTCGGGGTGTGACTAGTGTAGATGGGGCATGTTGGTCGGGGTGGGACTAGTGTAGATGGGGCATGTTGGCCGGGGTGGGACTAGTGTAGATGGGGCATGTTGGTCGGGTGGGACTAGTGTAGATGGGTCGTGTTGGTCGGGGTGGGACTAGTGTAGATGGGGCATATTGGCCGGGGTGGGACTAGTGTAGATGGGGCATGTTGGTCGGGGTGGGACTAATGTAGATGGGGCATGTTGGTCGGGGTGGCACGAGTGTAGATGGGGCAGGTTGTTCGGGGTGGGACTAGTGTAGATGGGGCATGTTGGTCGGGGTGGGAGTAGTGTAGATGGGGCATGTTGGTCGGGGTGGGACTAGTGTAGATGGGGCATGTTGGTCGGGGTGGCACGAGTGTAGATGGGGCAGGTTGTTCGGGTGGGAAGTAGTGTAGATACGGCATGTTGGTCGGGGTGGGACTAGTTTAGATGGGGCATGATGGTCGGGGTGGGACTAGTGTTGATGGGGCATGTTGGTCGGGGTTAGCCTAGTATAGATGGGGCATGTTGGTCAGGGTGGGACTAGTGTAGCTGGGGCACGTTGGTCGGGGTTGGACTAGTGTAGACGGGGCATATTGTTCGGGGTGGGACTAGTGTAGATGGGGCATGTTGGTCGGGGTGGGACTAATGTAGATGGGGTGTAAGCCAGGGTGGGACTAGTGTAGATGAGGCCTGTTGGTCGGGGTGGGATAGTGAAGATGGGGCATGTTGGTCGGAGTGGGCCGTGTAGATGAGGCATGTTGGTCGGGGTGGGTCTAGTGTAGATGGGTCATGCTGGTCGGGGTGCGACTGGTGTAGATGGGGCATGTTAGTCGGGGTGGGGCCTGTGTAGATGGGGCATGTTGGTCGGAGTGGGACTAGTGTAGATGGGGCATGTTGGTCTGGGTGGGACTAGTTTAGATGTGGCATGATGGTCGTGGAGGGACTAGTGTAGATGGGGCATGTTGGTCGGGTGGGACTAGTTTAGATGTGGCATGATGGTCGGGGTGGGACTAGTGTTGATGGGGCATGTTGGTCGGGTGGGACTAGTTTAGATGTGGCATGATGGTCGGGGTGGGACTAGTGTTGATGGGGCATGTTGGTCGGGGTTAACCTAGTGTAGATGGGGCATGTTGGTCGGGGTGGGACTAGTGTGGATGGGGCATGTTGGTCGGGATGGGACTAGTGTAGATGGGTCTTGTTGGTCGGGGTGGCACTAGTGTAGATGTGGCATGTTGTTCGGGGTGGGACTAGTTTAGATGGGGCATGTTGGTCGGGTGGGAAGTAGTGTAGATGGGGCATGTTGTTCGGGGTGGGACTAGTTTAGATGGGGCATGTTGGTCGGGTGGGACTAGTGTAGATGGGGCATGTTGGTCGGGGTGGGACTAATGTAGATGGGGTGTTGGCCGGGGCGGGACTAGTGTAGATGGGGCATGTTGGTCGGGGTGGGACTAGTGTAGATGGGGCATGATGATCGGGGAGGGACTAGTGTAGATGGGGCATGTTGTTCGGAGTGGGACGTGTAGATGGGCATGTTGGTCGGAGTGGGACTAGTGTATATGGGGATGTTGGTCTAGTGGGAATAGTGTAGATGGGGCATGTTGGTCGGGATGGGTCTAGTGTAGATGGGTCATGTTGGTCGGGGTGGCACTAGTGTAGATGGGGCATGTTGGTCAGGGTGCGACTAGTGTAGATGGGGCATGTTGGTCGGGTGGGACTAGTGTAGATGGGGCATGTTGGTCGTTGTGGGAGTAGTGTAGATGGGGCATGTTGGTCGGGGTGGGTATAGTGTAGTTGGGTCATGTTGGTCGGGTGGGACTAGTGTAGATGGGGCATGTTGGTCGGGGTGGGACTAGTGTAGATGAGGCATGTTAGTCGGGGTGGGACTAGTGTAGATGGGGAGTGTTGGTCGGGTGGGAATAGTTTAGATGTGGCATGATGGTCGGGGTGGGACTAGTGTTGATGGGGCATTTTGGTCGGGGTGGGACTTGTGTAGATGGGGCATGTTGGTCAGGGTGGGACTAGTGTAGATGGGGCATGTTGGTCGGGTGGGACTAGTGTAGATGGGTCGTGTTGGTCGGGGTGGCACTAGTGTAGATGGGGCAGGTTGTTCGGGGTGGGACTAGTGTAGATGGGGCATGTTGGTCGGGGTGGGAGTAGTGTAGATGGGGCATGTTGGTCGGGGTGGGACTAGTGTATATGGGGCATGTTGGTCGGGGTGTGACGTGTAGATGGGGTTTGTTCGTCGGGGTGGGACTAGTGAAGATGGGGCATGTTGGTTGGGGTGGGCCTTGTGTAGATGGGGCATGTTGGTCGGGGTGGGTATAGTGTAGATGGGTCATGTTGGTCTGGATGGGACTTGTGTAGATGGGGCATGTTGGTCGGGGTGAGACTAGTTTAGATGGGACATGTTGGTCGGGATGGGACTAGTATAGATGGGGCATGTTGGTCGGGGTGGGACTAGTGTAGATGGGGTGTTGATCGGGGTGGGACTAGTGTAGATGAGGCATATTGGTCGGGATGGGACTAGTGTTGATGGGGCATGTTGGTCGGGGTGGGACTAGTGTAGATGGTGCATGTTGGTCGGGGTGGGACTAGTGTAGATGGATCGTGTTGGTCGGGGTGGCACTAGTGTAGATGGGGCATGTTGTTCGGGGTGGGACTAGTTTAGATGGGGCATGTTGGTCGGGTGGGAAGTAGTGTAGATGGGGCATGTTGGTCGGCGTGCGACTAGTATAGATGTGGCATGTTGATCGGGGTGGGACTAGTGTAGATGGGGCATGTTGGTCGGGGTGGGACTAATGTAGATGGGGTGTTGGCCGGGGTGGGACTAGTGTAGATGGGGCATGTTGGTCGGGGTGGGACTAGTGTAGATTCGGCATGTTGCTCGGGGAGGGACTAGTGTAGATGGGGCATGTTGGTCGGAGTGGGACAAGTGTAGATGGGGCATGTTGGTCGGGGTGGGACTAGTGTAGATGGGGCATGTTGGTCTAGTGGGACTAGTGTCGATGGGTCGTGTTGGTCGGGGTGGCACTAGTGTAGATGGGACATGTTGGTCGGGTGGGAAGTAGTGTAGATACGGCATGTTGGTCGGGGTGGGCCTAGTGTATATGGGGGATGTTGGTCGGGGTGTGACGTATAGATGGGGTTTGTTCGTCGGGGTGGGACTAGTGAAGATGGGGCATGTTGGTTGGGGTGGGCCTTGTGTAGATGGGGCATGTTGGTCGGGGTGGGTATAGTGTAGATGGGTCATGTTGGTCTGGATGGGACTTGTGTAGATGGGGCATGTTGGTCGGGGTGAGACTAGTGTAGATGGGGCATGTTGGTCGGGGTGAGACTAGTGTAGATGGGACATGTTGGTCGGGATGGGACTAGTATAGATGGGGCATGTTGGTCGGGGTGGGACTAGTGTAGATGGGGTGTTGGTTGGGGTGGGACTAGTGTAGATGAGGCATATTGGTCGGGATGGGACTAGTGTAGATGGGGCATGTTGGTCGGGGTGGGACTAGTTTAGATGGGGCATGTTGGTCGGGGTGGGACTAGTGTAGATGGGTCGCGTTGGTCGGGGTGGCACTAGTGTAGATGGGGCATGTTGGTCGGGGTGGGCCTAGTGTATATGGGGGATGTTGGTCGGGGTGTGACGTATAGATGGGGTTTGTTCGTCGGGGTGGGACTAGTGAAGATGGGGCATGTTGGTTGGGGTGGGCCTTGTGTAGATGGGGCATGTTGGTCGGGGTGGGTATAGTGTAGATGGGTCATGTTGGTCTGGATGGGACTTGTGTAGATGGGGCATGTTGGTCGGGGTGAGACTAGTGTAGATGGGGCATGTTGGTCGGGGTGAGACTAGTGTAGATGGGACATGTTGGTCGGGATGGGACTAGTATAGATGGGGCATGTTGGTCGGGGTGGGACTAGTGTAGATGGGGTGTTGGTTGGGGTGGGACTAGTGTAGATGAGGCATATTGGTCGGGATGGGACTAGTGTAGATGGGGCATGTTGGTCGGGGTGGGACTAGTTTAGATGGGACATGTTGGTCGGGGTGGGACTAGTGTAGATGGGTCGCGTTGGTCGGGGTGGCACTAGTGTAGATGGGGCATGTTGGTCGGGGTGGGCCTAGTGTATATGGGGGATGTTGGTCGGGGTGTGACGTATAGATGGGGTTTGTTCGTCGGGGTGGGACTAGTGAAGATGGGGCATGTTGGTTGGGGTGGGCCTTGTGTAGATGGGGCATGTTGGTCGGGGTGGGTATAGTGTAGATGGGTCATGTTGGTCTGGATGGGACTTGTGTAGATGGGGCATGTTGGTCGGGGTGAGACTAGTGTAGATGGGGCATGTTGGTCGGGGTGAGACTAGTGTAGATGGGACATGTTGGTCGGGATGGGACTAGTATAGATGGGGCATGTTGGTCGGGTTGGGACTAGTGTAGATGGGGTGTTGGTTGGGGTGGGACTAGTGTAGATGAGGCATATTGGTCGGGATGGGACTAGTGTAGATGGGGCATGTTGGTCGGGGTGGGACTAGTTTAGATGGGGCATGTTGGTCGGGGTGGGACTAGTGTAGATGGGTCGCGTTGGTCGGGGTGGCACTAGTGTAGATGGGGCATGTTGGTCGGGGTGGGACGTGCAGATGGGGCATGTTGGTCGGGGTGGGACTAGTGTAGATGGGGTGTTGGTTGGGGTGGGACTAGTGTAGATGAGGCATATTGGTCGGGATGGGACTAGTGTAGATGGGGCATGTTGGTCGGGGTGGGACTAGTTTAGATGGGGCATGTTGGTCGGGGTGGGACTAGTGTAGATGGGTCGCGTTGGTCGGGGTGGCACTAGTGTAGATGGGGCATGTTGGTCGGGGTGGGACGTGCAGATGGGGCATGTTGGTCGGGGTGAGACTAGTGTAGATGGGGCATGTTGGTCGGGATGGGACTAGTGTTGATGGGGCATGTTGGTCGGGGTGGGACTAGTGTTGATGGGGCATGTTGGTCGTGGTGGGACTAGTGTAGATGGGACATGTTGGTCGGGCTGGGACTGGTGTAGATGAGCATGTTGGTCGGGTGGGAAGTAGTGTAGATGGGGCATGTTGGTCGGGGTGGGACTAATGTAGATGGGGCATGTTCATCGGGGTGGGACTAATGTGGATGGGGTGTTATCCGGGGTGGGACTGGTGTAGATGAGGCCTGTTGGTCGGGGTGGGATTAGTGTAGATGGGGCTTGTTAGGCGGGGTGGCACTAATGTAGATGGGGCATGTTGTACGGGGTGGGACTAGTGAAGATGGGGCATGTTGGTCGGGTTGGAAATAGTATAGATGGGGCATGTTGGTCGGGGTGGGACTAGTGTAGATGGGGCATGTTGGTCGGGGTGGGACTAGTGTAGATGGGACATGTTGGTCGGGGTGGGTCTAGTGTAGATGGGGCATGTTGGTCGGGGTGCGACTGGTGTAGATGGGGCATGATAGTCGAGGTGGGGCCTGTGTAGATGGGGCATGTTGGTCGGAGTGGGACTAGTGTAGATGGGGCATGTTGGTCTGAGTGCGACTAGTTTCGATGTGGCATGATGGTCGTGGAGGGACTAGTGTAGATGGGGCATGTTGGTCTGGGTGGGACTAGTTTAGATGGGGCATTATGGTCGTGGGGGGAATAGTGTAGATGGGACATGTTGGTCGGGATGGGACTAGTGTAGCTGGGACATGTTGGTCGGGATGGGACTAGTGTAGATGGGACATGTTGGTCGGGCTGGGACTAGTGTAGATGGGGCACGTTGGTCGGGGTGGGACTAGTGTAGATAGGGTATGCTGGTTGGGGTGGGACTATTGTAAATGGGCATGTTGGTCGGGGTGAGACTAGTGTAGATGGTGTGTTGCTCGGGGTGGGACTAGTGTAGATGAGGCATGTTGGTCGGGGTGGGACTAGTGTAGATGGGGCATGTTGGTCGTGGTGGGACTAGTTTACATGTGGCATGATGGTCGGGGTGGGACTAGTGTTGATGGGGCATGTTGGTCGGGTGGGACCAGTTTAGATGTGGCATGGTGGTCGGGGTGGGACTAGTGTTGATGGGGCATGTTGGTCGGGGTGGGACTAGTTTAGATGTGGCATGATGGTCGGGGTGGGACTAGTGTAGATGGGGCATGTTGGTCGGGGTGGGACTAGTGTGGATGGGGCATGTTGGTCGGGGTGGGACTAATGTAGATGGGGCTTGTTGGTCGGGTGGGACTAGTGTAGATGGGGTGTTGGTTGGGGTGGGACTAGTGTAGATGAGGCATATTGGTCGGGATGGGACTAGTGTAGATGGGGCATGTTGGTCGGGGTGGGACTAGTTTAGATGGGGCATGTTGGTCGGGGTGGGACTAGTGTAGATGGGTCGCGTTGGTCGGGGTGGCACTAGTGTAGATGGGGCATGTTGGTCTGGGTGGGACTAGTGTAGATGTGGCATGATGGTCGTGGAGGGACTAGTGTAGATGGGGCAAGTTGGTCGGGGTGGGCCTAGTGTAGATGGGACATGTTGGTCGGGTGGGACTAGTGTAGATCGGCATGTTAGTCAGGGTGGGGCATGTGTAGATGGGGCAAGTTGGTCGGGGTGGGACTAGTGTAGAAGTGGCATGATGGTCATGGAAGGACTAGTGTAGATGGGGCAAGTTGGTCGGGGTGGGACTAGTGTAGATGGGGCATGTTGGTCGGGGTGGGACTAATGTAGATGGGGCATGTTCATCGGGGTGGGACTAATGTAGATGGGGTGTTAGCCGGGGTGGGACTGGTGTAGATGAGGCCTGTTGGTCGGGGTGGGATTAGTGTAGATGGGGCTTGTTAGGCGGGGTGGCACTAATGTAGATGGGGCATGTTGTACGGGGTGGGACTAGTGAAGATGGGGCATGTTGGTCGGGTTGGAAATAGTATAGATGGGGCATGTTGGTCGGGGTGGGACTAGTGTAGATGGGGCATGTTGGTCGGGGTGGGACTAGTGTAGATGGGACATGTTGGTCGGGGTGGGTCTAGTGTAGATGGGGCATGTTGGTCGGGGTGCGACTGGTGTAGATGGGGCATGATAGTCGAGGTGGGGCCTGTGTAGATGGGGCATGTTGGTCGGAGTGGGACTAGTGTAGATGGGGCATGTTGGTCTGAGTGCGACTAGTTTCGATGTGGCATGATGGTCGTGGAGGGACTAGTGTAGATGGGGCATGTTGGTCTGGGTGGGACTAGTTTAGATGGGGCATTATGGTCGTGGGGGGAATAGTGTAGATGGGACATGTTGGTCGGGATGGGACTAGTGTAGCTGGGACATGTTGGTCGGGATGGGACTAGTGTAGATGGGACATGTTGGTCGGGCTGGGACTAGTGTAGATGGGGCACGTTGGTCGGGGTGGGACTAGTGTAGATAGGGTATGCTGGTTGGGGTGGGACTATTGTAAATGGGCATGTTGGTCGGGGTGAGACTAGTGTAGATGGTGTGTTGCTCGGGGTGGGACTAGTGTAGATGAGGCATGTTGGTCGGGGTGGGACTAGTGTAGATGGGGCATGTTGGTCGTGGTGGGACTAGTTTACATGTGGCATGATGGTCGGGGTGGGACTAGTGTTGATGGGGCATGTTGGTCGGGTGGGACCAGTTTAGATGTGGCATGGTGGTCGGGGTGGGACTAGTGTTGATGGGGCATGTTGGTCGGGGTGGGACTAGTTTAGATGTGGCATGATGGTCGGGGTGGGACTAGTGTAGATGGGGCATGTTGGTCGGGGTGGGACTAGTGTGGATGGGGCATGTTGGTCGGGGTGGGACTAATGTAGATGGGGCTTGTTGGTCGGGTGGGACTAGTGTAGATGGGGTGTTGGTTGGGGTGGGACTAGTGTAGATGAGGCATATTGGTCGGGATGGGACTAGTGTAGATGGGGCATGTTGGTCGGGGTGGGACTAGTTTAGATGGGGCATGTTGGTCGGGGTGGGACTAGTGTAGATGGGTCGCGTTGGTCGGGGTGGCACTAGTGTAGATGGGGCATGTTGGTCTGGGTGGGACTAGTGTAGATGTGGCATGATGGTCGTGGAGGGACTAGTGTAGATGGGGCAAGTTGGTCGGGGTGGGCCTAGTGTAGATGGGACATGTTGGTCGGGTGGGACTAGTGTAGATCGGCATGTTAGTCAGGGTGGGGCATGTGTAGATGGGGCAAGTTGGTCGGGGTGGGACTAGTGTAGAAGTGGCATGATGGTCATGGAAGGACTAGTGTAGATGGGGCAAGTTGGTCGGGGTGGGACTAGTGTAGATGGAGCATGTTGGTCGGGGTGGGACTTGTGTAGATGGGACATGTTGGTCGGGGTGGGACGTGCAGATGGGGCATGTTGGTCGGGGTGAGACTAGTGTAGATGGGGCATGTTGGTCGGGATGGGACTAGTGTTGATGGGGCATGTTGGTCGGGGTGGGACTAGTGTTGATGGGGCATGTTGGTCGGGGTGGGACTAGTGTAGATGGGGCATGCTGGTCGTGGTGGGACTAGTGTAGATGGGACATGTTGGTCGGGCTGGGACTGGTGTAGATGAGCATGTTGGTCGGGTGGGAAGTAGTGTAGATGGGGCATGTTGGTCGGGGTGGGACTAATGTAGATGGGGCATGTTCATCGGGGTGGGACTAATGTAGATGGGGTGTTAGCCGGGGTGGGACTGGTGTAGATGAGGCCTGTTGGTCGGGGTGGGATTAGTGTAGATGGGGCTTGTTAGGCGGGGTGGCACTAATGTAGATGGGGCATGTTGTACGGGGTGGGACTAGTGAAGATGGGGCATGTTGGTCGGGTTGGAAATAGTATAGATGGGGCATGTTGGTCGGGGTGGGACTAGTGTAGATGGGGCATGTTGGTCGGGGTGGGACTAGTGTAGATGGGACATGTTGGTCGGGGTGGGTCTAGTGTAGATGGGGCATGTTGGTCGGGGTGCGACTGGTGTAGATGGGGCATGATAGTCGAGGTGGGGCCTGTGTAGATGGGGCATGTTGGTCGGAGTGGGACTAGTGTAG
>JAWMAR010000538.1:732935-767618 GCA_036785375.1 Leucoraja ocellata
TCCCTCCCTCCCTGGGACAGAGGGTTTGGGTGAACATAGACCCATTCCTGCCAACCGTGGGCCTAACTGCAGATAGATACATACCGTAAAGAACACATAGGACAGGAAAGAGAAATGATCTGCAAATAGAACCGCCATTGGCCGGGACAGATATTTATAAGGACTCGTTCTTTGTAATAGCCGCAATGAAATGGAATAAACAAGACAACTGCAGATGCTGGAAAATGGAAGGTAGACACAAAATGGAGTAACTCAGCGGGTGAGGCAGCATCTATGGAGCGAAGGAATAGGTGACGATTCGGGTCGAGACCCTTCTTCAGACTCAAGAACCATTTCCTTCACTCCATTGATGCTGCCCCACACGCTGCGTTTCTCCAGAATGTTTGTCTAACAAATCACCTTCCCTGGACAATAGACAACAGGTGCAGGAGGAGGCCATTCGGCCCTTTGAGCCAGCACCGCCATTCAATGTGATCATGGCCAATCAGTACCCCGTCCCTGCCTTCTCCCCATATCCCCTGACTCCGCTATCTTTAAGAGCCCTATCTAGCTCTCTCTTGAAAAAAACATCCAGAGAACCGGCCACCACTGCCATCTGAGGTAAAAAAATGCCACTCACAACTCTCTGGGTGGAAAAGTTTCTCCTCATCTCAGTCCTAAATGGCCACAGATTCACAACTCTCTGGGTGGAAAGGTTTCTCCTCATCTCAGTCCTAAATGGCCACAGATTCACAACTCTCTGGGTGGAAATGTTTCTCATCATCTCAGTCCTAAATGGCCACAGATTCACAACTCTCTGGGTGGAAACGTTTCTCATCATCTCAGTCCTAAATGGCCACAGATTCACAACTCTCTGGGTGGAAACGTTTCTCCTCATCTCCGTTCTAAATGGCTGACGCCTTATTCTTAAACTGTGGCCCCTGGTTCTGGACTCCCCCAACATTGGGAACATGTTTCCTGCCTCTAGCGTGTCCAAACCCTTAACAATCTTATATATTTAAATAAGATCGCCTCTCATCCTTCTAAACTCCACAGAGTGTACAAGCCCAGCCGCTCCATTCTCTCAGCATATGACAGTCCCGCCATCCCGGGAATTAACCTGGTGAACCTACGCTGCACTCCCTCAATATCAAGAATGTCTCTCCTCAAATTAGGAACCTGGAGCTTGATGACCTCTGTCTGGCCAGGGAGAGTGAGGAGGTCATAGAGAGGAGTTATAGGGAGGTGGTCACTCCAAAACTACGGGAGACAGACATGTGGGTCATGCTTAGGAAGGGCAAGGGGGAGAGGCAAGGACGAGTGAGTACCCCAGTGTCTGTACACCTTGAAAATAAGTACAGGTACTGTTTGAGTAAGGTTGGGGGGGGGGGCAGCCTGCCATGGGGGAAAGGTAGGGGGAAGGAGGGGGAAAAAGAGGAGGCAATAATGATTGGGGACTCTATAGTTAGGGGGTCAGATAGGCGATTCTGTGGACGCAGTCGGGAGACCCGGATGGCAGTCTGTCTCCCTGGTGCCAGGATCTCCGATGTGTCTCAACGCGTCCAAGATACTCTGAAATCAGAGGGAGAGGAGCCTGAGGTCGTGGTACATATAGGTACCAATGACATAGGTAAAAAAAGGGAAGAGGTCCTGAAGGGAGGATTTAGGGAGTTGGGAGGAGAGTTAAGGAAAAGGACCAAAAAAGTAACAATCTCAGGATTACTGCCTGTGCCATGCGACAGTGAGAGTAGGAATGGAGCGAGGTGGAGGATAAATGCGTGCCTGAAGGACTGGTGCAGAGGGCAGGGATTCAAGTTTCTGGATCATTGGGACTTCTTTTGAGGAAGGTGTGACCTGTACAGAAAGGACGGGTTGCACTTGAACTCGAGGGGGACTAATATCCTGGCGGAGATATTTACAAATGCTACTGGGGAGACTTTAAACTAGAATGGTTGGGGGAGGGACTCAAATAGAGAAATCTAGTAGACAGAGTGTGAGGCAGGAGGCGGAGAAGGGAAGCACTCGGACCCAAAATCTAGGGGAGAAAGAAGAAAAAGAAAATAAACAGAGAATAAGAGGAGGTGGGTTTATTAAATGTGCATATTTTAATGCTAGGAGCATTGTAAGAAAGGTGGATGAGCTTAGAGCCTGGATTGATACCTGGAAGTATGATGTTGTGGCGATCAGTGAAACATGGTTGCAGGAGGGCTGTGATTGGAAACTAAATATTCCAGGATTTCGTTGTTTCAGGTGTGATAGAATTGGAGGGGCAAGAGGTGGAGGTGTTGCATTGTTTATCAGGGAAGATATTACAGCAGTGCTTTGGCAGGATAGATTGGAGGGCTCATCTAGGGAGGCTATTTGGGTGGAACTGAGAAGTGGGAACGGTGTAGCAACACTATTAGGGGTGTATTATAGACCGCCAAATGGGGATCGAGAATTGGAAGAGCAAATATGTAAGGAGATAGCAGATATTAGTAGCAAGCACAAGGTAGTGATTGTGGGAGATATTTTTGCAACAATACATAGAGGTACCTACTAGAGAAGGGGCAGTGCTGGACCTCCTTTTAGGAAATGAGACGGGTTAGATGGCAGAGGTATGCTTTGGGGAGCACTTCGGGTCCTGTGATCACAATACCATTAGTTTCAATATAATTATGGAGAGGGTCAGAACTGGACCTAGGGTTGAGATTTTTGATTGGAGAAAGGCTAGAAGCAAGTAGAGTAGCTTTGGATACTATGAGATTCAAAGAAAAAGAAGTACTGACACCTTTGAAAAATATAAAAGTGGATAAGTCTCCATGTCCTGACAGTATATTCCCTAGGACATTGAGGGAAGTTAGCTTAGAAATAGCAGGGGCTATAACAGAAATATTTCAAATGTCATTAGAAACGGGAATAGTGCCCGAGGATTGGCGTACTGCGCATGTTGTTCCATTGTTTAAAAAGGGTTCTAAGAGTAAACCTAGCAATTATAGACCTGTTAGTTTGATTTCAGTGGTGGGCAAATTAATGGAAAAGATACTTAGAGATACTATATAGAAGCATCTGGATAAATAGGGTCTGATTAGGGACAGTCAACATGGATTTGTGCCTGAAAGGTCATGTTTGACTAATCTTGATTTTTTGAAGAGGTTACTAGGGAAATTGATGAGGGTAAAGCAGTGGATCTTGTCTGTATGGAAATTAGTAAGGCCTTTGACAAGGTTCCTCATGGAAGGTTGGTTAAGAAGGTTCAATTGTTGGGTATAAATGCAGGAATAGCAAGATGGATTCAACAGTGGCTGAATGGGAGATGCCAGAGAGTAATGGTGGATGGCTGTTTGTCAGGTTGGAGGCCGGTGACTAGTGGGGTGCCTCAGGGATCGGTGTTGGGTCCACTGTTGTTTGTCAAGTACATCAATGATCTGGATGATGGTGTGGTAAATTGGATTAGTAAGTATGCAGATGATGTTGTGGATAATTAAGTAGATTTCCAAAGTCTACAGAGAGATTTAGGCCATTTGGAAGAATGGACTGAAAGATGGCAGATGGAGGTTAATGCTGATAAGTGTGAGGTGCTACACCTTGGCAGGACAAATCAAACTAGGACATACATGGTAAATGGTAGGGAATTGAAGAATACAGTTGAACAGAGGGATCTAGGAATAACTGTGCATAGTTCCCTGAAGGTGGAATCTCATGTAGATAGGGTGGTAAATAATGCTTTTGGTGTGCTAGCCTTTATAAATCAGAGCATTGAGTATAGAAGTTGGGATGTTATGTTAAAATTGTACAAGGCATTGGTGAGACCAAATCTGGAGTATGGTGTACAATTTTGATCGCCCGATTATAGGAATGATGTCAACAAAATGGAGAGAGTACAGAGGAGATTTACTAGAATGTTGCCTGGGTTTCAGCAACTAAGTTACAGAGAAAGGTTAAATAAGTCAGGTCTATATTCTCTGGAGCGCAAAGGTTAAGGGGGGACTTGATAGAGGTCTTTAAAATGATGAGAGGGGTAGACGGAGTTGACGTGGACAAGCTTTTCCCATTGAGAGTAGGGAAGATTCAAACAAGGGGACATGACTTGAGAATTAAGGGACAAAAGTTTAGGGGTAACATGAGGGGGAACTTCTTTACTCAGAGAGTGGTAGCTGTGTGGAATGAGCTTCCAGTGGAAGTGGTGGAGGCAGGTTCGATTTTATCATTTAAAAATAAATTGGATAGGTATATGGATGGGAAAGGAATGGAGGGTTATGGTCTGAGTGCAGGTAGATGGGACTAGGGGAGAATAATTGTTTGGCACGGACTTGTAGGGCCGAGACGGCCTGTTTCAGTGCTGTAATTGTTATATGGTTATAAACTGGGAGACCAAAACTGCACACAATATTCCAGTTGTGGTCTCACCAGGGATGGAGGGAGAGGGAGAAAGAGAGGGGGCAGAGAGAGGGGGCAGAGAGAGGGGAGAGAGAGGGGGAACGGCCTGCCAGCGCCTGTGCATGCTCCCCCTGCTGCATTAAAGGGAATGCATGCATCACTGGCTGCATTGCTGCCTCTCCCGCTGCATGCCGGCGCTTTTATCCTCACCTGATCTTCACAACTGCATTCCCGCACCGTTGAGTGACGAACCTCTCGTCCACAAAGGTGCTTCCGGCGGGAGGGGGGACGCTTTAGGGCGGCGCACCGGCGCTGGCAAAGCGGGACGGCGGGTCTAATGTGTGCGGGTGGAGGGAGAAACGTCGAATGTTGGTTCCGGCGTGGTTTTTGTTGTTATTTGATGCATTTGGTGGGATGGAAAGGAAAAAGGAGGGAGGGAGAGAGAGAGGAGGGAATGAGTGTGAGAGACAGTTTAGGAGAGTTTTGAAAAGTTTTCAGAAACTTTTGAGAAGTTTAGGAGAGTTTTGAAAAGTTTTCAGAAACTTTTGAGAAAGTTTTTAGGAAGTTTTGTAGAGAGAGAGATAGAGATGGAGATAGAGAGATGGAGAGAGAGAGAGAGAGAGAGAGAGGGAGGGGGAGAGACAGAGAGATAGGGAGAAAGAGAGAGAGACGAGGAGTGAGGGATAGAGAAGTGTTCCCCTCTCCCTCCCTCTGACACGATGACACGACTGTGGTGGGGCTGATAAATAACAACAACGAGTCTGCTTACAGAGATGAAGTCCAAAAACTGACTGTTTGCTGCACCCAACCAAAACTAAAGAACTGGTTGTTGACTTCAGGAGGAGGAGGAGAGAGGAACCTGCTCCTCTCTACATCAAAGGAGACATGGTGGAGAGAGTCATTGACTAAGTTCCTCGGAATACACCTCCCATGACCTCAAATGGCAAATGAAGACCGTCACTCACGTGAAGGAGTCACAGCAGCGGCTGTATTTCCTGAGGTCTCTGCGGAGAGCAAACGTTTCACAGCGGCACGGTGGCCCAGCGGTAGAGTTGCCGCTTCATGGCACCAGAGACCCGGGTTCAATCCCGATCACGGGAGCTGTCTGTGCGGAGTTTGCACGTTCTCTCCCCGTGACCTGCGTAGGTTTTCTCCGGGCGTTCCGGTTTCCTTCCACACTCCAAAGATGTGCGGGTTTGTGGGTTAATTGGCTTCTGGTAAAGATTGTAAATTGTCCCCTAGTGTGTCTGTAGGATAGTGTTAGTGTGCGGGGATCGTTGGTCGGCATGGACTCGGTGGGCCGAAGGGCCTGTTTCAGCCCTATATCTCTAAACTAAACTGGTTGAAGAACATATTTCAAACATTCAGTTGTCTACAAAGTGTAAAAGATGTTTTCATTTTATTTGTAAAGGACACTAAAGAAAACGGAGAATTGTGTACAGTTTTGGCCTGTTGGCCTCATAACAAGAGGAGTTGAGTCTATGAACAAAGAGGTCCTTGTGCAGTTGTACAGGGCCGTGGTGAGACCACACCTGGAGTATTGTGTGCCCGCACACATGCACGCCCTCACGCACGAACACCTCCACTCTGAAGTTAACTAACGATTGAATGGTGGTAGACACAAATGCTGGAGAAACTCAGCGGGTGCAGCAGCATCTATGGAGCGAAGGAAATAGGCAACGTTTCTGCGAAAGTGAAAACTGCAATTCCTTTAAAATTCATCCCTCTCTCCCGTCTCCTCTCTATCTTTCCCTCTTCCTCTCTTCTCTCTCTCTCTCTCTCTGCCCTCTCCTCTCCGCTATCTTTCCCTCGCCCTCTCCTCTCTCTCTGTCACCCTCTCTCTCGCTCTCTTCTACTCTATCTTTCCCTCTCTCCTCTCTGTCTCTCTGTCCCTCTCTCAGCCCTCTCCATTCATCTTCTCTCCTCGCCCCCCCCTCCTCTCCTCTATCTTTCCCTCTCCCTCTCCTTTCTCGCTGTCTCTCTCTCCCTCCTCTTTTCTAGCTTTCCCTCTCCCTCTCTCCCTCCATCTCTCCTTCCGCCCACCTTCACTCCATTCATAATTTTCACTTAATTATTTATTTCTCCCTCTCTCTCTCTTTCCCTCCCTCCCCCCACCTCCCCTCCTCCCTCCCGCAGCCAACACTCCTCCATCACTATCCGTCCATCTCTCTCTTTCCAACTCCCTCTATCTCCCTCCCCTCTTTCTCTCGGTGTCTCTCCTCTCCTCCCCTCCATCTCTCTCGCATCCCCTCTCCTCTCCTCCCCTGCCCACTATCTATCCCCCCCCTCTCTCTCTCCCCTATACCTTTCCCTCTTCCTCTCTCCTTTCCTCTCTCCCTCACTCTCTCTCCCTCTCCTCTCCTCTATTGTTCCTCTCTCCCTCTCCTCCATCTCTATCTCTCCTTCTCTCCCTTCATCTCTCCTTCCCCCCTTACACCTTCCCCTTCTCTTTCACTCAAATCCTCAATTTTCACTCAATTCTTCATTGTTTTCTTCATTTCTCCCTCCTTCCATCCCTCCCTCCCCCAGCCCACACTCCTCCCTCTCTCTCTCCCTCTCCCTCTCTCTCACTCATGTCCCGTCCCTCTCTGACGTCACCGTTGCATTTCGCATCTGAGGCGTTTTGCAAGATTATTGCAATGAATGTAATGCATTTCACATCCCGGGGGGTTGCAATATCACTTCAATGCAACGCATTTGCTGCATTTAACATTGCAGGAGGGTCAAAGTTATTCGAATCCGATGTATTCGTTGCATTTAACATCTGAGGGGTTTTGCAAAATTAGTGCAATGAATTTAATGCTTTGAACTTCCAAGTGGGGGGTTACAATATCACTTTAATGCAACGCATTTGCTGCATTTAACATTGCAGGAGGGTGCAAAGTTATTCCAATGCGATGCATAAGTTGCATTTAACATCTGAGCTGTTTCACCCATCTGGTGAGCCCACCTTTTATATGCTGAAGAGAAAAGTGAAGGGGACTAGTCCCCAAAACAAGCATTAGCTTAAAGATGGCTGCAATGCAGGCCTGGCAGAGCATCACCAGAGAAGACACCCAGCAACTTGTGATGTCCATGAATCACAGATTCAAGCAGTCATTGCCTGCAAAGGATATGCAACAAAATACTAGACATGACTACTTTCATTTACAAGGCTATCATGACTACACTTGTTCCCACCCTGCATCCTGTAAGGACTCCATCCCCTACTCACAATTCCTCCGTCTACGTCACATGTGCTCCCAGGATGAGGAGTTCCACGCCAGGGCATTGGAGATGTCATTCTTCAGGGAACAGGGGTTCCCCTCCCCTACTATAGATGAGGCTCTCACCAGCGTCTCTTCAATTTTAAACGATGAGATAGCCGTAACAGGATCGGTCTGAGTCAGCATGGATTTACGAAGGGGAAATCATGCTTGACTAATCTTCTGGGATTTTTTCAAGATGTAACAGGAAAATGGACAAGGGAGAGCCAGTGCATGTAGTGTGCCTGGACGTTCAGAAAGCATTTGATAAGATCCCACATAGGAGATTAGTGGGCAAAATTAGGGCACATGGTATTGGGGGTAGAGTGCTGACATGGATTGAGCAGTGGTTGGCAGACAGGAAACAAGGAGTGGGGATTAACGGGTCCCTTTCAGAATGGCAGGCAGTGACAAGTGGGGTACCGCAAGTCTTGGTGCTGGGACCACAGCTATTTACAATATATATCAACGATTTGGATGAAGGGTTTCAAAGTAACATTAGCAAATTTGCAGATGACACAAAGCTGGGTGGCAGTGTGAACTGTGAGGAGGATGCTATGGGAATGCAGGGTGACTTGGACAGGTTGCATGAGTGGGCGGATGCATGGGAGATGCAGTTTAATGCGGATAAATGTGATGTTAACCACTTTGGTTGCGGAAACAGGAAGGTAGATTACTATCTAAATGGCGTCAATTTGATAAAGGGGAAGTACTACGGGATCTGGGGGTCCTTGTACATCAGTCTATGAAAGTAAGCATGCAGGTACAGCAGGCAGTGAAGAAAGTGAATGGCATGAATGGTCTGAAGAAGGGTTTTGGCCCGAAACGTTGCCTATTTCCTTCGCTCCATAGATGCTGCTGCACCCGCTGAGTTTCTCCAGCTTTTTTGTGTAACCTAAGTGAATGGCATGTTGGCCTTTATAACAAGAGGAATCAAATATAGAAACAAAGAAGTCATTCTGCGGCTGTACGGCGCCCTTGTGAGACCACACCTGGAGTATTGTGTGCCGTTTTGTTCCCCTAATTTGAGGAAGTACATTCTTGCTATTGAGGGAGTGCAGCATGGGGTTACAAGGTTAATTCCCAGATGACGGGACTGTCACATGCTGACAGAATGACGTGGCTGGGCTTGTAGACTGGAGTTTAGATGGATGAGGTGATCTCATTGAAACATATAAGATTATGTTTCCTGGAGCTGTGAGTATAAAAACAGCACGGGGCTTGCTTCTACAGAGGTCCGGGGAGCCGTTGGTGAGAGGAGGACTTACCTGGAACTGTGAGTATAAAAACAGCGCGGGGTTTGCTTCTACAGAGGCCCGGGGAGCCGATGGTGAGAGGAGGAGTTACCTGGAGCTGTGAGTATAAAAACAGCGCGGGGCTTGCTTCTACAGAGGCCCGGGGAGCCGTTGGTGAGAGGAGTTACCTGGAGCTGTGAGTATAAAAACAGCGCGGGGTTTGCTTCTACAGAGGCCCGGGGAGCCATTGGTGAGAGGAGGATTTACCTGGAGCTGTGAGTATAAAAACCCAAATCTGCAACGTTCCATCTCACTTCCAGAGAAGGATTCTGATTCTTGTGGAAGCCTCTGCTTGGTGGAAGAGGACCAGCGGAAGCAGCTGATTGGCTTGTATTGTATTTGTATTGTAATTGTAAGGCTTTATGGTATCTAGGATAAGGGGGAGAATGAAGGCCAGGGCAGTTTACCGTTCTGGATGTCAGATGTGGGAGGTCATGGAGTCGGAGTGCCCTACAGACGTCCACATCTGCGACAGGTGCGTCGAGATGGGGCTCCTAAGGGACCATGTTAGGAACATCGAGCAGCAACTCGATGACCTCTGTCTGCTCAGGCGAGGAGGTCATAGAAAGGAGTTACAGGGAGGTGGTCACTCCAAGACCACGGGAGACAGAAAACTGGGTCACAGTTAGGAAGGGCAATGGGCAGAAACAGGCACTGGTGAGTACCCCGGTGGCTGTACACCTTGAAAATAAGTACTCATGCTTGAGTAAGGGTGGGGGAGACAGCCTACCTGGGGGCAGCGACAGCGGCCGGGCCTCTGGCACAAAGAACGGTCCTGTTGCTCAGAAGGGTAAGGAAAATAAGGGGAGGGAAATTGTAATAGGGGACTCTATAGTCACGGGGTCGGATAGGCAATTCTGTGGACGCAGACAGGAGTCCCGGATGGTAGTTTGCCTCCCTGGTACCAAGGTGAGGGATGTGTCTGAACGTGTCCAAGAAATCCTGAAATGGGAGGGAGAGGAGACTGAGGTTGTGGTGTATATAGGTACCAACGACATAGGTAAAAAAAGAGAAGAGGCCCTGAAAGAAGAATTTAGGGAGTTAGGTAGAGAGTTAAGGAGAAGGACTGGACAGGTAACAATCTCAGGATTACAGCCTGTGCCACGCGACAGTGAGAGTAGGAATGGAGCGAGGTGGAGGATAAATGCGTGGATGAGGGACTGGTGCAGTGGGTATGGATTCGAGTTTCTGGATCATTGGGACCTCTTTTGGGGAAGGTGCGACCTGTACAGAAAGGACGGGTTGCACTTGAACTCAAGGGGGACCAATATCCTGGCGGGGAGATTTGCAAAGGCTACTGGGGAAACTTTAAACTAGTATGGTTGGGGGGAGGGACTCAAATTGGGAAAGCTAGCAGTCAGTGTGTGAAGCAGGGGGCAGAGAATGGTAGCACTCTGACCCAAAATGTAGGGGAGAGAGAAGAAAAAGAAAATAATCAGAGAATAAGAGAGGGTGGGTTTCTTAAATGTGTATATTTTAATGCTAGGAGCATTGTAAGAAAGGTGGATGAACTTAGAGCCTGGATTGACACCTGGAAGTATGATGTTGTGGCGATCAGTGAAACATGGTTGCTGGAGGGCTGTGATTGGAAACTAAATATTCCAGGATTTCGTTGCTTCAGGTGTGATAGAATTGGAGGGGCAAGAGGTGGAGGTGTTGCATTGCTTATCAGGGAAGATATTACAGCAGTGCTTTGGCAGGATAGATTAGAGGGCTCGTCTAGGGAGGCTATTTGGGTGGAACTGAGAAATGGGAAAGGGGTAGCAACACTTATAGGGGTGTATTATAGACCGCCAAATGGGGAGCGAGAATTGGAAGAGCAAATATGTAAGGAGATTGCAGATATTAGTAGTAAGCACAAGGTAGTGATTGTGGGAGATTTCAATTTTCCACACATAGACTGGGAAACACATTCTGTAAATGGGCTGGATGGTTTGGAGTTTGTAAAATGTGTGCAGGATAGTTTTTTGCAACAATACATAGAAGTACCAACTAGAGAACGGGCAGTACTGGACCTCCTGTTAGGAAATGAGATGGGTCAGGTGGCAGAGGTATGCGTTGGGGAACAGTTCGGGTCCAGTGATCACAATACCATTAGTTTCAATATAATTATGGAGAGGGACAAAACTGGACCTAGGGTTGAGATTTTTGATTGGAGAAAGGCTAACTTTGAGGAGATGCGAAAGGATTTAAAAGGAGTAAATTGGGACAGTTTGTTTTATGGGAAAGATGTGGAAGAGAAATGGAGTACATTTAAAGGTGAAATTTTAAGAGTACAGAATCTTTATGTCCCTGTTCGGTTGAAAGGAAATCGTAAACATTGTAAAGAGCCATGGTTTTCAAGGGAAATTGGACACTTGGTTCTGAAAAAGAGGGAGATCTACAATAATTATAGGCAGCATGGAGTAAATGAGGTGCTTGAGGAGTATAAAGAATGTAAAAAGATTCTTAAGAAAGAAATTAGAAAAGCTAAAAGAAGATACGAGGTTGCTTTGGCAAGTAAGGTAAAAGTAAATCCGAAGGGTTTCTACCGCTATATTAATAGCAAAAGGATAACGAGGGATAAAATTGGTCCATTAGAGAGTCAGAGTGGACAACTATCTGCAGAGCCAAAAGAGATGGGGGAGATATTGAACAGTTTCTTTTCTTCGGTATTCACCAAGGAGAAGGATATTGAATTATGTGAGGTAAGGGAAACAAGTAGAGTAGCTATGGAAACTATGAGGATCAAAGAAGAGGAAGTACTGACACTTTTGAGAAATATCAAAGTGGATAAGTCTCCAGGTCTTGACAGGATATTCCCTAGGACATTGAGGGAAGTTAGTGTAGAAATAGCAGGGGCTATGGCAGAAATATTTCAAATGGCATTAGAAACGGGAATAGTGCCGGAGGATTGGCGTACTGCGCATGTTGTTCCATTGTTTAAAAAGGGGTCTAAGAGTAAACCTAGCAATTATAGACCTGTTAGTTTGACATCAGTGGTGGGCAAATAAATGGAAAGAATACTTAGAGATAATATATATAAGCATCTGGATAAACAGGGTCTGATTAGGAACAGTCAACATGGATTTGTGCCTGGAAGGTCATGTTTAACTAATCTTCTTGAATTTTTTGAAGATGTTACTCGGGAAATTGATGAGGGTAAAGCAGTGGATGTTGTGTATATGGACTTCAGTAAGGCCTTTGACAAGGTTCCTCGTGGAAGGTTGGTTAAGAAGGTTCAATGTTTGGGTATTAATGGTGGAGTAGCAAGATGGATTCAACAGTGGCTGAATGGGAGATGCCAGAGAGTAATGGTGGATGGTTGTTTGTCAGGTTGGAGGCCAGTGACGAGTGGGATGCCACAGGGATCTGTGTTGGGTCCACTGTTGTTTGTCATGTACATCAATGATCTGGATGATGGTGTGGTAAATTGGATTAGTAAGTATGCAGATGAAACTAAGATAGGTGGGGTTGCGGGTAATGAAGTAGAGTTTCAAAGTCTACAGATAGATTTATGCCAGTTGGAAGAGTGGGCTGAAAGATGGCAGATGGAGTTTAATGCTGATAAGTGTGAAGTGCTACATCTTGGCAGGACAAATCAAAATAGGACGTACATGGTAAATGGTAGGGAATTGAAGAATGTAGGTGAACAGAGGGATCTGGGAATAACTGTGCACAGTTCCCTGAAAGTGGAATCTCATGTAGATAGGGTGGTAAAGAAAGCTTTTGGTGTGCTGGCCTTTATAAATCAGAGCATTGAGTATAGAAGTTGGGATGTAATGTTAAAATTGTACAAGGCATTGGTGAGGCCAATTCTGGAGTATGGTGTACAATTTTGGTCGCCTAATTATAGGAAGGATGTCAACAAAATAGAGAGAGTACAGAGGAGATTTACCAGAATGTTTAAGAAGGAACTGCAGATGCTGGAGAATCGAAGGTACACAAAAAAGCTGGAGAAACTCAGCGGGTGCAGCAGCATCTATGGAGCGAAGGAAATAGGCAACTTTTCGGGCCGAAACCCTTCTTCAGACTGATCGGGGGCGGGGGTGGGCGAGGACAAGAAAGGGAAAAGGAGGAGGAGCCCGAAATCTGGGGGATGGGAGGAGACAGCAGGGGGACTGAGGAAGGGGAGGAGACAGCAAGGACTAACAAAATTGGGAGAATTCGATGTTCATGCCCCCAGGATGCAGACTCCCCAAACGGAATATGAGGTGCTGTTCCTCCAATTTCCGGTGCTGCTCGCTGTGGCCATGGAGGAGACCCAGGACAGAGAGGTCGGAGACGGAGTGGGAGGGGGAGTTGAAGTGCTGAGCCACCGGGAGGTCAGCTTGGTTATTGCGGACCGAGCGGGGGTGTTCGGCGAAACGATCGCCCAACCTCCGCTTGGTCTCACCGATATAGATCTGCTGACATCTAGAGCAGCGGACGCAATAGATGAGGTTGGAAGAGATGCCGGTAAACCTCTGTCGCACCTGGAACGATTGCTTGGGTCCTTGAACGGATTCGAGGGGGGAGGTAAAGGGACAAGTGTTGCATCTCTTGCGGTTGCATTTACTAGAATGTTGCCTGGGTTTCAGCAACTAAGTTACAGAGAAAGGTTGAACAAGTTAGGGCTTTATTCTTTGGAGCGCAGAAGGTTAAGGGGGGACTTGATAGAGGTTTTTTAAATGATGAGAGGGATAGACAGAGTTGACGTGGAAAAGCTTTTCCCACTGAGAGTAGGGAAGATTCAAACAAGGGGACATGACTTGAGAATTAAGGGACTGAAGTTTAGTGGTAACATGAGGGGGAACTTCTTTATTCAGAGAGTGGTAGCTGTGTGGAATGAGCTTCCAGTGAAGGTGGTGGAGGCAGGTTCGTTTTTAGCATTTAAAAATTAATTGGATAGTTATATGGATGGGAAAGGAATGGAGGGTTATGGTCTGAGTGCAGGTAGATGGGACTAGGGGAAAATAATTGTTTGGCACGGACTTGTAGGGCCGAGATGGCCTGTTTCCGTGCTGTAATTGTTATATGTTTATAAACTGGGAGACCAAAACTGCACACAATAGTATCTACACTAGTCCCACCCCGACCAACATGCCTCATCTACACCAGTCCCACCCAGACGAACATGCCCCATCTACACTAGTCCCACCCCGACCAACATGACCCAACTACACTAGACCCACCCCGACCAACATGCCCCATCTACACTAGTCCAACCCCGACCACATGCCCCATCTACACGGCCCACCCCGACCAACATGCCCCATCTACACTAGTCCCACCCCGACCAATATGCCCCATCTACACTAGTCCCACCCCGACCAACATGCCCCATCTACACTAGTCCCACCCCGACCAATATGCCCCAATATACACAAGCCCCACCCGACTAACATGCCCCATCTATGCTAGTCCCACCCCGACCAACATGCCCCATCTACACTAGTCCCACCCCGACCAACATGCCCCATCTACACTAATCCCACCCCGACCAACATGCCTCATCTACACTAGTCCCACACCGACCAACATGCCCCATCTACACTAGTCCCACCCGACCAACATACCCCATCTACACTAGTCACACCCCGACCAACATGCCCCATCTACACTAGTCCCACCCCGACCAACGTGCCGCATCTACACCAGTCCCACCCCGACCAACATGCGCCAATATACACAAGCCCCACCACGACTAACATGCCCCATCTGCACTAGTCCCACCCAGACCAACATGCCCCATCTACACTAGTCCCACCCCGACCAACATACCCCATCTACACTAGTCTCACCCAGCCCAACAAGCCCCATCTACACTAATCCCACCCCGACCAACATGCCTCATCTACACTAGTCCCACCCCGACCAACATGCCCCATCTACACTAGTCCCACCCCGACCAACATGCCCCATCTACACTAGTCCCACCGCGACCAACATGCCCCATCTTCACTAGTCCCTCACCGTCCAACATGCCCCATCTACACTAATCCCACCGCGACCAACATGCCCCATCTTCACTAGTCCCTCACCGCCCAACATGCCCCATCTACACTAATCCCACCGCGACCAACATGCCCCATATACACTAGTCTCACCCCGCCCAACAAGCCCCATCTACACTAGTCCCACCCCGACCAACATGCCCCATCTACACTAGTCCCACCGCGACCAACATGCCCCATCTTCACTAGTCCCTCACCGCCCAACAAGCCCCATCTACACTAATCCCACCCCGACCAACATGTCCCATCTACACTAGTCCCATCCCGACCAACATGCCCCATCTACACTAGGCTAACCCTGACCAACATGCCCCATCAACACTAGTCCCACTCCGACCAACATGCCCCATCTACACTAGTCCCATGCCGACCAACATGCCCCATCTACACTAGTCCCACCCCAACCAACATGCCCCATCTACACTAGGCTAACCCTGACCAACATGCCCCATCAACACTAGTCCCACTCCGACCAACATGCCCCATCTACACTAGTCCCAGCCCGACCAACATGTCCCATCTACACTAGTCCCAGCCCGACCAACATGTCCCATCTACACTAGTCCCATCCCGACCAACATGCCCCATCTACACTAGTCTCACGCCGACCAACATGCCCCATCTTCACGTCTCACCCCGACCAACTTGCCCCATCTCCACTAATCCCTCCAGGACCATCATGCCACATCTACACTTGTCCCACCCAGGCCAACATGCCCCATCTATACTAGTCCCACCCCGACCAACATGCCCCATCTACACTAGTCCCACCCCGACCAACATGCCCCAATATACACAAGCCCCACCCGACTAACATGCCCCATCTATGCTAGTCTCTTTCCCTCACCCCTCATTTCTCCCTATCTCTCTCTCTCCCCCTCTCTCTCTCTATCTCTATCTCTCTATCACTCTCTCTCTCTCTCAATCCCTCCAAAACTTCCTAAAAACTTTCTCAAAAGTTTCTGAAAACTTTTCAAAATTCTCCTAAACTGTCTCTCACATTCATTCCCTCCTCTCTCTCTCCCTCCCTCCTTTTTCCTCTCCATCCCACCAAATGCATCAAATAACAACAAAAAACCACCCCGGAACCAACATTCGACGTTTCTCCCTCCACCCGGACACATTAGAACCGCCGTCCCGCTTTGCCAGAGCCGGTGCGCCGCCCTAAAGCGTCCCCCCTCCCGCCGGAAGCGCCTTTGTGGACGAGAGGTTCGTCACTCAACGGTGCGGGAATGCATTTGTGAAGATCAGGTGAGGGTTAAAGCGCAGAAATGCAGCGGGAGAGGCAGCAATGCAGCCAGTGATGCATGCATTCCTAGTAATGCAGCAGGGGGATCATGCACAGGCGCTGGCAGGCCGTTCCCCCTCTCTCTCTCTCTCCCACTCTCCATCTCCCCTCTCCTTCTCCCCCTATCTCTCTCCATATCTTTCTCCCCTCTTCCTCTCCTTCTCTTTCTCCCCTCCCCCTCTCTTTCTCTCCCTCTCTCGTTCTCCCCTCTTCCTCTCCTTCGCTCTCTCCCTCTCTCCCCTTTCTCTCTCTCTCCCTATATCACCCCTCTCTCACCCTCTCTGTTCCCCCTCTCCCTCTCTCACCTCTCTCTGCCCCTCTCTCTCCCTCCATCCCTGGTGAGACCACACCTGGAGTATTGTGTACAGTTTTGGCCTGTTGGCCTTCATGACAAGAGGAGTTTAGCATAGGAGCAAACAGTTCCTTCTGCAGTTATACAGGACCCTGGTGAGACCACACCTGGAGTATTGTGTGCAGTTTTGGTTCCCTACTTTGAGGTAGGACATTCTTGCTATTGAGGGAGCCCAGCGTAGGTTCACCAGGTTAATTCCTGGGATGGTGGGACTGTCATATGCTGAGAGAATGGAGCGGCTGTGGGCTTGTACACTCTGTGGAGTTTATAAGGATGAGAGGGAATCGTATTGAAACATATAAGATTGTTAAGGGTTTGGACACTCTAGAGGCAGGAAACATGTTCCCGATGTTGAGGGAGTCCAGAAACACGGGCCACAGTTTAAGAATAAGGCGTTGGCCATTTAGAATGGAGACAAGGAGAAACATTTCCACCCAGAGAGTTGTGAATCTGGCCATTTAGAACTGAGATGAGGAGAAACTTTTCCACCCAGAGAGTTGTGAATCTGACCATTTAGGACTGAGATGAGGTGAACGTTTTCCACCCAGAGAATTGTGAATCTGTGGCCATTTAGAAACAAAGAAACATAGAAAATAGGCGAAGGAGTAGGCCATTCGGCCCTTCGAGCCTGCACCACCATTCGATATGATCATGGCTGATCATCCAACTCAGGATCCCATCCCTGCCTTCTCTCCATAACCCCTGATCCCTTTAGCCACAAGGGCCACATCTAACTCCCTCCTAAATATAGCCAATGAACTGGCCTCAACTACCTTCTGTGGCAGAGAATTCCACAGATTCACCACTCTCTGTGTGAAAAAGGACTGAGATGAGGAAAAACCTTTCCACCCAGAGAGTTGTGAGTCTGTAATTGTCTGCCTCAGAAGGCGGCGGAGGCCGGTTCTCTGGATGTTTTTTTTCAAGAGAGAGCTAGATAGGGCTCTTAAAGATAGCGGAGTCAGGGGATATGGGGAGAAGTCACGAACGAGGTACTGATTGGGGATGATCAGCCATTGAATGGCGGTGCTGGCTCGAAGGGCAGAATGTCCTCCTCCTGCACCTGTTGTCTATTGTCCAGTGAAGGTGATTTGACTTGTTGTTAGACAAAAATGCTGGAGAATCTCAGCGTGTGAGGCAGCATCTATGGAGTGAAGGAAATGGTTCTTGAGTCTGAAGGAGGGTCTCGACCCGAATCGTCACCTATTCCTTCGCTCCATAGATGCTGCCTCATCTGCTGAGTTACTCCAGCATTTTGTGTCTACCTTTGATTTTCCAGCATCTGCAGTTCCTTCTTAAACATTTAGACAATATTGTTGTCTCGTTTATTCCATTCCATTGTGGCTCTTACAAAGAATGAGTCCTTATAAATATCTGTCCTGGACAATGGCGTTTCTATTTGCAGATCATGTCTCTTTCCCGTCCTATGTGTTGAGTACGTTATGTATCTATCTGCAGTGAGGCCCACGGTTGGCAGGAATAGGTCTATGTTCACCCAAACCCTCTGTCCCGGAGAGGGGGAGAGAGAGAGAGACAGAGAGAGAGAGAGAGAGAGACAGTGAGAGAGACAGAGGAAGAGAGAGACAGAGAGAGAGAAAGACACAGAGAGAGACAGAGAGAGACAGAGAGAGAGAGGGAGAGAGAAACAGAGAGTGAAAGAGAGAGAGAGTAAGAGAGAGATTCAATTCAATTCAACTTTAATGTCATTGCACAAATACAAATAGAGACAGGGTGATATATAGATATAGAGAGGGGAGATGGAGGGAGAGACAGAGAAAGGGAGAGACAGAGAAAGAGAGAGAGACAGATATAGGCAGAGAGAGACGGAGAGAGAAAGAGAGAGAGGCAGAGAGAGACACAGCAAAGGAAACCGGCTGAAAATTAGAAGCTGTTGTGACTGCAATGTGGGGGGAGAGAGAGAGAGAGAGAGACGGACAGACAGAAAGAGAGAGAAAGAGACAGAGATAGACACAGAGACAGAGAGAGAGAGATACAATGCGGAAACAAGCTCCTCAGCCCAACGTTCCCACCCCGACCAACATGCCCCATCTACACTAGTTACACCCCGACCAACATGCCCCATCTACACTAGTCCCACCCTGACCAACATGCCCCATCTACACTAGTCCCACCCCGACCAACATGCCCCGTCTACACTAGTCCCACCCCGACCAACTTGCCCCATCTACACTAGTCCCACCCCGACCAACATGCCCCATCTACACTAGTCCCACCCTGACCAACATGCCCCATCTACACTGGTCCCACCCCGACCAACATGCCCCATCTACACTAGTCCCACTCGACCAACATGCCCCATCTACACTAGTCCCACCTCGACCAACATGCCCCATCTACACGAGTCCCACCCTGACCAACATGCCCCATCTACATGAATCCCACCCTGACCAACGTGCCCCATCTATACAAGAACCACCTGCCAGCGTTTGGCCCATATCCCTCCAAAATTGTCCTATCCATGTACCTGTCCAAGTGTTGCGATAGTCCCAGCCTCATCTACCTCCTCCGGCAACTTGTTCTATACACCCACCACCCACTTTGTTGCCCCTCAGATTCCCATTCAATTTTCCCCACCCCAGCCTCACTCACCTTGAACACATGTCCTCGGGTCCTCGATTTCCCCGACTCAGCGCAAGAGACTCTGTGCGTCTACCTGATCTATTCCTCTGGTGATTTTGTACACCTCTATAAGATGAGCCCCAGCCCTGCCCCAACCCCTCCCTGTAGCTCAGACCCTTCAAGTCCCGGCAACATCCTCGTAAATCTTCTCCGCGCCCTTTCCAAGCTCGACGACAACGTTCCTGTAACACAGTGCCCAGAACTGAATGCAATACGCTAAATGCAGCCTCATCAACGTCTTGTACACCATGACCTCCCAACTTCTAGACTCAATACAGAGAGATAGGGAGGGGAGACAGAGAGAGAGACATAGAGAGAGAGATGGAGAGAGGGAGAGGGGGGGGGGAGAGAGAGAGAGGGTGTGAGGGAGATAGAGGGAGTGGGAGAGAGGGTGGGAGAGAGAGGGAGAGAGGGTGGGAGAGAGGGAGAGAGAGGGAGTGAGGGCGAAAGAGGGAGAGTGAGTGAGACGGAGAGTGAGAGGGAGTGGGGGAGAGAGAGAGGGTGAAAGAGAGAGGGAGTGAGGGAGAAAGAGATACAGAGAGAGAGAGAGAGAGAGAGAGAGAGAGAGAGAGAGAGAGAGAGAGGGGGAGAGAGGGAATGGGAGAGAGAGAGGGAGAGAGAGGGGGTGAGCGAGAAAGAGAGAGAGTGGGAGAGCGGGTGGGACAGAGAGAGAGGGAGTGAGGGAGAAAGAGATAGGGAGATTGAGAGGGGGAGAAGGGGGGTTGAGAGAGGGAGAGAGAGGGAGTGAGAGAGGGGTGAGAGGGAGAGAGAGGGGTAGAGGGGGAGAGAGAGAGGGATAAAGAGAGAGGGATGGGGAGAGAGTGGGAGGGAGTGGGAGAGAGTGGGAGAGAGAGGGAGCGAGGAAGAAAGAGAGAGAGTGCGAGAGAGGGAGTGGGATAGAGAGATAGAGAGAGAGTGTGATAGAGGGAGTGGGAGAGAGAGGGAGAGGGAGTAAGGGAGAAAGAGATAGAGTGGGAGAGAGAGAGAGTGAGTGAGGGAGAAAGTGAGAGAGAGAGGGAGAGCGAGAGATACGGAGAGAGAGGGGTGAGAGTTTGAGAGAGAGGGAGGGAGAGAGAGGGAGCGAGGGAGAGAGAGCAAGGGAGAGGGAGAGGGAGTGGGAGAAAGAGAAAGAGAGGGAGAGGGAGACAGAGAGGAGTGAGGGAAAGAGAGAGGAGAAAGGGAGTGGGAGAGAGAGATAAAGAGGGAGAGAGAGTGGGAGAGAGAGAGGGAGAGAGAGCGAGTGGGAGAGACTGGGAGAGAGAGAGGGAGGGAGAAAGCGATAGAGAGAGAGAGGGAGAGAGAGGGAGAGAGAGGGGAGTGAGAGGGAGAGAGAGAGGGGAGTGAGAGAGGGAGTGTGATAGGGAGTTGGGGAGATAGATAGAGGGAGAGAGAGTGGGAGAGAGAGGGAGAGGGAGTAAAGGAGAGAGAGAGGGAGTGAGGGAGAAAGTGAGAGGGGGGAAAGAGGGAGAGGGAGAGCGAGAGGGAGTGAGAGAGGGAGTGTGAGAGGAGTGTGAGAGGGAGTGTGAGAGGGAGTGTGAGAGGGAGTAAAGGAGAGAGAGAGAGGGAGTGAGGGAGGAAAGCGAGAGAGAGAGAGAGAGAGAGAGGGGAGAGAGAGGGGGGGAGGGAGAGAGAGAGGGGGTGAGAGTTTGAGAGAGTGAGGGAGGAGAGAGAGGGAGAGGGAGTGAGAGTGGGAGAAAGAGGGAGATGGAGGCAGAGAAGGAGTGAGGGAGAGAGGGCGGAAAGAGAGAGGGAGAAAGAGAGAGGGAGGGAGAAATAGGGAGAGAGATGGAGTGGGAGAGAGACATAGAGAGACATAGAGAGGGAGAGAGAGGAAGTGAGGAAGAAAGAGAGAATGAGTGGGAGGAGAGAGGGGGAGAGAGTGAGGGAGAAAGAGAGAGAGAGAGATTGGGAGAGAGAGAGTAAGGGGGAGCAAGGGAGACGGAGAGAGTAAGGGAGAGAGTGGGACTAATATAGAGGGAGAGGAGTGAGGGAGAGAGAGTTAGAGAGTGAGGGAGAAAGAGAGGGGGGGAGAGGGATGGAGGGAGATGGAGGGAGGGAGTGAGGGGGAAGAGAGATGGAGAGGAGAGAGAGTGATAGAAAGAGAGAGAGTGGGAGAGAGAGAGGGAGAGAGATTGAGAGGAGGGGGGTTAGAGATGGAGAGAGAGGGAGTGAGAGAGGGGTGGATGAGGGAGAGAGAGAGGGGTAGAGGGGGAGAGAGAGAGGGAGAAGAGAGAGGGAGGGGGAGAGAGTGGGCGAGAGGAGTGGAGAGAGAGAGAAAGAGAGAGAGAGAGAGTGGGTGAGAGGGAGTGGATAGCGAGATAGAGGGAGGAGAGGTGATAGAGGGAGTGGGGAGAGAGGAGAGGGAGTGAGGGAGAAGCGAGAGAGAGGGAGTGAGGGAGAAAGTGAGAGAGAGGGGGTGAGAGTTTGAGAGGGAGAGAGAGGGAGAGGAGAGAGAGGGAGAGGGAGTGAGAGTGGGAGAAAGAGAGGGAGATGGAGGCAGAGAAGGAGGGAGAGAGAGCGGAGAGAGAGAGAGGGGGGTAGATACAGAGAGGGGTAGATAGAGAGAGAGGGGCAGAGAGAGAGAGAGGTGCAGAGAGACGGGCGGGCGAGGGGAGTGGGGAAGGGGAGGAGACGAATTTTTGAGCCGTTGGGGTCGAGAAGGGGCAGGAATAAGGGGAGAGGTTCAGAGAGAGAGAGAGAGAGAGAGGAGACAGTCCGGGGGAGGGAGGGAGGGGTGAGAGACTGGGAAAAGGGATGAAGTGAGTAGCGGGGGGAAGCAGGGAGCAAAGGGAGGGGGGCAGGGATTCAAGGGGGAGTGGGTTCGGTGCCGAGGGGGATGAATGGGAGGGGGAAGAGAGAGGGGTCTGGTGCATCATGGAAGGGGGCAGGAGCCTGGTGGGGGTGGGTTCACATTGTTTGGGGGTGGGGAGGAGGGGGAAGGAGCAGTAGGCAGCAAAGGTAAGGGGCAGGGAGCCACAGGGAGGAGGTCACATTGTTTGGGGGTGGGGAGGAGGGGGAGGGAGCAAAGGGGGGTAAGGAGCAGTCGGCAGCAGGGGTAAGGGGCAAGGAGCCACAGGGAGGAGGTCACATTGTTTGGGGGTGGGGAGGGTGTTGCAGTTTAGGAAGTCAAACCAGGGCAGGATCTTCACTGTGAATGGCGGGGCGCTGGGGCAATAGACAAAGGACAATATGTGCAGGTATAGGCCATTCGGCCCTTTGAGCCAGCACCGCCATTCAATGTGATCATGGCTGATCATCCACAATCAGTACCCCGTTCCCGCAGTCTCCCCATATCCCTTGACTCCAGAATCTTTAAGAGCCCCATCTAGCTCTCTCTTAAATGTATCCACTGAACCGGCCTCCACCGCCCTCTGAGGCAGAGAATTCCACACTCACAACTCTCTGTGAGAAAAAGTATTTCCTTGTCTCTGTTCTGAATGGCTTACCCCTTATTCTTAAACTGTGTGGCCCCCGGTTCTGGATTCCCCCAACATCGGGAACATGTTTCCTGCCTCTAGCGTGTCCAAACTCTTAACAATCTTATATGGTTCAATAAGATCCCATCTCATCCTTCTAAACTCCAGAGTGTACAAGCCCAGCCGCTCCATTCTCTCAGCATATGACAGTCCTCCACATCCCAGGAATTAACCTGGTGAACCTACGCTGCTCTCCCTCAATAGCAAGAATATCCTTCCTCAAATTAGGGGACCAAAACTGCACACAATACTCCAGGTGTGGTCTCATTAGGACTCTGAACTCTGAGCCTTGCGGAATGTGTAGAGCCGAGGGATCTAGGAGTGCGGGTACGAGTTGGGCCGAAGGGCCCTGTTTCCAACACTGTATCATTCCATGACTCTATGACAAAGTGCTGGAGTAACTCAGCGGGTCAGGCAGCATCTGTGGAGAAGATAGACACAAAGTGCTGGAGAAACTCAGCAGGTCAGGCAGCATCTGTGGAGAAGATAGACACAAAGTGCTGGAGTAACTCAGCAGGTCAGGCAGCATCTGTGGAGAAGATAGACACAAAGTGCTGGAGTAACTCAGCAGGTGAGGCAGCATCTGTGGAGAGAGGAATGGGTGAAATTTGGGTCAACGCCCTTCTTTGGTTTAGTTCAGTTTAGAGATGCAGCGCGGAAACAACAGGCCTTTCGGCCCATGGTGTCTGTGCCGACCAGCGATCACCCCGTACACTAGCACTATCCCACGCACATTGGGGACAATTTAGCTATTTTGTGGAGGCCGATTAATTTACAACTGTACCGCTGCGCCAGTGTGCAGCGCAGAATTATATAATGGTTTCCTCCGCCATAAACGCACCCAATATGTGCTAGGAATGTCCTGTTTGCCAGCTTGTTGATCCTCTGTGTTCCCCTCCTGTAGGGTTTAGGAGCCATTGCTGTGGACGGAGAGACGGGAACGTGAGCGGCCATTGAGGGCGGCCAGGGTGCCGGTGAGCCCCCCCATCTGCTCGGTGTGCGGGCCGGGCTTCAAGGGCTGATCTTTGATGGAGGACCACATGATGGGGCACAACAAGGAGAAGCGTTATGAGTGCGACGTATGTGGCAAGGCCTGGCAGTACCCGAGCCGGCTGGAGACCCACCGGAGGGTGCACATGATAGAACGCCCCTTCAACTGCATAGAGTGCGGCAAGAGCTTCAAGAGGGCGGATGTGCTGAAGGCCCACCGGCGGGTGCACACGGGCGAGAAGCCCTATGGATGCTCCACATGTGGCGAGAGCTTTACCCAGTTGTCGAGGCTGCGGGAGCACCAGCGGGTGCACAGCAGTGAGCGGCCCTTCACCTGCCCCGACTGCGGCAAAGGCTTCAAGTCGTTCAAGGAATTGAAGATGCACAGGCGCGTGCACACCGGGGAACGACCCTACACATGCAGCGACTGCGGCAAGGGCTTCACCCAGTCTAATCACCTGCTGGTGCACCAGCGCACACACACCAGCGAGCGCCCCTACAAATGTGCCCAGTGCGGCAAGGGCTTCACCCAATCCGGCAACCTGGTGCTGCATCAGCGCACCCATACCGGCGAGCACCCCTTCACCTGTGCGCAGTGTGGCAAAAGCTTCACCAACTCCAGCAACTTGCTGAGCCACCAGCGCACCCACACCGGGGAGCGCCCCTTCACCTGCGCCCAGTGCGGCAAGGGCTTCACCCGCTCCAGCAACTTGCTGGTGCACCAGCACACCCACACCGGGGAGCACCCCTTCACTTGCGCCCAGTGCGGCAAGGGCTTCACATGCTCAGACCGCCTGCTGGCTCACCAGCGCACCCACACCGGCGAGCGTCCTTCACCTGCGCCCAGTGCGGCAAGTGCTTCACCCGCTCTGACTGCCTGCTGGAGCACCAGCGCACCCACACTGGCGAGCGTCCTTACACCTGCGCCCAGTGCGGCAAGAGCTTCACCCAGTCCACCAATCTGCAGCAGCACCAGCGCACCCACACCGGCGAGCGTCCCCACACCTGCGCCCAGTGCGGCAAGGGCTTCACCCGTTCTAACCGCCTGCTGGTGCACCAGCGCATCCACACAGGCGAGCGCCCCTTCACCTGCGCCCAGTGCGGCAAGGGCTTCACCCGCTCTGACTGCCTGCTGGTGCACCAGCGCATCCACACCGGCGAGCGTCCTTACACCTGCGCCCAGTGCGGCAAGAGCTTCACCCAGTCCAGCAGCCTGCTGGATCACCAGCGCACCCACACCGGTGAGCGTCCCTATACCTGCACCCAGTGCGGCAAGGGCTTCACCCAGTCCAGCACCCTGTTGTCTCACCAGCGCACCCACATCGGCGAGCGTCCCTACACCTGCGCCCAGTGCGGCAAGGGCTTCACCCACTCCGGCAGCCTGCAGCAGCACCAACGCACCCACACCGGCGAGCGCCCCTACACCTGTGCCCAGTGCGGCAAGGGCTTCACCAACTCCACCCGCCTGCTGTCCCACCAGCGGGTGCACGTTGGCGACTGTCCTGTCCCCAGCCCGGTGTGTGGAGGGCACTTTGCCATGGCCTCCCACATCCCGTCTCACCAGCACGTGCACACCAGTGGCCCACCCTACGACTGCCCGTACTGTGGTGAGTCGTTTGACAGCTCGCGGGGGTTGCGGCAGCACCGGCGGACCCACGCCGGCGAGCAGCTGCTCCCACTGTGACAAGAGAGAATGGGGGCTGCGGGAGCAACAGCGGATACACACTGGAAAGAGACCCTTTGTGTGCGCTAAGTGTGGCAAGGGTTTCATCCGCATGTCCAGCCTGTGGCAGCACCGGCGTACCCACAGCGGTGAGCGTCCCTTCCCCTGCCCGTCCTGTGATAAGGGCTTCACCGGCCTTGACCACCTTCTGGAGCACCGGCGAGTCCACACCGGCCAGCGCCCCTTCACCTGCCCGCTGTGTGGCAAGGCCATAGCCTGCTCCTCCAGCCTGCTGGCACACCGCCACGTGGATAGGTAGGCACTGTTTATGTAGACACAAAATGCTTGAAGGAATGGGTCCTCCTCAGTCTCGACCCGAAATGTCACTCAGCCCTTCTGTCCAGAGATGCTGCCTGTCCCACTGAGTTACTCCAGCATTTTGTGTCCTTTTTTGTAAACTAGCATCTGCAGTTCCTTTTTTTTAAACTATTCTGTTTAACCATCGCTGCACCTTCCCCAAAGCCTCCACATTAGTCCTGTAATGGAGTCACCAGAATTGTATGCAATACTCCAAATGCTTCCTGAACAATGTCCCTTAAAGCTGCACATATATATTTATCTCTTTATCTCACATCCTTTTATCTCCTTATTTTCCCTCGCCTCTGTCACTTCACTCATCTGCCGATCACCCCCTCATCTGTCAACATAATGTCAGTCTGAAGAAGGGTCCTGACCCGAAATGTCACCTATCAATGTTCTCCACAGATGCTGCCTGACCCGCTGAGTTACTCCAGCACTCTGAAACGTCACCTATCTGTTCCATACAGCCCAATAACACAGTGAACACAGAATTCTCCAATTTGAGGAGACTCTCCCCTCATCCAAATGAAATCCTGGAGTCTATCCCGACCCCAACTTTTTTTTCCAGCTCCCCCACCCCCCCACGTCTCCATGAGTCCATAGAAATGTCCAGACCCGACACATTGCCTGGCCATTCCCCTCCAAAGTCCTGGTAGAACTCAGCGGGTTGGCCATCCGTGGTGGGCAACGGATGGAGAAATGTTCCTAATATAAGCCCGCCTTGGCCTTGTCGAGGAGCAGACACGCAACAATACCAGCATCTTCTCATTCATACTGTACCCAAATGAAAATGCAAAAGTGAGCCAAGCTGCACACAGCCGACTGCTCACAGTACCAGCTGGCTGCCACTGGCCCAAACACTTAAAGGCATTTTAAAGTGTATTTAAAAAAAAAAATAAAGTCTTGCCGCATTTGTGCCTTGCCTAACAAACAAAGCAAGTTTTTCCTGGCCTGACTGTGTTCTTCGGAATTCTTCAGAATTCATGTTGTGTTATCAATAATGAAAGAAAATGCCAGCCTTCTCAGGAAATGATGATGATGGCGGGACTGACATATGTTGAAAGAATGGGTCGACTGGGTTTGTTTTCACTGGAATTCAGAAGGATGAGCGGGTATCTTATAGAATCGTATAAAATGAATGGGAGATTGGACAGGGTAGATGCAGGAAACATGTTCCCCATGTTGGGGGAGTACAGAACTGTTATCCATTTCTTTAGAAAAGATTTAACATTTTTAATTAGCCTAAGTGTCCAAATAACATTCACACAAGAATTCACAATATAGCATGATTTTTAAATCTCATTATCGTGGATTTATGGGCCAAACTAGAATGCGTGTTTGTGGGGGGGGGGGGGGGGGGCGGCGTTTGCAACATCACACTCACACTAACCACCCCCCAAACACACAGGTGGGCGGTGGGGGTGAGGGGGAGACGGGGTGGGGAGGGAGGGGAGGGGGAGGAGGAAATGGGAGAGATTTGGAAGGGAGAGCAAAGCGGGGTAGAGGGAGTGAGAGGGGGATGGGAAGAGGGACGAGATGGGGAGTGGGAGGAGAGTGGGGAGGGCAGGAAGAGGGGTAGGGGTGGGGAGAGGGGTAGAGGGGGAGAGGTGCAAGAGAGAGGAAGGGGGTAGGAGGAGATGGGGTGAAGGGTGGGAGGGGAGAAAGGGTGTGGGTGGGGAGGAGGGAGAGGGGTGGGAGGGAAGGAGGGAAGGAGGGAGAGGGGTGAGGATAGATGGAGATGGAGAGGGGGGAAGGGAGGATGAGAGTGGGGTGGGGAGGGGGGAGAGGGGTGGGGGAAGGGCTGCGAGGGAGGGGAAGGCGGAGTGAGAAGGGGAAGGGGAGAAAGGGGGAAGAGTGTGGAAGGAGGGGAGAGTGGTAGGGGGCGGGGGAAGAGTGGGATGGGGGCAGAGAGGGGTATGGGGAGAGAGAGGGCAAGGGAGAGGGGAGAGTAGTAGGTCGAGTGGTGGAAGAGGCAAAGATGGGTAGGAGGGAGGTGGGAGAGAGGGGTGGGGGTTGGTGTGGGAGGGAAGAGGAGAGGGGTGCGGGAGGGGGTGAGGGAAGGTGGGATGGGGGGAAAGGGAGGGGGAAAGGGGGGGAGAGAGGGAGGGGAGAGAGTAGGGAAAGGGGGAGAGTGTGGAGGGAGGGGGGAGCGCAGAGGGGGTAGAGTGGGGAGGGAGAGGGAAGGTAGGGAGGAGAGAGGGGTGGGGAGGGAGATGGGTGGGGGGATATAAGTGAAAGAATGGGGAGGGGGAGTAGGGAAGGGAAGGAGGAGGGAGAGGGTGAAGAGTGTGGAGGGTGGGGGAGAGTGGTAGGGTGGCGGGGGAAGAATGGGATGGGAGGGGGTGGGGGGAGAATGTAAATGGTGGGGAGGGAGAGTGGGAGGGGGTGAAGGAGTGGGGAGGGAGGAAGCGGGAGAGGGGTAGCGGGAGTGGTGCAAGAGGGACAGGGGGAAGGGAGAAAGGAATGGGGTGGGGGAGAGAGGGTGAGAGGAGGGCTGTAATACACTTTTCCCCGGGCCCCACAACTGTAATACACTCGCTCCCGGGCCCCACAACTGTATTACACTCGCTCCCGGGCCCCACAACTGCTTTCGACGCTCCGCCGCCAACACTCTCCAGCCGATTAACTTCCACCTCTCTTCCCCCCTTCCACCCCCTCTCCCTCCCCCCACTCACACCAGCCGTTGATCGCCGCCGTTAACCGCTCCGGAGCTGGGACACCTGGAAAGCGACGGTAAAAAGCATGAATTTAAAGCAGCTGCATTTGATTGACACCGTGTGGTCGACCCGTTCTCCCGCCTCCACCCGGGATCCGAGCGCGTGTCTGTGTGTGTGTGTGGGCGGGGCCAGAGCGCGCGTGTGTGTGTGGGCGGGGCCAGAGCGCGTGTGTGTGTGGGCGGGGCCAGAGCGCGGGGGCGGCGCCGCTTGAAACGGCCGCGGGCAACGACGCGAGGCCCAGTGACGTCACCGCCCCCCCACCAACTGTCAACGCTCCCGCGCTCCCTCAGCCGTTGACGCCCGTTATTTCCCGCCCTCCCGCTCGCGTTTCCAGAACGTTCTTCGCCAACGGCCGTTCATTCGGACTTCGCTTCTCCACAACGATCACCTCCCTCCAGCAGCCACAGCCGTCGCCTCACCTGGAGCCTGGACTCTGCACTGGGCCTGAAGCCTCCACGCTGCTCACTCCCACTCTCCTGGGTTTCACTGCGCTGGTTCCTAGTGTTAGTCTGTCCAGCCTTGTTAACCCCAGTGGCTGGTCCACTGAGTCTTCCCCATCCCCCTCTAACTATGTCACCCCTGCATTTACCCACCCACACTGCAGCCCTCTCACCCCCTGACCACCCACCACCCACACATCGCCTCGCCCCCAGTCCACCCACCTGCCTTCCGCCGGCCCCAATCCCCATCCCTGCCGTGTGTTCACCATCCCCCCGACCTCCCCCACACCGAACGGTCTGTCCTCAGCAGAGGTCTTACCTTTGTCCCCCTCCGTCCCCACCTCAATGTAGCAATGTTACAACATTTGGGGATTTAAAAAATCAAGTCTGTAATTTATCCCATCAGATAAAACATAAAAAGAAGTTTAATTTGTCACCTAATTTACTTTCATATATTTACGCATTAAAAAAGTTATGGCAATTTTCATACTCAGAAATTAGCATCTTGTACCCTATTGCTTTTCCATTGACTTAACACCAAAGCTGTGATCGAGGACAGTCAAAAGCCCATAACTTTCTTAAAAATTAAGAGAACTAAAAGAAATGTTCAGTTATTATTGATTGAAACATTCTGAAAGAAATATGAAACAATCTTACTTGGATGACCTGAAATTAAAGCATATAATTAGTTAGTTACCCAATTCTAGCTAACTACATAATTCAATTACTAGATCTAAACATCTATCCATTTCTGAAGAAAAGATCAACATTTTTAAATAGCCTAAGTGTCAAAATAACATTCACACAAGTATTCACTTTGGCACCTTCGAGAGGGGGGCGGGTTTAAAATGTTGTTTCCTCCAGGCTGTTTATATTGATGTTCATCAGCCTGTTTAAATGCTCAAGAAAAATCGCTCCGACTGCCATTCTCTGCACTTATTTTTAAACTAAGTTGGATAATTTAAGTGTTAGAGTAAATTAAAAATCATCTTCTAAAGCCGTGAACGCCGACAACAGGACGGACCTCACGTAGGGGACAAGGCAAGGTAGGCTGTTTATTTTTACATTAAAAAGTGCTGGAGTAACTCAGCGGGTCAGGCATCATCTGTGGAGAACATGGATAGGTGGCGTTTCACAGAGTGCTGGAGTAACTCAGCGGGTCAGGCAGCATCTGTGGAGAACATGGATAGGTGACGTTTCACAGAGTGCTGGAGTAACTCAGCGGGTCCGACAGCATCACTGGTCAATGTGAATAGATGATGTTTCAGGTCTGAAGAGGGGTCATGACCGAAAAAAAACGCCCCTATCCATGTTATCCACAGACAGACACAAAATGCTGGAGTAACTCAGTGGGACAGGCAGCATCTCTGGAGTGAAGGAACCTTCTTCAGACTGAGAGTCACAGGAGAGTGAGACACAGAGATAAGGAAGTGTAAGGTGTTACTCCAGCACTCTGTATTATATGAATAGTGTCAGGTTAGGAAAATGGGAAGTACAACGAGATCTGTGTGTCCTGGTACATCAGTCACTGAAAGTAAGCATGCAGGTACAGCAGGCAGTGAAGAAAGCCAAAGTTGGCCTTCATAGGGCGAGGAGTTGAGTTTAGGCGCAAGGAGGACCTACTGCAGTTGTACAGGGCCCCAGTGACTCCACAACTGGAGAATTGTGTGCAGTTTTCCCAAAATTTGAGGAAGGATATTCTTGCTATTGAAGGAGCCCAGAGTAGGTTCACAAGGTTAATTCCTGAGATGATGCCGGGACTGATATATGTTGAAAGAATGGGTCGACTGGGTTTGTATTCACTGGAATTCAGAAGGATGAGCGGGTATCTTATAGAATTGTATAAAACTTAGTGAGGCATTGGACAGGGTAGATGCAGGAAACATGTTCCCCATGTTGAGGGAGTCTGGAACTGTTAAGGTATATTTCTTGAAACTGACAACTCACAATAAGTTAGATCAACCAACACAAGCTTTACTGATCATTTAGCCGGCGAGAGTGGCAGGGGATACAAAGTCAAGTATGCAACACACACTTAACCCTCCTGGGCTATCACTCTAATGAACAAAGCCATACAGCATCTTTTGTTAGTATTTTGGAAACATAGTCACATGTTTATAGAGTTGGAGCAATGACGTCTAACACATCAATCATAGAGTATACCCATTCAAAGCTTTCTCGTCACTAACACAATACTTCTCATGCTATAGTTATATCGATCACAAACTTTAGTTACAAACCCTCAAACAACAGGAACTTAGTCAAAGTGTGCTGGAGTAACTCAACGGGTCAGGCAGCATCTGTGCAGAACATGGATAGGTGACATTTCGGGTCGGGGACCCTTCTTCAGACTGACACTATGTTGACAGATGAGGGGGTGATTGGCAGATGAGTGAAGTAAGCGACAGAGGCGAGGGAAAATAGGGAGAGAAAAGGATATGAGATAAGGAGAGAGGAATATATATGTGCAGCTTTAAGGGAAATTGGTCAGGTAGCATTTGCATACAGTTCTGGTCACTCCATTACAGGACTAATGTGGAGGCTTTGGAGAAGGTGCAGAAAAGGTTAACCAGAATGGTGTAAAAACTGCAGACGCTGGTTTACAAAAAAGGACACAAAACGCTGGAGTAACTCAGCGGGACAGGCAGCATCTCTGGAGAGAAGGACTGGGTGACATTTCGGGTCAAGACAGAAGAGGGTCTCGACCAGAAACGTTACCCATTCCTTCCAGCATTTTGTGTTTACCTAAACAGCGCCTATCTGTCCACGTGGCAGTGTGCCAGCAGGCTGAAGGAGCGGGCAAAGGCCTTGCCACAGAGCGGGCAGGTGAAGGGGCGCTGGCCGGTGTGGACTCGCCGGTGCTCCAGCAGGTGGTTAAGGTGGGTGAAGCCCTTACCACAGGACGGGCAGGGGAAGGGACGCACACCGCTGTGGGTATGCCGGTGCTGCCACAGGCTGGACATGCGGGTGAAACCCTTGCCACACTCAGCGCACACAAAGGGTCTCTCTCTGGTGTGTATCCGCTGGTGCTCCCGCAGCCCCCGTGCTCTCTTGTCACAGTGGGAGCAGCTGCTCGCCGACGTGGGTCCGCCGGTGCTGCCGCAACCCCCGCGAGCTGTCAAACGACTCACCACAGTACGGGCAGTCGTAGGGCGGGCCACTGGTGTGCACGTGCTGGTGAACCAGGGCGTGGGAGGCCATGGCAAAGCGCTCTCCACACACCGGGCTGGGGACGGGATGGTTGCCTGTGTGCACCCGCTGGTGGGACAGCAGATGGGAGGAGCGGGGTGAAGCACTTGCCGCACAGGGTGCAGATGTAGGGGCGCTCGCCGGTGTGGGTGCGCTGGTGCACCAGCAGGCTGATGGACCGGGTGAAGCCCTTGCCGCACTGGGCGCAGGTGTAGGGGCGCTCGCCAGTGTGGGTGCGCTTGTGCATCAGCAGGCTGATGGACCGGGTGAAGCCTTTGCCACAGTCGGAGCAGGTGAAGGGCTGCTCACTGCTGTGCACCCACCGGTGCAGCCGTAGCCCTCCAACTGGGCAAAGCTGTTGCTGCAAGTGGAGCAGCAATAGGGCTTCTCGCCCGTGTGCACCTTCCGGTGTCTGTTCAGCACATCCGCTGTCTTGAAGCTATTGCCACAGTCACAGCAGGTAAAGGGCCTCTTGTCGGAGTGCATGAGTTTGTGCCGCTGCAGGTTGTTGTAGGCAGTGAAGCTCTTGCCGCACTCTGTGCAGTCGAAGGGGCATTCTCCCGTGTGCACCCGCCGGTGGGTCTCCAGCTCGCTCATGCACTGCCAGGCCTTGCCACACACGTCGCACTCATAACGCTTCTCCTTGTTGTGCCCCGTCATGTGGTCCTCCATCGAAGCTCAGCTCCTCGAAGCTCAGCCCGCACACCGAGCAGATTGGAACGGGTGGGGCTCACCGGCACCCTGGCCGCCCTCAATGGCCGCTCACGTTCCCGTCTCTCCGTCCACAGCAACGGCTCCTAAACCCTGCAGGAGGGGAACACAGAGGGTCAACAAGCTGGCAAACAGGACATTACTAGCACACATTTGGTGCATTTATGGCAGAGGAAACCGTTATATAATTCTGTGCGGTACAGTTGCTGCCTCATCGCCAGAGACCCGGGCTCGATCCTGACTACGGTGCTGTCTGTGTGGAGTTTGTACGTTCTCCCCTTGACCTGCAGGGTTTTCTCTCCGGGTGCTCCGGTTTCCTCCAACATTTCAAAGACATTCAGGGTTGTAGATTAATCAGCCTCCACAACATTGTTAAATTATCCCTAATGTGCGTAGGATAGTGCTAGTGTACGGGGTGATCGCTGGTCGGCGCAGACCCCATGGGCCGAAAGACCTGTTTCCGCGCTGCATCTCTAAACTAAACTAAAGCAACGATAGGTCTCGACCCATAATGTCACCCATTCCTTCTCACCACAGATGCTGCCTGACCCACTGTTACTCCAGCATTTTCTCTCTATCTTCTCCACAGCGGCTGCCTGACATGCTGAGTTACTCTAGCACTCTCTCTCTCTCTGTATGTTTCTCAGCCTGTCTCTCCCCCCCTCTCTCTCTCTCTTTGTCTCTCTCTGTATCTCCCTTTCAGTCTCTCTGACTCTCTCTCTCTATCTGTCTCTCGCTCTGTCCCTCCCTTCTCTCTGTCTCTTTCCCATCTGTCCATCTCTCCCTATGTGTCTCACCCTGTTTCTCTCTCTCTGTCTCTGCATCTCTGTCTCTCTCTCCCTCTGCCTCTCTCTCTGTCTCTCTCTAGCTCTCTCTCTCTCTGTCACTCCCTCTGTATCTCTCTCTCTCTCTCTCTCTCCCCTCTGTCTCTCTTTCTGTCTGTCTGCATCTCTTTCTCTGTCTATCTCCCTCTGTGTCTGTCTCTGTCTTTCTCCCTCTCTCACTTTCCCCCCTCCCTCTCTCTCTGTGTCTCTCACTCTCCGTCTCTCTCTCTCTCTCTCTCCCGGTCTCCCTCTCACTCTCTCTATCTCTCACTCACTCTCTCTATTTCCCAACTCTCTCTCTCTCTGTCCCTAGCTCTGTCTGTCTGTCTCTCTCTCTCTGTCTCAATGTCTGTCTGTCTGTCTCTCCCACTCTCTCTCTCCATCTGTCTCTCTCTCACATACTCTGTCTCTTTCTCTCCCTCTCTGTCTGTCTCTCCCTCTTTCCTCTCCCGCTCTTTCTCTGCGTCTCTATTTATTTGTCTCTCCCTGCCTCTCTCAGTCTCTCCCTCTCCCCATCTGTCTCTCATCCCTCCCTCTGTCTCTATCTCTGTCTATATGTCTCTCCCTCTGTATGTCTCTCTCTCCCACTCTCCTTCTGCCTCTCTCCCTGTCGCTCTCCGTCTCTGGCTCTCTCTCTCTCTCCCTCTGTCTCTCTGTGTTTCTCACCGTCTCTCTCTCTCTTTCTGTCCCTCTCTTTTCGTCTCTCTCTGTCTCCTCCTGCCTCGACCTCTGACTCTCTTTCACCCTTCTCTCTGTTTCTCTCTCTCTCCCTCTCTCTCTCCCTCTCTCTCTTTCTCTGTATCTCTCTCTGTCTCTCTCTATCTTTCACTCTCTCTCCCTCTCCCGGTCTTTCTCTGCCTCTCACTCACTTTCCCCGTCTCTCTCTCTCTCTCTCTCTCTCTCCCTCTCTTTCTGCCTCTCTCTGTCTCTGTCTCTCTCTTTCGCCATCTCTCTCTCCCCCCCCTCTCCCTCTCTCGCTCTTTCTCCTCTCTTTCTGCATCTATCTGTATGTCTCTCTCTCTTTCTTCCTTTCTCTCTCCCTTTCACTCTGTCTTTCTATCTGCCTGTCTCTCGGTCTCACTCTCTCGGTCTCACTCTGTCTCTCCCTCTCTGTCCGTCTCTCTCTCCATCTCTCTCTCTTTCTCTCTCTCTCTTTCACTCTCTCTGTCTCTATCTCACTGTC
>JAWMAR010000538.1:767818-811437 GCA_036785375.1 Leucoraja ocellata
ATGAATGAGAAGATGCTGGTACTGTTGCTTGTCTGCTCCTCAACAGGGCTAAGGAGGGCTTATATTAGAACACTTCTCCATCCATTTCCCACCACGGATGGCTGCCCTGCTGAGTTCTACCGGAACTTTTGGAGGGGAATGGCCAGGCAACGTGTCGGGTCTGAACATTTCTATGGACTCATGGAGCGGGGGGATGCAGGAAAAAAAAGTTGGGGTCGGGACAGGCTCCAGGATTTCATTTGGATGAGGGAGAGTCTCCTCATATTGGAGAATTCTGTGTTCACGTCATTGGGCTGTAAGCTGTGAGGTGCTGTCCCGCTAGTTTGTGTGTCACCTCACTCTGGCAATGAGGAGGCCCCAGGACAGAAAGATCAGTGTGGGAGTGGGAAGGGGGAGTTAAAATGGTTGGCAACCGGGAGATCCAACAGGCCTTGGCGGACTGAGCGCAAGTGAAGGGTGAAATGTGCGCCTAGTCTAGATACAGGAACAGGAGATGCTGGTTTACAAAAAGAGACACAATCTCCTGGAGTAACTTGCACGTCTGGAGAGCATGGACAGGCAACATTCTAGGTCAGGACCCTTCTTCAGACTGCTGGTGTGGGGGGTGGAGAAAGGGAGAGGTGGGAGTGGTTGCCTTAGATTGCCTTCCCTCTACAGATGCCGCCTGGCCAACTGAGTCCCTCCATGGCTTTAGAGGGAATGGACAGATGACGTTTTGAGTCAGGACCCTTCTTCAGACTCAGTGGAGAGGGTGGGGGAGGAAGCTGGAAAAGCGAGTTGCTGGACAAAGCCTGGCATGTGATAGGCGGATACAGAATGCTGGAGTAACAGCGGGACAGGCAGCATCTCTAGAGAAAAGGAATGGGAGATGTTTCAGGCTGAGTCCCTTCTTCAGAAGTGATAGGTGGATATAGGTGAGGGAGACACAAGAAACTGCAGATTCTGGAATCTTGCATAGAGCACAATTTAGTTAGATGCACAGAATCACTTGCCAGACGGGGGGAATCGAGGACCAGAGTACATGGGTTCAAGGTGAAGGGGAAAAGATTTAAAAGGAAACTGAGGGTGTAACTTTTCAAACAGAGGGTGGTGGGAGTATGGAACAAACTGTCAGAGGAGGTAGTTGAGGCTGTGACTATCCCATGAAACAGTTAGACAGTTACATAGATAGGCCAAGTTTGGAGGGATATGGACCAAACACAGGCAGGTGGGACTAGTGTAACTGGGGACATGTGGTCAATGTGGGCAAGTTGGGCCGAAGGGCCTGTTTCCACACTGTATCACTTTATAACTAACACAGAGTGCTGGAGAAACTCAGCGGGTCAGGCAGCATCTGTGGAGAGCATGGATCAGTGACATTCACACAGTACAGGAGTAACTCAGGCAGAACAGGGCAGCATCTCTGGAGACAAGGAATGGGTGACATATCGGGTCGACACTGAAGATGGGGTCTCGACCCTGAACGTTATCCATTTCTTCCCGCCTTATGTGTCTACTTAAACAGCGCCTATCTATCCACGTGGCGGTGTGCCAGCAGGCTGGAGGAGCGGCAAAGGCCTTGCTGCAGAGAGGGTAGATGGCCGGTGTGGACTCGCCAGTGGTCCAGCAGGTGGTCAAGGTGGGTGAAACCCTCGCCACACTCAGCGCACACAAAGAGACTCTCTCTGGTGTGTCTCCGCTGGTGCTCCCGCAGCCCCCGTGCTCTCTTGTCACAGTGGGAGCAGCTGCTCGCCGACGTGGGTCCGCCGGTGCTGCCGCAACCCCCGCGAGCTGTCAAACTCCTCACCACAGTACGGGCAGTCGTAGGGCGGGCCACTGGTGTGCACGTGCTGGTGAGGGAGGGCGTGGGAGGCCATGGCAAAAGTGCTCTCCACACACCGGGCTGGGGACGGGACGGTCGCCGGCATGCACCCGCTGGTGGGGACAGTAGGTAGGTGGAGCGGGTGAAAGCCCTTGCCGCACTGGGCGCAGGTGTAGGGGCGCTCGCCGGTGTGGGGTGCGCTGGTGCTGCTGCAGGCTCCTGGACTGGGTGAAGCTTGCCGCACTGGGCGCAGGTGAAGGGACGCTCGCCGGTGTGGTGCGCTGGTGATCCAGCAGGCGGTCTGAGCGGGTGAAGCCCTTGCCGCACTGGGTGCAAGTGAAGGGGTGCTCCCCGGTGTGGGTGCGCTGGTGCCTCAGCAAGTTGCTGGAGCGGGTGAAGCCCTTGCCGCACTGGGCGCAGGTGAAGGGGCGCTCGCCGGTGTGGGTGCGCCGGTGGCTCAGCAAGTTGCTGGAGTGGGTGAAGCCTTTGCCACACTGCGCCACAGGTGTAGGGGCGCTCGCCGGTGTGGGTGCGCTGGTGCACCAGCAGGTGACTAGACTGGGTGAAGCCCTTGCCGCACTGGGCACATGTGTAGGGGCGCTCGCTGGTGTGTGTGCGCTGGTGCACCAGCAGGTGACTAGACCGGGTGAAGCCCTTGCCGCACTGCGCACATGTGTAGGGGCGCTCGCCAGTGTGGGTGCACTGGTGCACCAGCAGGCCGCTGGACTGGGTGAAGCCCTTGCCACAGTTGCTGCATGTGTAGGGACGTTCCCCGGTGTGCTCGCGCCTGTGCATCTTCAGTTCCTTGGACGACTTGAAGCCTTTGCCGCAGTCGGAGCAGGTGAAGGGCCACTCACTGCTGTGCACCCGCTGGTGATCCCGCAGCCCCGACAACTGGGTAAAGCCTCTCGCCACATGTGGAGCAGCCATAGGGCTTCTCACCCGTGTGCACCCGCCGGTGGGCCTTCAGCACTTCCGCCCTCTTGAAGCTCTTGCCGCACTCTATGCTGTTGAAGGGACGTCTATCGTGTGCTCACGACGGTGGGCCTCCAGCCGGCTCAGGCTCTGCCAGGCCCTTTGCCACACACGTCGCACTCATAACGCTTCTCCTTGTTGTGCCCCATCATGTGGTCCCTCTATCGAAGATCAGCCCTTGAAGCCCGGCCCGCACCATCGAGCAGATGGGGGGCTCACCAGCACCCTGGCCGCCCTCAATGGCCGCTCACGTTCCCGTCTCTACGTCCACAGCAACGGCTCCTAAACCTGCAGGAGGGGAACACAGAGGATCAACAAGCTGGCAAACAGGACATTACTAGCACATATTGGGTGCGTTTATGGCGGAGGAAACTGTTATATAATTCTGCGCTGCACACTGGCGCAGCGGTACAGTTGTAAATTAATCGGCCCTCCACAAAATAACTAAATTGTCCCCAATGTGCGTAGGATAGTGCTAGTGTACGGGGTGATCGCCGGTCGGCGCAGACACCATGGGCCGAAAGGCCTGTTGTTTCCGCACTGCATCTCTAAACTGAACTAAACCAAAGAAGGGTGTCGACCCAAACTTCTCACCCAATTCCTCTCTCCACAGATGCTGCCTGACCTGCTGAGTTACTCCAGCACTTTGTGTCTATCTTCTCCACAGATTTTTTGTACTAAATTATATGTATGCACTGAGTACGAGCAGCTTTTAATTTCATTGTACATGTATAGTGACAATAAATGGCATATCAGATGCTGCCTGACCTGCTGAGTTACTCCAGCACTTTGTGTCTATCTTCTCCACTGATGCTGCCTGACCCGCTGAGTTACTCCAGCACTTTGTCATAGAGTCATGGAATGATACAGTGTTGGAAAGAGGGCCCTTCGGCCCAACTCGTACCTGCACTCCTAGATCCCTCGGCTCTACACATTCCGCAAGGCTCAAAGTTCAGAGTCCTAATGAGACCACACCTGGAGTATTGTGTGCAGTTTTGGTCCCCTAATTTGAGGAAGGACATTCTTGCTATTGAGGGAGAGCAGCGTAGGTTCACCAGGTTAATTCCTGGGATGTGGGGGACCGTCATATGCTGAGAGAATGGAGCGGCTGGGCTTGTACACTCTGGAGTTTAGAAGGATGGGATGGGATCCTATTGAACCATATAAGATTGTTAAGGGTTTGGAGACGCTAGAGGCAGAAGACAGGTTCCCGATGTTGGGGGAGTCCAGAACCGGGGGGCCACACAGTTTAAGAATAAGGGGGTAAGAGACAAGGAAACACTTTTTCTCACAGAGTTGTGAGTGGTGGAATTTTCTGCTCAGAGGGCGGTGGAGGCCGGTTCTGTGGATACTTTCAAGAGAGAGCTAGATGGGGCTCTTAAAGATCGTGGAGTCAAGGGATATGGGAGAAGGCGGGAATGGGGTACTGATTGTGGATGATCAGCCAGGATCATATTGAATGGCGGTGCTGGCTCAAAGGCCCCGCCATTCCACAATGAAGTCCCTGCCCTGGTTTGACTTCCTAAACTGCAACACCCCTCCCCACCCCCAAACAATGTGACCTCCTCCCTGTGGCTCCCTGCCCCTTACCTTTGCTGCCGACTGCTCCTTCCCCCTCCTCCTCACCTCCAAACAATGTGAACCCACTCCCACCAGGCTCCCTGCCCCTTCCATGATGCACCAGGCCCCTCTCTCTTTCCGACCCTTCCATTCATCCCCCTCGGCACCGAACCCACTCCCCCTTGAATCCCTGCCCCCCTCCCTTTGCTCCTGCTACCCCCCCGCTACTCACTTCATCCCCTTTTCCAGTCTCTCACCCCACCCCCTCCCCCGGACTGTCTCCTCTCTCTCTCTCTCTCTCTCTCTCTCTCTCTGAACCTCTCCCTTATTCCTGCCCCTCTCGGACCCCAACGCTCAAAATATCTCTCTCTCCCTCTCCCTCCTAACTCTCTCTCTCCTCCCCTTCCCCACTCCCTCTCGCCCTCCATCTCTCTACACCTCTCTCTCTCTGCCCCTCTCTCGCTATCTACCCTCTCTGTATCTACCCCTCTCTCTCTCTCTCCCTCTGTCTCTCTCACTCTCTCTCTCTCTCTCTCTTTCTATCCCTCTCTCTTCCTCTCCATTTCCTTTCTCCCTCACTCTGCCTTCCTCCTTCTCCTCTCTCTCTCTCCCTCTCTTTCTCCTCTCTACCTCTCTCTCTCCTCTCCCTCTATATTCTCCTCCCCACTCTCTCCCTCACTCTCTCCCTTACTCCCTCCCACTCCCTCTCTCCCACTCATTCTCTTTTCTTCCTCACTTCCTCTCTCTCTCCCTCTCTATGTCCCCCTCTCCTCTCTCTCTCTCTCTCTCTCTCTCACACCCTCTCTCTCTCCCACTCCCTCTCTCTCCCATTTCTTCCTCCCTCTCTCTTTCTCCCTCTTTCTCTCCGCTCTCTCTCTCCCTCCTTCTCTGCCTCCATCTCCCTCTCTTTCTCCCACTCTCACTCCCTCTCCCTCTCTCTCTCTCCCTCTCCCTTCTTTCTCCCTCTCAAACTCTCACCCCTCTCTCTACCTCCCCTCCTCTCTTCCCCTCTCTCTCTCACTTTCTCCTCACTCCCTCTCCTCTCTCTCCACTCTCTCTATCTCTCTCTCCCTCCCTCTCACACTCCCTCTCTCCTCCCTCTCTCACTCCCTCTCGCTCTCCCTCACATCCCCTACCTCTCTCTCCCTCTCTCTCCCTCTCTCTCTCTCGCTTTCTCCCCCTCTCTATCCCAGTCTCTCCCACTCCCTCTCCCACTCTCTCTTCTCCGTCACGCCCTCTCTCTCCCTCTCTCTCTCCCACTCTCTCTCCCTCTGTATCTCTCTCCACTCCCTTTCTCCTCTCTCTCTCCCTCACTCCTCTCTCTCCCTCTCTTTCTCCACTCTACACTCCCTCTCCCTTGCTCTCTCCTCACTCCCTCCTCTCACTTCTCCCTCACTCCCTTTCTCTCCCACTCTCCTTCCCCTTACTCCTCTCCCTCTCACCCACTCCCTCAATCACACTCTCTCTCCTCTATCTCTCTATCCCACTCCCTCTCTCGCACTCTCTCTCTCTTTCTCCCTCGCTCCCTCTCTCTCTCCCCCTCTCTCCTACTCTCTCTCGCCCACTCTCTCCCCTCCATCTCTCTCTCCCCCTCTACCCCTCTCTCTCTCCCTCAATCACCCCCTCTCTCACTCCCTCTCTCCTCCATCTCTCACCCCCCTCCTCTCATCTCTCTCTCCTCTCTCCCCCACTCCCTCTATTCTCTCCCTCTTTATCTCTCTCTCCCAACCCTTTCGGCCACTGTCCCTTTCTCCCTCATCCTCTCTCTTTCTCTTCTCTCCCTCTCTCTCCCATTCCCTCTCCCACTCTCTCTCTCTTTCTATCACTCTCTCTCCCTCTCCATCTCTCTTTCTCCCTCACTCCCTCCCTCCCTCTCCCTCCATCCCTCAACCTCCCTCTCTCTTTCCCTCACTCTTTACCTCTCTTTCCCTCACTCCCCTCTCCCTCTATATTCTCCACTCTCTCCCTTACTCTCTCTGTCTCCCTCGCTCCACTCCGTCTCACTCTCTCTCCCAATCTCTCTCCCTTCTCCCTCACTCTCTCCCTCTCTCTCCCTCCCATTCATTCTCTCTGTCTTCCTCACTTCTCTCTCTCTCCCTCTCTATGTCTCTCTATGTCTCTCTCTCCCACTCCCTCTCTCCCTATTTCTCCTCCCTCTCTCTCTGCCCTCTCTCCCTCACTCATTCTCTGCCTCCATCTCCCTCTCTTTCTCCCACTCTCACTCTCACTCCCTCTCCTCTCTCTCTCTCCCTCACTCTCTCAACTCTCATCCCCTCTCTCTCTCCCTCATCCCTCCCTCTCTCTCCCCTCTCTCTCTCTCTCACTTTCTCCCTCACTCCCTCTCTCTCTCTCCTTTACTCCCTCTCCCTCTCTCTCCCACTCTCTCTCCCTCTATCTATCTCCCAACTCCCTATCACACTCCCTCTCACCCCCTCTCTCTCTCCCTCTCACTCCCCTCTCTCTCCCTCACTCTCTCTATCGCTTTCTCCCTCCTCTCTCTCTCCCAGTCTCTCCCACTCCCTCTCTCTCTCCCACTCTCTCTCCCTCTTTATCTCTCTCTCCCACTCCCTTTCTCCTCTCTCTTTCCTCACTCCTCTCTGTCTCCTCTCTTCTCTTTCTCCACTCCCTCTCCTTGCTCTCTCTCCCTCGCTCCCTCTCTCTCAAACCTCACCCCTCTCTCGCCCTCCGTATCTCTTGCTCTCCCTCTCTCTCACTTTCTCCTCACTCCCTCTCTCTCTCTCCCTCTCTCTCATTCTCCCTTACTCCCTCTCCCTCTCTCTCCCACTCCCTCTATCACACTCTCTCTCTATCTCTCTATCCCACTCCCTCTCTCCCACGCTCGCTCTCTTTCTCCCTCGCTCCCTCTCTCTCTCCCCCTCTCTCCCACTCCCTCTCCCACTCTCTCCCCCTCCCTCTCTCTTTATCCCTCTCTCTCTCCCCCTCTACCCCTCTCTCTCCTCTCACCCCTCTCTCACTCCCTCTCTCTCCATCTCTCACCCCCTATCCTCTCTCTCCCTCTCTCTCTCCCCCTCTCAATCTCCTATCTCTTTCTCCCTCACTCCCTCTCTCTCTGTCCCACCCGCTCTCCCACTCTCTCTCTTTCTCCCTCACTCCCTCCCTCTCTCCATTCTCTCTCTCTCTCTCTCTCTCTTCTCTCTCTCTCTCTTTCACCCTCACTCCTCTCTCTTTCACCCTCTCTCTCCCCCACTCCCTCTCACTATCGTCTCACTCCCTCTCCTCTTTCGCCCTCACTCCCTCTCTTCCCAATCCCTCTATCTCCCTCACACCCTCTCTCCCTCTCCCCCCCCCCTCTCCCTCTCTCCATCTCTCTCTCTATGTCTCTCTCTCTGTCTCCCTCCCTATCTCTCTGTATTTAGTCTAGAAGTTGGGAGGTCACGTTGTACAAGACGTTGGTGAGTTGCATTTAGTGTATTGCATTCAGTTCTGTGCACCGTGTTACAGGAACGTTGTCGTCGAGCTTGGAAAGGGCGCGGAGAAGGATTTACGAGGATGTTGCCGGGACTTGAGGGGTCTGAGCTACAGGGAGGGGTTGGGGCAGGGCTGGGACTCATCTTATAGAGGTGTACAAAATCACCAGAGGAATAGATCAGGTAGACGCACAGAGTCTCTTGCGCTGAGTCGGGAATCGAGGACCCGAGGACATGTGTTCAAGGTGAGTGAGGCGGGGGTGGGAAAAATTGAATGGAATCTGAGGGGCAACAAAGTTCCTTCTAAACTCCACAGAGTGTACAAGCCCACAGCCGCTCCATTCTCTCAGCATATGACAGTCCCGCCATCCCGGGAATTAACCCGGTGAACCTACGCTGGGCTCCCTCAATAGCAAGAATGTCATTCCTCAAAGTAGGGAACCAAAACTGCACACAATACTCCAGTTGTGGTCTCACAGGGCCCTGTACAACTGCAGAAGGAACTGTTTGGTCCTATACTCAACTCCTCTTGTCATGAAGGCCAACAGGCCAAAACTGTACACAATACTCCAGGTGTGGTCTCACCAGGGATGGAGGGAGAGAGAGGGGCAGAGAGAGGTGAGAGAGGGAGAGGGGGAAGAGAGAGAGGGTGGTGGGTTATGGAACAAGCTGCCGGAGGAGGTAGATGAGGCTGGGACTATCGCAACACTTGGACAGGTACATGGATAGGACAATTTTGGAGGGATATGGGCCAAACACTGGCAGGTGGTTCTTGTATAGATGGGGCATGTTGGTCAGGGTGGGACTCGTGTAGATGGGCATGTTGGTCGAGGTGGGACTAGTGTAGATGGGCATTTTGGTCGGGGTGGGACTAGTGTAGATGGGGCATGTTGGTCGTGGTGGGACTAGTGTAGATGGGGCATGTTGGTCAGGTGGGACTAGTGTAGATTGGGCAAGTTGTTCGGGGTGGGACTAGTGTAGATGGGGCATGTTGGTCGTGGTGGGACTAGTGTAGATGGGGCATGTTGGTCGGGGTGGGACTAGTGTAGATGGGGCATGTTGGTCGGGGTGGGAAAGTTGGGCTGACGAGCTTGTTTCTGCATTGTATCTCTCTCTCTCTGTCTCCGTGTCCCTCTCTGTCTCTTTCTCGCTCTTTCTGTCTGTCCGTCTCTCTCTCTCTCTCCCTCCACATTGCAGTCACAACAGCTTCTAATTTTCAGCGAGTTTCCTTTGCTGTGTCTCTCTCTGCCACTCTCTCTTTCTCTCTCCGTCTCTCTCTGTCTATATCTGTCTCTCTCTCTTTCTCTGTCTCTCCCTTTCTCTGTCTCTCCGTCCATCTCCCCTCTCTATATCTATATATCACCCTGTCTCTATTTGTATTTGTGCAATGACATTAAAGTTGAATTTAATTGAATTTCTCTCTTACTCTCTCTCTCTCTCTTTCACTCTCTCTGTTTCTCTCTCCCTCTCTCTCTGTCTCTCTCTGTGTCTTTCTCTCTCTCTGTCTCTCTCTGCCTCTGTCTCTCTCACTGTCTCTCTCTCTCTCTCTCCCGGGACAGAGGGTGTTGGGTGAACATAAGACCTATTCCTGCCAACCGTGGGCCTAACTGCAGATAGATACATAACGTACTCAACACATTGGACAGGAAAGAGACATGATCTGCAAATAGAACCGCTATTGTCCAGGACAGATATTTATAAGGACTCATTCTTTGTAAGAGCCACAATGGAATGGAATAAACGAGACAACAACATCGTCTAAATGTTTAAGAAGGAACTGCAGATGCTGGAAAATCAAAGGTAGACACAAAATGCTGGAGTAACTCAGCGGATGAGGCAGCATCTATGGAGCGAAGGATTGGGTGACGATTCGGGTTGAGACCCTTCTTCTGCACTCAAGAACCATTTCCTTCACTCCATAGATGCTGCCTCACACGCTGAGATTCTCCAGCATTTTTGTCTAACAACAAGTCAAATCACCTTCACTGGACAATAGACAACAGGTGCAGGAGGAGGCCATTCTGCCCTTCGAGCCAGCACTGTAATTCAATGGCTGATCATACCCAATCAGTACCTCGTTCGTGACTTCTCCCCATATCCCCTGACTCCGCTATCTTTAAGAGCCCTATCTAGCTCTCTCTTGAAAAAAACATCCAGAGAACCGGCCTCCGCCGCCTTCTGAGGCAGAAAATCCCACAGAAGCACAACTCTCTGGGTGGAAAAGTTTCTCCTCATCTCAGTCCTAAATGGCCACAGATTCAAACTCTCTAGGTGAAAAGTTTCTCCTCATCTCAGTCCTAAATGGCACAGATTCACAACTCTCTGGGTGGAAAGTTTCTCCTCATCTCAGTCCTAAAATGGCCACAGATTCACAACTCTTTGGGGTGGAAAAGTTTCTCCTCATCTCCGTTCTTAATGGCCAGCAACTTCCATCACTCTCTGGTGGAAATGTTTCTCCTCGTCTCCATTCTAAATGGCCAACGCCTTATTCTTAAACTGTGGCCCGTGTTTCTGGACTCTCCCAACATCGGGAACATGTTTCCTGTCTCTAGGAGTGTCCAAACCCTTAACAATCTTATATGTTTCAATACGATTCCCTCTGATCCTTCTAAACTCCACAGAGTGTACAAGCCCACAGCCGCTCCATTCTCTCAGCATATGAAAGTCCCGCCATCCCAGGAATTAACCCGGTGAACCTACGCTGGGCTCCCTCAATAGCAAGAATGTCCTTCCTCAAAGTAGGGAACCAAAACTGCACACAATACTCCAGTTGTGGTCTCACCAGGGCCCTGTACAACTGCAGAAAGGAACTGTTTGGTCCTATACTCAACTCATCTTGTCATGAAGGCCAACAGGCCAAAACTGTACACAATACTCCAGGTGTGGTCTCACCGGGGATGGAGGGAGAGAGAGCGGGGAAGAGAGAGGTGAGAGAGTTGGAGAGAGGGAGAGGGGGAGAGAGAGAGAGGCAGAAAGGGTGAGAGAGGGGTGATATAGGGGAGAGAGAGGGGGGAGAGAGAGAGGCAAACGCCTCCGTTGCCATGCGATGAGAGAACGGAGAGGTTGAGAAGGAGTTTCTTCCCAGAGGCCATTCGGACTGTAAACGCCTATCTCACCAGGAACTAACTCTACTGAACGTTTTTCCTTCCAATATTTATTATGTAAAAGAATATGTGTGTTTATGATTGTGGTTTTAGTTTGTTTGGTTGTTTGTCTTTTTGCACAAAAGTCCGCGAGCATCGTCACTTCACTGCATTTCACTGCACATCTGCATTTCACTGCGTCATTTCACTGCACATCTCGTATGTGTATGTGACAAATAAACTTGACTTGACAGAGAGGGAGAGAGCGAAGGAGAGGAAGAGGGGAGAGAGAGAGGGGGAGAGGGGGAGAGAGGAGGGGCAGAGAGAGAGAGGGGGGAGAGGGGGAGGTAGGGCGGAGAGAGGGGAGAAAGAGAAGGAGAAGAAGAGGGAGAAAGAGATGGAGAGAGGGTGAGAGAGGGGGAGGGAGGGGGAGAGGGAGAGAGAGAGAGGGGGGGAGATGGAGAGAGGGGGTTCGGCCTGCCCGCGCCTGTGCATGCTCCCCCTGCTGCATTAAAGGGAACGCATGCATCACTGGCTGCATTGCTGCCTCTCCCGCTGCATTTCGGCGCTTTATCCTCACCTGATCTTCACAACTGCATTCCCGCACCGTTGAGTGACGAACCTCTCGTCAACAAAGGCGCTTCCGGCGGGATGGGGGGGGACGCTTTAGGGCGGCGCACCGGCGCTGGCAAAGCGGGACGCGGGTCTAATGTGTCCGGGTGGAGGGAGAAACGCCGAATGTTGGCTCCGGGGTGGTTTCTTGGTGTATTGAGGGTGGGATGGGAGGAAGAAAAAGGAGGGGGAGAAGAGTGAGGAGGAGGAGGGAGAGAGGGAGGGATGAGTGTGAGAGAAAGTTTGGGAGAGTTTGGAAAAGTTTTCAGAAAATTTTGAGAACGTTTTTACGAAGTTTTGGAGAAATTGAGAGAGGGAGAGAGAACCTAAAAAGCTGCCTAGGTTGTCCTGTACACAACAATGCTGGAGAAAACTCAGCGGGTGCAGCAGCATCAATGAAGTGAAGGAAATAGGCGACGTTTCGGGCTGAAACCCTTCTTCAGACTGAACGGGTCTGAAGAAGGGTTTTGGCCTGAAACGTCGCCCATTTCCTTCGCTCCATAGATGCTGCTGCACCCGCTGAGTTTCTCCAGTATTTTTGTGTACCTTCGATCTTCCAGCCTCTGCAGTTCCTTCTTGAACACTTTGCCTAGGTTGTCCGGCTGGCAACAGGGAAAAAACGTTAAGCGAGAGCCTTGGGGGGGCGCGGGTGATTAAACTTACGTAGACGTGATTGTACGCATCTGCAGCTTCACATTCTCCCCATTAACATCGACCGTCTTGAAATCCACTCCGATAGTAGTGATGTAGCTACCTGGGGTGGTTTCTTGGTGTATTGAGGGTGGGATGGAGAAGAAAAAGGAGGGGGAGAAGAGTGAGGGAGGAGAGGAGGAGAGAGGAGGGAATGAGTGTGAGAGAAAGTTTGGGAGAGTTTGGAAAAGTTTTCTGTAAGAGTGAGAGACAGAGACAGAGAGAGAGACGGGGAGAGAGACGGAGAGCGACGGAGAGAGACAGAGAGAGACGGAGAGTGGAGAGAGACGGAGAAAGGGAGACACAGAGAGAGAGACGGAGAGAGGGAGCCGGAGAGAGGGTCGGAGAGAGGGAGTTGGAGAGAGGGAGTCGGAGAGATGGAGTCGGAGAGATGGAGAGAGACAAAGAGCAAGAGAAAGACAGACAGAGGCGAAAGAGAGGGGGAGGGGGAGGGGGAGAGAGAGACAGAGGGACGGAAGGAGAGGTAGGGAGGAAGAGGGAGAGAAGGGAGAGAGGTGGAGGGGAGAGAGAGGTGGAGGGGAAAGAGATGTTCAAACACTTGGGGAAACAGACCATCCTGTCCTCGCCCCTCCCTCTCCATTTCGTTCACCCACTCACTGCTCCTCCCTCCTCTCTCCCTCCCTCCTTCTTTCTCTCGCTCTCCCTCCTCATTCTCACTCTCTTCCCCCCTCCCTCCCTCCTTCTCTCCCTCCCCTCTCCCTTCCTACCTGAGAATGTGTTTTCAGCAAACCAAAAGTAACAAACTGCTCTAGAATGAAAACCTGTTGAGTGAAATCACAAGATCACCTGGGATGATCATGGGGAGAAGGCAGGCACGGGTTATTGATTTGGGGATGATCAGCCATGATCACAATGAATGGCGGTGCTGGCTCGTAGGGCCGAATGGCCTACTGCACACATGTTTTATGTTTCTATGATAGGAGCAGAATTAGGCCATTTGGCCCATCTAGTCCACTCCGTCATTCAATCACGGCTGATCTACCTCTCCCTGCTAACCTCTTTCTCCTGCCTTCTCCTCATAACCTGACACCTGCACTAATCAACAATCTATCTATTTCTGCCTTAAATAAATCCACTGACTTGTGGCCTCCACCCCGTCTGTGGCATCAAATCCCACAGATTCACCACCCTCTGGCTAAATAAATTCCTCTCCATCTCCTTCCTTCAAGATTCTCCTCCATGTCTACTAAGCCCTCAATGGGCTTGCCTCCACCTACATAAAAAGTCTTCTCATCCACCCATTCCACCTCCAGGCCCCTTAGATCGGCCGACTTGTGGTTGCTGAATATCCAACGGTCTAGGCATAAGCTCAGGGGCGACCATGCCTTTGCGGTTGCAGCTCCTAGACTGTGGAACAGCATCCCCTCTTCCCATCAGAACTGCCCCCTCCATCGACTCATTTAAGTCAAGACTAAAGACTTATCTATACTCCCAAGCCTTTCCTGATGTCCTCTGAGTGAGGGCTGCATGTATATATGTATGTAGTTTGTTTTGTTGTGCTAGTCTTATAACAAATGTAAAGCACTTTGGCCAACCAGTTGTTTTTTAAATGTGCTATATAAATAAATGTGACTTGACTTGACTTGAAGGAACGTCCTTGAATTCGGAGATTGTGCCCTCTGGTCCTAGACTCTCCCACTAGTGGAAACATCCTCTCCACATCCACTCTATCCGGGCCTTTCACTGTTCGGTGACGTTTCAATGGCCCCCTTGTTTACCCACTTACTTGGCCTCCACCGCCGTCTGTGGCAACGAATCCCACAGATTCCCCACCCGCTGATAAATATCATCATTAATAAACTTCACACCCTCTCTTTAACCCGACAGGAGAGTGGGGAGGAAACTTCACTGTGTGTGTGTGTGAGAGAGAGAGAGGGTAGGGAGGGGGCAGTGGGAGTCTACCTCTCTCTCCTCACACCATCTTTCTCTCTCTCTCCTTCTCTGTATCGATCTATCACTCTCTCCCTCTTCTCTCACCGTCCAGTGCGGTTCGGCTCCATCTTGGGCCGCGGCGGCACGTCATATCCGGGCTGCAACCTGCGGGGCAACGAGCCGGGGCTGTGAGCGACGTCATTTCCGGGCTCATGCCCCCTCTCTCTCCCTCCCCCTCTGGAGAATCTTCGAGCGGGGCGGCCCTAGCCCGGAAATGACGTCACCGCCCCGGACGCCCTTTGCCCCGCACTCTGCGGGGCGGCCTCACTCAGCCCGGAAATGACGCATCTCTTTGGTCGCGGCCAAGATGGAGCCGATCCGCTCTGGTGAGCAAAGATCTTATAGCGAAGCAAAGATGGGTTACTCTCACGCGGGGAGAAGGAGTGCGGGGTCCGGGGCAGCGGGGAGAGAGAGTGCGGGGCCCGGGCAGCGGGGAGAGAGAGTGCGGGGCCCGGGGCAGCGGGGAGGAGAGAGTGCGGGGCCCGGGCAGCGGGGAGAGAGAGGGGAGCTTCGCTATAAGATCTTTGCTGGTGAGAGGGAGAGAGAGGGAGTGAGAAAGATAAGGGAGGGAGGTAGAGAGTGTGGGGACGGAGATAGGAGCGGTGGAGAGGGGAGGGGAGGGAGAGTGATGGATTGAGTAGAGAGGGTAGAGAGACAGAGGGGCAGAGTGAGAGGGGCAGAGATATAGAAGGGTGGAGAGAGTGGGGAGGGAGAGACAGGGAGGGGGGAGTTGAGGAGAGAGAGTTCGGGAGAGAGAGAGATATCTGAGCGGTGGGGGCTGAGAGGGGCAGGAATAATGGGAGAGGTTCAGAGAGAGAGAGAGAGAGAGAGAGAGGAGACAGTCCGGGGGAGGGAGGGTGAGAGACTGGGGAAAGGGGTGAAATGAGTAGCGGGGGGAAGCAGGGAGCAAAGGGAAGGGGGGGTGGGTTTGGTGACGATGGGGATGAATGGGGGGGGGGGGGGGGAGACGGGTCAAGTTAGTCATGGAAGGGGCCAGGGAGCCTGGTGGGGGTGGGTTCACATTGTTTGGAGGTGGGGAGGAGGGGGAAGGAGCAGTCGGCAGCAGGGGTAAGGGGTAGGGAGCCACAGGGAGGAGGTCACATTGTTTGGGGGTGGGGAGGGTGTTGCAGTTTAGGAAGTCAAACCAGGGCAGGATCTTCACTGTGAATGGCGGGGTGCTGGGGCAATAGACAAGAGACAACATGTGCAGGTATAGGCCATTCGGCCCTTTGAGCCAGCACCGCCATTCAATATGATCATGGCTGATCATCCATAATCAGTACCCCGTTCCCGCCTTCTCCCCATATCCCTTGACTCCAGAATCTTTAAGAGCCCCATCTAGCTCTCTCTTAAATGTATCCACTGAACTGGCCTCCACCGCCCTCTGAGGAATTCCACACTCACAACTCTCTGTGAGAAAAAGTGTTTCCTTGTCTCTGTTCTGAATGGCTTACCCCTTATTCTTAAACTGTGTGGCCCTCGGTTCTGGACTCCCCCAACATCGGGAACATGTTTCCTGCCTCTAGCGTGTCCAAACCCTTAACAATCTTATATGGTTCAATAGGATCCCATCTCATCCTTCTATACTCCAGAGTGTACAAGCCCAGCCGCTCCATTCTCTCAGCATATGACAGTCCCCCACATCCAGAAATTAACCTGGTGAACCTACGCTGCTCTCCCTCAATAGCAAGAATGTCCTTCCTCAAATTAGGGGACCAAAACTGCACACAATACTCCAGTTGTGGTCTCATTAGGACTCTGAACTCTGAGCCTTGCGGAATGTGTAGAGCCGAGGATCTAGGAGTGCGGGTATGAGTTGGGCCGAACGGCCCTGTTTCCAACACTGAATCATTCCATGACTATGACAAAGTGCTGGAGTAACTCGGCAGGTCAGGCAGCATCTGTGGAGAAGATAGACACAAAGTGCTGGAGTAACTCAGCAGGTCAGGCAGCATCTGTGGAGAGAGGAATGGGTGACGTTTTGGGTCGACACCCTTCCTTGGTTTAGTTCAGTTTAGAGATGCAGTGCGGAAACAACAGGTCTTTCGGCCCATGGTGTCTGCGCCGACCAGCGATCACCCCGTACACTAGCACTATCCCACGCACATTGGGGACAATTTAGTTATTTTGTGAAGGCTGATTAATTTACAACTGTACCGCTGCGCCAATGTGCAGCGCAGAATTATATAACGGTTTCCTCCGCCCATAAACGCCCCCAATATGTGCTAGTAATGTCCGTTTGCCAGCTTGTTGATCCTCTGTGTTCTCCTCCTGCAGGGTTTAGGAGACGTTGCTGTGGACGGAGAGACGGGAACGTGAGCGGCCATTGAGGGCGGCCAGGGTGTCGGTGAGCCCCCCATCTGCTCGGTGTGCGGGCCGGGCTTCAAGGGCTGATCTTCGATAGAGGACCACATGAAGGGGCACAACAAGGAGAAGCGTTATGAGTGCGACGTGTGTGGCCAAGGCCTGGCAAAGCCTGAGGTGGCTGGAGACCCACCGTCGGGAGCACACGATAGAACGCCCCTTCAACAGCATAGAGTGCGGCAAGAGCTTCATGAGGGCGGATGTGCTGAGGTCACCGGCGGGTGCACACGGGCGAGAAGCCCTATGGCTGCTCCACATGTGACGAGAGCTTTACCCAGTTGCGGGCTGTGGGAGCACCAGCGGGTGCACAGCAGTAGCGGCCCTTCACCTGCCCGACTGTGGCAAAGGCTTCAAGTCGTCCAAGGAACTGAAGGTGCACAGGCGCGTGCACACCGGGGAACGCCCCTACACATGCAGCGACTGTGGCAAGGGCTTCACCCATCCCAGCGGCCTGCTGGTGCACCAGCGTACCCACACCGGTGAGCGTCCCTACAACTGTATCCAGTGCGGCAAGGGCTTCACCCAATCCTGCAACTTGCTGAGGCACCAGCGCACCCACACCGGCGAGTGTCTACACCTGCGCCCAGTGCGGCAAGGGCTTCACCCAGTCTAGTCACCTGTTGATGCACCAGCGCACCCACACCGGTGAGTGTCCCTACACCTGCGCCCAGTGCGGCAAGGCTTCACCCAGTCCAGCCACCTGCTGACGCACCAGCGCACCCACACCGGCGAGCGTCCTTACACTGCGCCCAGTGCGGCAAGAGCTTCACCCGGTACCGGAGCTGTTGGTGCACCAGCGCACCCACACAGGCGAGCGCCCTTCACCCTGTGCCCAGTGTGCGGCAAGGGCGTTCACCCGCTCTGACCGCCTGCTGGTGCACCAGCACCCACACCGGCGAGCGCCCCTACACCTGTGCCCAGTGCGGCAAGGCTTCACCCCAGTCTAGTCACCTGTTGGTGCACCAGCGCACCCACACCGGTGAGCGTCCCCACACCTGTGCCCAGTGCGGCAAGGGCTTCACCCAGTCTAGTCACCTGCTGACGCACCAGCGCACCCACACCGGCGAGTGCCACTACACCTGTGCCCAGTGCGGCAAGGGCTTCATCCACTCCAGCAGCCTGCAGCAGCACCAGCGCTCCCCACACCGGCGAGCGCCCCTACACCTGCATCCAGTGCAGCAAGGGCTTCACCAACTCCACCCGGCTGCTGTCCCACCAGCCGGGTGCACGCCGTCGACATTCCCGTCCCCAGCCCGGTGTGTGGAGAGCACTTTGCCACGGCCTCCCACATCCCGTCTCACCAGCACGTGCACACCAGTGGCCCACCCTACGACTGCCCGTACTGTGGTGAGTCGTTTGACAGCTCGCGGGGGTTGCGGCAGCACCGGCGGACCCACGCCGGCGAGCAGCTGCTCCCACTGTGACAAGAGAGAATGGGGCTGCGGGAGCAACAGCTGATACACACCGGAAAGAGACCCTTTGTGTGCGCTAAGTGTGGCAAGGGTTTCATCCGCATGTCCAGCCTGTGGCAGCACCGGCGTACCCACAGCGGTGAGCGTCCCTTCCCCTGCCCGTCCTGTGATAAGGGCTTCACCGGCCTTGACCACCTTCTGGAGCCACCGGCGAGTCCACACCGCCAGCGCCCCTTCACCTGCCCGCTCTGTGGCAAGGCCATAGCCTGCTCCTCCAGCTGCTGGCACACCGCCACGTGGATAGGTAGGCACTGTTTATGTAGACACAAAATGCTTGAAGGAATGGGTCCTCCTCAGTCTCGACCCGAAATGTCACTCAGTCCTTCTGTCCAGAGATGCTGCCTGTCCCACTGAGTTACTCCAGCATTTTGTATCCTTTTTTGTAAACTAGCATCTGCAGTTCCTTGTTTTTAAACTATTCTGGTTAACCATCGCTGCACCTTCCCCAAAGCCTCCACATTAGTCCTGTAATGGAGTGACCAGAACTGTATGCAATACTCCAAATGCTTCCTGAACAATGTCCCTTAAAGCTGCACATATATATTTATTTCCTTATCTCATCCTTTTATCTCCTTATTTTCCTCGCCTCTGTCACTTCACTCATCTGCCGATCACCCCCTCATCTGTCAACATAATGTCAGTCTGAAGAAGGGTCCTGACCCGAAATGTCACCTATCAATGTTCTCCACAGATGCTGCCTGACCTGCTGAGTTACTCCAGCACTCTGAAACATCACCTATCTGTTCATACAGCCCAATAACACAGTGAACACATAATTCTCCAATTTGAGGAGACTCTCCCCTCATCCAAATGAAATCCTGGAGTCTATCCCGACCCCAACTTTTTTTCCAGCTCCCCCACCCCCCCACGTCTCCATGAGACCATAGAAATGTCCAGACCCGACACGTTGCCTGGCCATTCCCCTCCAAAGTCCCGGTAGAACTCAGCGGGTTGCCCATCCGTGTGGGAAACGGATAGAGTAGTGTTCCTAATATAAGCCCGCCTTGGCCTTGTCGAGGAGCAGACAAGCAACAGTACCAGCATCTTCTCATTCATACTGTACCCAAATGAAAATCAAAAGTGAGCCAAGCTGCACGTAGCCGACGGCTCACAGTACCAGCTGGCGGCCACTGGCCCAAACACTTAAAAATATTTAAAGTGTGTTTTTAAAAAAAATAAAGTCTTGACGCATTTGTGCCTTGCCTAACAAACAAAGCAAGTTTTTGTTGTGTTCTGAAAGGCTGTGTTCTTCGGAATTCTTCAGAATTCATGTTGTGTTATCAATAATGAAATAAAATGCCACGCCTTCTCAGGAAATGATGATGATGGCGGGACTGACATATGTGAAAGAATGGGTCGACTGGGTTTGTATTCACTGGAATTCAGAAGGATGAGCGGGTATCTTATAGAATCGTATATAATGAGTGGGAGATTGGACAGGAAATGGAGAGATTTGGGAGGGAGAGCAAAGCGGGGTAGGGGGAGTGGGAGGGGGATGGGAAGAGGGAGGAGATGGGGAGTGGAGGAGAGTGGGGAGGGCAGGAAGAGCGGTAGGGGGTGGAGAGGGTTAGCGGGGAGTGGTGCAAGAGAGGAGGAAAGGGGGTAGGAGGAGATGGGGGTGAAGGGTTGGAGGGGGAGAAAGGGTGTGGAGGGGAGGAGGGAAGGGTGGGAGGGAAGGAGGGAGAGGGTGAGGAGAGAGGGAGATGGAGAGGGGGGAAGGGGAGGATGAGAGGGGTGGGGAGGGGGAGAGGGGTGGGGGAAGGTGAGAGAGGGAGGGGAAGGAGGTGAGAAGGGGAAGGGGAGAAAGGGGGAGAGAGTGTGGAGGGAGGGGAGAGTGGTAGGTGGCGGGGGAAGAGTGTGATGGGAGGCAGAGAGGGGTAAGGGGGGAGAGAGGGGAAATAGTGGCGAGGGAGAGGGGAGGGTAAGAGTGTGGAAGAGGGGCAGAGGAGTAGGTCGAGTGGTGGAACAGGCAAAGATGGGTAGGAGGGAGGTGGGGAGAGAGGGGATGGGGTGGGAGAGGGGAAAGGGAGGAGGAGAGGGGTGCGGGAGGGGGTGAGGGAAGGTGGGATGGGGGGAAAGATGGTGGGAGAGGGAGGGGAGAGTGTGGAGAGGGGTATAGTGGGAGGGAGAGGGAAGGTAGGGAGGGGTGGGGGTAGAAAAGGAAGAATGCGGAGGGCGAGTAGGGAAGGAGGAGGAGAGTGTGGGAGGGAGGGGGAGAGTGGTAGGGTGGAAGAGGGGCAGGGGAGTGGTGGAAGAGGGACAGGGGAGGGGGAAAGAGGAATGGGTAGGTGCAGAAGATTGCTTCCGATGTTGGGGAAGTCCAGGACAAGGGGTCACAGCTTAAGGATAAGGGGGAAATCCTTTAAAACCGAGATGAGAAGAACTTTTTTCACACAGAGAGTGGTGAATCTCGAATTCTCTGCCGCAGAGGATGGTCGAGGTCAGTTAATTTGCTATATTTAAGAGGGAGTTAGATGTGGCCCTTGTGGCTAAGGGGATCAGGGGGTATGGAGAGAAGGCAGGTATGGGATACTGAGTTGGATGATCAGCCATGACCATATTGAATGGCGCTGCAGGCTCGAAGGGCCGAATGCCCTACTCCTGCACCTAATTTCTATGTTTATGTATAAAGCATGAATTTACAGCAGCTGCATTTGATTGACACCGTGTGGTCGACGCGTTCCCCCCGCCTCCACCCGGGATCCGAGCGCGTGTGTGTGTGTAGGCGGGGCCAGAGCGTGTGTGTGTGGGCGGGGCCAGAGCGCGTGACTGGGCGGGGGCCAGAGCGTATGTGTATGGGGCGGAGCCAGAGCGTGTGTGTGGGCGGGGCCAGAGCGCGGTGGGGGCGGGGCCGGAGCGCGTGTGTGGACGGGGCCAGAGCGCGTGTGTGTGTGTGGGCGGGGCCAGGGATTGTGTGGGCGGGGCCAGAGCGCGGGGGCGGCGCCGCTTGAAACGGCCGCGGGCAACGGCGCGAGGCCCAGTGACGTCACCGCCCCCCCCACCAACTGTCAACGCTCCCCGCGCTCCCTCAGCCGTGACGCCCGTTATTTCCCGCCCTCCCGCTCGCTTTCCAGAACGTTCTTCCCAACGGCCGTTCATTCGGACTTCGCTTCTCCACAACGATCACCTCCCTCCAGCAGCCACAGCCGTCGCCTCACCTGGAGCCTGGACTCTGCACTGGGCCTGAAGCCTCCACGCTGCTCACTCCCACTCTCCTGGGTTTCACTGCGCTGGTTCCTAGTGTTAGTCTGTCCAGCCTTGTTAACCCCAGTGGCTGGTCCACTGAGTCTTCCCCATCCCCCTCTAACTATGTCACCCCTGCATTTACCCACCCACACTGCAGCCCTCTCACCCCTGACCACCCACCACCCACACATCGCCTCGCCCCCAGTCCACCCACCTGCTTCCGCCGGCCCCAATCCCCATCCCTGCCGGGTGTTCACCATCCCCCCGACCTCCCCCACACCGAACGGTCTGTCCTCAGCAGAGGTCTTACCTTTGTCCCCCTCCGTCCCCACCTCAATGTAGCAATGTTACAACATTTGGGGATTTAAAAATCAAGTCTGTAATTTATTCCATCAGATAAAACATAAAAATATGTTTAATTTGTCACCTAATTCACTTTCATATTTTTAAGTATTGGCAATTTTCATACTCGGAAATCTTGTACCCTATTGCTTTCCCATTGGCTTAACACCAAAGCTGTGATCGAGGACAGTCAAAAGCCCATAACTTTCTTAAAAATTAAGAGAACTAAAAGAAATGTTCAGTTATTATTGATTGAAACATTCTGAAAGAAATATGAAACAATCTTACTTGGATGACCTGAAATTAAAGCACATAATTAGTTAGCTACCCAATTGTAGCTAATTACATAATTCAATTACTAGCTCTAAACATCTATCCATTTCTTAAGAAAAGATCAACATTTTTAAATAGCCTAAGTGTCCAAATAACATTCACACAAGAATCCACTTTGGCGCCTTCGAGAGGGTGGCGGGTTTAAAATGTCGTTTCCTCCAGGCTGTTTAAATTGATGTTCATCAGCCTGTTTAAATGCTCAAGAAAAATCGTTCCGACTGCCGTTCTCTGCACTTATTTTTAAACTAAGTTGGATAATTTAAGTGTCAAAGTAAATTAAAAATCATCTTCTAAAGCCGTGAACGCCGACAACAGGACGGACCTCACGTAGGGGACAAGGCAAGGTAGGCTGTTTATTTTTACGTTAAAAAGTGCTGGAGTAACTCAGCAGGTTAGGCATCATCTGTGGAGAACATGGATAGGTGGCGTTTCACAGAGTGCTGGAGTAACTCAGCGGGTCAGGCAGCATCACTGGTCAATGTGAATAGATGATTTTCAGGTCTGAAGAGGGGTCATGACCGAATAGAAACGCCCCTATCCATGTTATCCACAGACAGACATAAAATGCTGGAGTAACTCAGTGGGACAGGCAGCATCTATGGAGTGAAGGAACCTTCTTCAGACTGAGAGTCACAGGAGAGTGAGACACAGAGACAAGGAAGTGTAAGGTGTTACTCCAGCACTATGTATTATATGAATAGTGTCAGGTTAGGTCAGAGTATACCCATTCAAAGCTTTCTGGTCACTAACACAATACTTCTCATGCTATGGTTATATCGATCACAAACTTTAGTTACAAACCCCCAAACAACAAGAACTTAGTCAAAGGGTGCTGGAGTAACTCAGCGGGTCAGGGAGCATCTGTGCAGAACATGGATAGGTGACATTTCGCGTAGGGGACCCTTCTTCAGACTGACACTATAGAAACATAGAAACATAGAAATTAGGTGCAGGAGTAGGCCATTCGGCCCTTCGAGCCTGCACCGCCATTTAATATGATCATGGCTGATCATCCAACTCAGTATCCCGTACCTGCCTTCTCTCCATACCCCCTGATCCCCTTAGCCACAAGGGCCACATCTAACTCCCTTTTAAATATAGCCAATGAACTGGCCTCAACTACCCTCTGTGGCAGAGAGTTCCAGTGATTCACCACTCTCTGTGTGAAAAAAGTTCTTCTCATCTCGGTTTTAAAGGATTTCCCCCTTATCCTTAAGCTGTGACCCCTTGTCCTGGACTTCCCCAACATCGGGAACAATCTTCCTGCATCTAGCCTGTCCAACCACTTAAGAATTTTGTAAGTTTCTATAAGATCCCCTCTCAATCTTCTAAATTCTAGAGAGTATAAACCAAGTCTATCCAGTCTTTCTTCATAAGACAGTCCTGACATCCCAGGAATCAGTCTGGTGAACCGTCTCTATGTTGACAGATGAGGGGGTGATTGGCAGATGAGTGAAGGAAGTGACAGAGGCAAGAGAGAATAAGGAGATAAATATATATGTGCAGCTTTAAGGGACATTGGTCAGGTAGCATTTGGAGTATTGCTTACAGTTCTGGTCACTCCATTACAGGACTAATGTGGAGGCTTTGGGGAAGGTGAAGCGATGGTTAACCAGAATGGTTTAAAAACAAGGAACTGCAGATGCTGGTTTACAAAAAAGGACACAAAACGCTGGAGTAACTCAGCGGGACAGGCAACATCTCTGGAGAGAAGGACTGGGTGACATTTCGGGTCAAGACTGAGGAGGGTCTCGACCACAAACGTTACCCATTCCTTCCAGCATTTTGTGTTTACCTAAACAGCGCCTATCTATCCACGTGGCAGTGTGCCAGCAGGCTGAAGGAGCGGGCAAAGGCCTTGCCACACAGCGGGCAGGTGAAGGGGCGCTGGCCGGTGTGGACTCGCCGGTGCTCCAGCAGGTGGTCAAGGCGGGTGAAGCCCTTACCACAGGACGGGCAGGGGAAGGGACGCTCACCGTTGTGGGTACGCCGGTGCTGCCACAGGCTGGACATGTGGGTGAAACCCTTGCCACAGTCAGCGCAAACAAAGGGTCTCTCTCCGGTGTGTATCCGCTGGTGCTCCCGCAGCCCCCGTGCTCTCTTGTCACAGTGGGAGCAGCTGCTCGCCGGCGTGGGTCCGCCGGTGCTGCCGCAACCCCCGCGAGCTGTCAAACTCCTCACCGCAGTACGGGCAGTCGTAGGGCGGGCCACTGGTGTGCAGTTGCTGGTGAGACTGGGCGTGGGAGGCCGTGGAAAAGTGCTCTCCACACACTGGGCTGGGGACGGGACGGTCGACGGCGTGCACCCGCTGGTGTCTCAGCAGGTTGCTGGACTTGGTGAAGCTTTTGCCGCACTGGGCGCAGGTGTAGGGGCGCTCGCCGGTGTGCACCCGCCGGTAGGTCTCCAGGACCATCGCCGTCTTGAAGCTCTTGCCGCAGTCCGAGCAGTCGAAAGGGCGTTCTCCTGTGTGCACCCGCCGGTGGATCTCCAGCTCGCTCGGGTACTGCCAGGCCTTGCCACACACGTCGCACTCATAACGCTTCTCCTCAATCGAAGCTCAGCCCCTCGTGAGGGGGGTGGGGGGCTCGGTGACAACCTGGTACCCCTCGACTCTCCGCAGGCTCACCCTCCAGTGGCCTTCCCGGGGCCGGCGCTCCACCCTGCCCTTCCTCTGGCACGATCGCCGCACCACGCCGAGGTCCCACCCCGTCTTGCCGCCAACCTCCACCTCCCAGTAGTGGCAGCCGGACGCGAAGCCCTGCGCGGCCATCACGCCGGCACATCGGTCAAACCTCCACCGGGACTCGGGTAGGGACTGCCGCTCCGCCCCCATCCACACGCTGCACAGATCCTCGGACAGCTACAGCCACGGGTTAGTCCTGTCCGGGTTCAGGGTGAGCGGGGCCGGCACTGTTTATTAAACCAAATATATTACAATAAATGATTATCAACAATATTGAACCGTACAAAATAAAGCGAAACAAAACTCACCACCAGAATACGTCAAATAAATGTACTAAAGAGGGTCTCTACCCGAAACAACACCCCAGAAATGCTACCTCGCCCACTGTGTTACTCCAGCATTTTGTGTCTACCAAATAAACAAGAGAAAATAGGTGCAGGAGTAGACCATTCGACCTTTCGAGCCAGCACCGCCGTTCAATGTGATCATGGCTGATCATCCACAATCAGTACCCCGTTCCTGCCATTTCCCCATATCCCCTGACTCCGCTTTATTTAAGAGCTCTATCTAAACCTCTCTTGAGGGCATCCAGAGAATCGGATTCCACTGACCTCTGAGGCAGCGAATTTCACAGATTCACAACTCTCTGGGGGAAACGTTTTTCCTCATCTCCGTTCTAAATGGCTTACCATTTATTAAACTGTGTGGCCCCTGATTCTGGACTCCACAAACATTGGGAACATGTTTCCTGCCTTTAGCATGTCCAAACCCTTAATAATCTTAATGGTTTCGATAAGATCCCTCTCATTCTTCTAAATTCCAGTGTATACAAGCCCAGTCGCTCCATTCTCTCAACATATGATATTCCCGCCATCCAGCGAATTAACATTGTAAACCTATGCTGCACTCCCTCAACAACAATAATGTCCTTCCTCAAATTTGGGGACCAAAACTGCACACAATACTCCAGGTGTGGTCTCACCAGGGCTCTGTACAACTGTAGAACGACCTCTTTGCTCTTATATTCTACTCCTCTTGTTATAAAGGCCATTAGAATCATAGAAAATAGGTGCAGGAGTAGGCCATTCGGCCCTTCGAGCCTGCACCGCCATTCCATATGATCATGGCTGATCATCGAACTCAGTATCCCATCCCTGCCTTCTCTCCATACTCCCTGGTCCCTTTAGCCACAAGGACCACATCTAACTCCCTCTTAAATATAGCCAATGAACTGGCGTTAACTACCTTCTGTGGCAGAGAATTCCACAGATTCACCACTCTCTGTGTAAAAAATAATTTTCTCATCTCGTTCCTAAAAGACTTCCCTCTTATTATAGGGAATTATAGCGTGTACTAAGGGGAAAAAATTTGTTCGGCATGGACTTGTAGGGCCGAGATGGCCTGTTTCCGTGCTGTAATTGTTATATGGTTATATGGTTATCCTTAATCTATGACCCCTCGTTCTGGACTTCCCCAACAATGGGAACAATCTTGCTGCATTTAGCCTGTCCAACCTCTTAAGAATTTTGTAAGTTACTATAAGATCCCCCCTCAATCTTCTAAATTCTAGCGTGTACAAGCCGAGTCTATCCAGTCTTTCTTCAAATGAAAGTCCTGACATTCCAGAAATCAGTCTGGCGAACCTTCTCTGTACTCCCTCTAGGGCAACTTTCTTCAATGCCTGCTGTACCTGCATGCTTACTTTCATTGACAGGGCTGTGTCTGTACACTGTCAATGGCTCGATATAATTATGTATTGACTTTCTGCTGTTTGCATAGCACGCAACAAAAGCTCTTCTTGGTTAACACGGGTGTCAGGGGTTATGGGGAGAAGGCAGGAGAATGGGGTTTGGGAGGCAGAGATAGATCAGCTATGATTGAGTGCCGGGGTAGACTTAATGCGGTGAATGGCTTAATTCTGCTCCAATCACTTTTGCCTTTCAAAACTTTTCACTGTACCTCGGGACATGTGACAATAAACTAAACCGAAACTGAACTCGTAATAGTATCAGTGATAGGAGTAGAATGAGGCCATTCGGCCCATCAAGTCTACTCCGCCATTCAATCATGGCTGATCTATCTCTCCCTCCAACTCCCATTCTCATGCGTTCTCCCCATAACGTCTGGTATTCTGAATTGTCCCTCTATCTCCCGCTGGATCTGAACCGCCAAGGATCTAAGTTCTTTCTGACATTCCTCATCCCTGCGCCGTGTCCATCTCACTCCCCTTCCCCATCGAGTACTTGCAGTCACCACCGTTCCACGGAGCAGAGCTGAGTGTAAGGTTGGCCTACCAGGACTGATGGCGTCCATCATCTCCCGCCAGGCCATATACTGTAGATTACCGCTGAACACACCCAGCGACAGCTCCAAGTCCACCACATCCAGTGTGTTTTGCTTGTCATCGAACCTGTGGGGAGGCCAAGTCAGTGGATATTTCTAAGGCAGAGATAGATAGATTTGTTATTAGTACGTGTATCAGGTGTTATGTGGAGAAGGCAGGAGAATGGGGTTAGGAGGGAGAGATAGATCAGCCACGATTGAATGGCGGAGTGGATATTTAGTTTAGTTTAGTTCAGAGATACAGCGTGGAAACAAGCCCCTCAGCCCACCGAGTCTGCACCGACCAGCGATCCCCCCAGGCTAACATTATCCTACACACACTTGGGTCAATCTACTTCTTATACTTATACCAGCCAATTATTCTACAAACCTCTACGCCTTTGGAATGTGGTAGGAATCCGAAGATCTCGGAGAAACCTCACATGGTCACAGGGAGAACGTACACACTCCATACAGACAGCACCCGTTATTGGGATCGAACCCGGGGCTCCGGCACTGAACGCATTTCAAGGCAGTAGCTCTACCACTGCACCACCGATTATTACGGGGTCAGGGGTTCAGGGTAGAAGGCAGGAGAATAGGGTTAGGATGGAGCAGCCGTGATTGAATGGCGGAGTCAGAGTTGATGGACCAAACGGCCTAATTCTGCTTCTATCACTTATGACCTTATGAAATATTCATTATTGCAGAGACCGTCAGCACTGGGTTAAACGTTTGAGGCGCGCGTATTGCTTCAAGGATGAAGGGAGGATGTTTCCACCAGTGGTAGAGTCATCAAAATGGACCTGGGAAGGATTGTACTCGTCATAGGGCAGTGAGCTGTGGAATTCAGTGCTACAGATGGCGGTGGAGGCCCAGTGATTGGGTAATTTGAAGGTGGTGATTGATAGGTTCTTGACCAATAAGGGTGTGAAATGTTATGGGGACAAGGCAGGACAATGGGATTGAGATGGAAAGGTAGATCAGCCATGACTGAATCAGGGCATTATCGTCCAATGCTGCTCCTATAACACATGGCCTTCAAGAGAGAGGTGAGATATCTTACCTCCTATTCCAAATACGTTCCTCCTGAAATGAACAAGAAAGATATCTCAGTCTTCATTCGGTTAATAAGTCACAGTCACACAACACGAAACAGGCTCTTCGGCCCAACCTGCCCATGCCGAACAAGGTGCCCCATCTAAGACTGTCTCATTTAGAGATATACAGCATGGAAAAAGGACATTCGGCTCAACATGCCCATGCCGAACAAGGTGCCCCATCTAAGACTCATTTAGAGATATACAGCATGGAAACAGGCCCTCTCGGCCCAACCTGCAAACGCCTCCCACTCTACACAAGCCCCAACAGCTTGCGATCACCCCACATCCCTCCAAACCTTTCCTGTCTGCTAGTCAGTTATTAAAGATGGGATAGCAGCACATTTGGAAAGTGGTGAAATCAATGGACAAAGTCAGCATGGATTTACGAAAGGTAAATCATGTCTGACGAAACTTATAGAATTTTTCGAGGATGTAACTAGTAGCGTGGATAGGGGAGAACCAGTGGATGTGGTGTATCTGGACTTCCAGAAGGCTTTCGACAAGGTCCCACATAAGAGGTTCGTATACAAACCTAAAGCACACGGTATTGGGGGTTCAGTTCTATGTGGATAGAGAACTGGCTGGCAAACAGGAAGCAAAGTGTAGGAGTAAACGGGTTATTTTCACAATGGCAGGCAGTGACTAGTGGGGTACCGCAAGGCTCAGTGCTGGGACCCCAGCTATTTATAATATATATTAATGATCTGGATGAGGGAATTGAAGGCAATATCTCCAAGTTTCCGCATGACACTAAGCTGGGGGGCAGTGTTAGCTATGAGGAGGATGCTAGGAGACTGCAAGGTGACTTGGACAGGCTGGGTGAGTGGGCAAATGTTTGGCAGATGCAGTATAATGTGGATAAATGTGAGGTTATCCACTTTGGTGGCAAATCAGGAAAGCAGACTATTATCTAAATGGTGGCCGATTAGGAAAAGGGGAGATGCAGCGAGGCCTGGGTGTCATGCTACACCAGCCATTAAAAGTAGGCATGCAGGTGCAGCAGGCAGTGAAGAAAGCGAATGGTATGTTAGCTTTCACAGCAAAAGGATTTGAGTATAGGAGCAGGGAGGTTCTACTCCAGTTGTACAGGGTCTTGGTGAGACCACACCTGGGGTATTGCGCACAGTTTTGGTCTCCGAATCTGAGGAAGGACATTATTGCCATAGAGGGAGTGCAGAAAAGGTTCACCAGACTGATTCCTGGGTTGTCAGGACTGTCTTATGAAGAAAGACTGGATAGACTTGGTTTATACTCTCTAGAATTTAGGAGATTGAGAGGGGATCTTATAGAAACTTACAACATTCTTAAGGGGTTGGACAGGCTAGATGCAGGAAGATTGTTCCCGATGTTGGGGAAGTCCAGGACAAGAGGTCACAGCTTAAGGATAAGGGGGAAATCCTTTAAAACCGAGATGAGAAAAACTTTTTTTTCACACAGAGAGTGGTGAATCTCTGGAACTCTCTGCCACAGAGGGTAGATGAGGCCAGTTCATTGGCTATATTTCAGGGGGAGGTAGATGTGACCCTTGTGGCTAAAGGGATCAGAGGGTATGCGGAGAAGGCAGGTACGGGATACTGAGTTGGATGATCAGCCCTGATTATCTTGAATGGCGGTGCAGGCTCGAAGGGCCGAAAGGCCTACTCCTGCACCTAATTTCTATGTTTCTATGTTTCATGGCATCCGCTTCTATTGAGAGCGCAGCTAACTCAGCTTCTGCTCCCAATTGAGCAAAAGCCCTCGAAATCCAACTGGCCGAAGAACCAGATCTACGGCCTGATCTTCGTGAACATATATTCGAAATACTATCTCGTCTTCAAAATTCATCTTCCATTCTGGCACTTTGTTGCTTCGCACTTTCAACTTAAGCTCGTAACTTGTGACATCATTTCAGATAACCACTTCTCTCCCTTTTTCTTGAAACCATTGAATATCTTCTTCGTGTATTCATCCCACTGGGTATGCCTTCTGCGTTCTTCCCAGGACTGTACTGAACACCGCAGTACATTCTGTGTCTTGCCAACCTCCTGGTAGAGGTTCCATAGTTGGCTCATATTAGATTTCACTTTGATCACGTTCTGTTCTGATTGCATTATTTTTTTCCGTGTATCAATTAATCTGGTCACCTGCAAGCATAATTCATTTCTCTCTTTCTCGGTTCCCCACAAGTAGGCAGCATGTGAAATATCTGTTGCTTCAAGTTGTCTGGGTCTTTCTTGACCACCACGTGGTACTTCCGGCATAGCTCTGCCTTCATTTTCTAAATTCATGATTTTAAATAGTACTTGGCAGATTGCCAAGTCTTTAAATTAGTGGAACAAGTCTCTGCTGGTAGCTGTAGCTTTGTTTTTATCAACAATTTCTTCCAAAACTAAATCATACTGACACCAGGTGGAAAACGTGGCTCTAATTCAATAGAATGCACGTATCAGGAGCGACTCAAAACAATCCAAGGTCGGTCTGCTTTCCCCAGAAAGCTGGAGAAAACAACTTCTGAGTTCTGTTACAGAAGTCTTTTAATTAAAACCGTTCCAAGAGTAACAATCGATTTGTACTCACAAATCCAGTGATACGTCTTCAGATACGTCTCGATGCTGTAGATAGACCTCTAGGCTCTACTGGCCGAGAACTAGTTCCTCCTGGAACCACTTTCTTCTGGCTAAAACCTCTCCGATAATTTTAGACAATCTATTTTCCTCTTCTCTGGGACATGTAATTTCTTCTTCAGTTCCACGACTGGAACCAGTCTTCTTTGGCTCTGCCACTCCGAGGTCTTAGCCTGGTCGTCCATCTCTGGCTGTGCCTCTCCGAGGTTTTAGCCTGGTCGTCCATCTCTGGCTGTGCCTCTCCGAGGTTTTAGCCTTCTTCGCTTCGATTCAATCTTCTGTCCCTATATCTGGGGCTGATATTTAACCCCCCTGCTGGAGGTATCATTCTATTTAATGTATTTAACCCCCGCCGGAGGTATCCTTCTACTTAATATAGCCGCAGGTTATCATATCTTTCAGGTAATTGGCACCCTAGCCGCTATTTGCTTGAGAATGGTGGGAGGGGGTGTCTTCTACACGCATGCAAGCTCACTCACAGAGACCTTAAGAGCTTCTTCTCAGATATGACTTAAAAACACAGTCTTTTGATGAATAAAGGTTTTATTGTTGCTGGAAATGCATCCGAGTTTCTTCCCATTCGTTACTGCAATCTTCTTCGTAACTCTAGCTTCTTACTTTAGACATTAATAAACTCCTAGTGTCTCCGTAACACTGGCAATATCTGGCATGATCTCCTTTATATCTCCAATGGACCCTGCATTGCCCGCATGATCTTACATGTTCTTACATGGGAGAAGGGTTAACTTTACCCATGGTTTCCAAACTAATCTAAAAACTAAACTTCTGCGCAAGCAGCTGAGCTCCGAACACTCCCAAAACACGTCATAAATCCCACCCACAATATAACAAGTATTCTAAAATGTAAACATAGAAACATAGAAACATAGAAAATATGTGCAGGAGTAGGCCATTCGGCCCTTCGAGCCGGCACCGTCATTCAATATGATCACGGCTGATCATCCAACTCAGTATCCTGTTCCTGCCTTCTCTCCATACCCCCTGATCCCTTTAGCCACAAGGGACACATCGAACTCCCTCTTAATTATAGCCAATGAACTGGCCTCAACTGCCTTATGTGGCAGAGAATTCCACAGATTCACCACTCTCCGAGTGAAAAATGTTTTTCTCATCTCGGTCCTAAAAGATTTACACCTTATCCTTAAACTGTGACCCCTTGTTCTGGACTTCCCCAACATCAGGAACAATCTTCCTGCATCTAGCCTGTCCAACTCCTTAAGAATCGTGTAAGTTTCTATAAGATCCCCCCACAATCTTCTAAATTATAGCGAGTACAAGCCGAGTCTATCCAGTCTTTCTTCATATGGAAGTCCTGTCAGAAATACCCCACAGTGTGTAACAAATTCAGCACAACTCCACAGTGTGCCACCACATCAGTACAACTCCACAGTGCGTCACTCCATCAGTTATACCCCACTGTGTTTTATTCCATCAGAACCTCCCCACGATGTGTCACCATCAGAATTACCTGACAGGTTATCATTCCAGCAGTATTATCCCACAATATGACACTCCATCACTACTACCCCAAAATGTGTCCCTCCATCAGAGCTATTCCAGAATATGTCATAAATCAGTACTACCCCACAGTGTGTCACCCCAACAATATTACTCCACATTGTATTACTCCATCAGCACTACACCAAACTATGCCACTCCCTCAGGTCAACCACAGGGCGTGGTGTCCTGGGCCTCCTCTCTCAGAGTGAGGCCCAGCGGGAATTGGAGGAACAGCACCTCATATTTTGCTTGGGTAGCTAACACCCCAGCGGTATGAACATTGACTTCTCTAACTTCAAGTAACCCTTGCTTTCCATCTTTCCCCATCCTCATCCTCTTCCCAGTTCTCCCACAAGTGTTACTGTCACGGACAACATTATATCTCTGTCCCGCCCACTCCTGTGACATCAGTCTGAAGAAGGATCTCGCCCCGAAACATCACCCATTCGTTCTCTCCAGTGATGCTGCCTGTCCCGCTGATTTACTCCAGCATTTTGTGTATATTTACGCTACAGTGTGTCACTCCATTTGTGCTACCATACGTTGTATCACTTCATCCGTACTACATGTGTACCACTCCACAATATGTCACCCCATCAGTAATGCGCCATAGTGTGTCACTCCATCAGTTATGCCCCGCATTATGTCACTCCATCAATGCTCCCCCTCAGTGAGTCACTCCATCAATACTACCCCACAGTGTGTAATTCCATCTCTACTGCCATACAGTGTATTAATCAATCATTACTACCCCACCCCGTTTGTCACTTCAAATGAGTATAGAAGTTGGGATGTAATGTTAAAATTGTATAAGGCATTGGTGAGGCCAATTCTGGAGTATGGTGTACAATTTTGGTCGCCTAATTATAGGAAGGATGTCAACAAAATAGAGAGAGTACAGAGGAGATTTACTAGAATGTTGCCTGGGTTTCAGCAACTAAGTTATAGAGAAACGTTGAACAAGTTAGGGCTTTATTGTTTGGAGCGCAGAAGGTTAAGGGGGGACTTGATAGAGGTTTTTAAAATGATGAGAGGGATAGACCGAGTTGACGTGGAAAAGCTTTACCCACTGAGAGTAGGGAAGATTCAAACAAGGGGACACGACTTGAGAATTAAGGGACTGAAGTTTAGGGGTAACATGAGGGGGAACTTCTTTACTCAGAGAGTGGTGGTTGTGTGGAATGAGCTTCCAGTGAAGGTGGTGGAGGCAGGTTCGTTTTTATCATTTGAAAATAAATTGGATAGTTATATGGACGGGAAGGGAATGGAAGGTTATGGTCTGAGCGCAGGTATATGGGACTAGGGGAGAATATGTGTTCGGCACGGACTAGAAGGGTCGAGATGGCCTGTTTCCGTGCTGTAAACTGTTATATGGTTATATGGTTATATGGTTAAATGTACTATCCCAGAGTGTCACTCCCTCAGTACGTTCCCAAAGTGTAACACCATCAGTACTACTCCTCAGTGTTCCCTCCAGCGGCAGTACCACATAATGCGTCGCTACATCAGTACTACCCCAAAGAGTGTCACTCCATCAGCACTACCCTAGAATGTATCATTATATACGTGTCTTTCTATCAGTACTACAACACAATGTGTAATTTCATCACGACTACTCCACAGTGGGTCATTCCATAGGTACTAGCACAAACTGTCATTATTTCAGTGCTACCCCACAGCGTGTCATTACATCATTACTAGCCGCATTGTGCCTCTCCATCACGCCGACTACACCTATTGTCTATTGTCTATCACGACAACCCCAGTGTGTCATTCCAATAGAACTACCCCAAGGTGTGTCACTCCATCAGTACTATTTCACAGTGTCATTCCAGCAGTGCTGCCCCAGAGTGTCACTTCCATCAGTACTACCCCACAGAATGTCAGCCCATCTGTACTACCCCACAGTGTGTCAGTCCATCAGTGCCACCACAGTGTGTTTCTCCATCAGCACCACCACAGTGTGTCAGTCCATCAGCACCACCACAGTGTGTTCCTCCATCAGTACCACCACAGTGTGTTTCTCCATCAGTACCCCCACAGTGTGTTCCTCCATCAGTACCACCACAGTGTGTCACTCCATCAGTACCACTACAGTGTGTTTCTCCACCAGTACCACCACAGTATGTCACTCCATCAGTACCACCACAGTGTGTCACTCCATCAGGACCACCACAGTGTGTTTCTCCACCAGTACCACCACAGTATGTCACTCCATCAGTACCACCACAGTGTTTCTCCATCAGTACCACCACAGTGTGTCACTCCATCAGGACCACCACAGTGTGTCACTCCATCAGTACCACCACAGTGTGTCACTCCATCAGGACCACCACAGTGTGTCACTCCATCAGTACCACCACAGTGTGTCACTCCATCAGTACCACCACAGTGTGTCACTGCATCAGTACCACCACAGTGTGTCACTCCATCAGTACCACCACAGTGTGTCACTCCATATGTCCCACCACAGTATGTCGCTTCACCGGTACCACCGCAGTGTGTCACTCCATCTGTACCACCACAGTGAGTCCCTGCGTCAGTTCTGCCCCATTTGTATCCCTCCATCAATATTATTCCAGTGTGTGTCACTCCATCAGTGGACGGAGAGAAGGCAGCCCAGAGAGGGGATATAGAGAACGTAGGGGAGGGGGTAACAGTTCAGAGAGAGTGACAGAAGTAAGGATGGAGGGAGGGAGAAAGAGAGGAGGGAAAGGTACTACATCATTCGCTGTTTAATTTACTGTAGGGTTAAGACAATTCTGAGACGGCAATGTTTCTGTTCGCTGAGTGGCGTGAGTCTTTGGATCGTTCCTCTTCAGAGGTGATGAAGGAAGTCAGAGAATGTCATTGTCCCATGGTATAGTCAGACCTATTTGAGGCAAGCAGGGAATGAATCGTTCCCGGGGTCAGTCAGCGGGAGCGTGGGGTTGAGGTCACAGCCAGTGAAGCCGCGATCATATTGAGTGGTGAAGCAAAGTGGGGGTTGGGGTAATTTAATCTGAGGTGTTCTGTTGAACTAATTCCTTAAACTGTGGTCAAATATCGCCCAGTCCAGTCCATCTTCAAACTGGGAACCAGAAGCCCTGAGAGGGTCCCTGGAATTTGGCATTGCCTTGCTGAGTGAAACAGATTGAAGGAAATCAGATGAACAACATGAGGTGGAGAGTTGGATCCGATGGAGTTTGAAACAATGTCGCCTTTGCTGGAACATTGCCGACCGCCGCTGCCAATTTCCTTCACTCAGTATCTATCGCCACAATTCCCAGTCTTTGGAGTTTCTCAATCAATTCCCTAAATAAATCCACAACCTGTCTGTCTCAGCAGGGATTTCACTCGGCTGATGTCATCTGTTTGTGAATCATTTCAAATCTCTATTTTTAATCTGTTGAAACTTCACTGTCCCGGTGGAGACGGAAAATGGTTTAAAATCTCCAGGAATGTTCTGGCCCAGCATTTCTTTCCGAGATATTACCGGTAGCTCACGGGGACACGTCGCTGGGCAGAGGAAATGGGTCAGCATTATTGGGAATATGCAGACGTGGAGAAAATCATGTACGTGATCATTGCTGCTGTTGGAATCCCTGGTAAATGAGCAGAACAGTTTTATAACTCCACCCGTGTGCTAACCGGTGTTGACCTGATTCTGATCAAGTTACACGTTCCCAACTGATGAACGCTGTACAAGAATATGTGAAGAATATCAATCCTCTCAGTGAAATATTTCTGATTAACGCTGTGATGTTGTTACAGACAGCTGAAACTAAGCATCTTTTTCTCTCACTGCTGCCGGCCGGGAGCCACTGGAATGTTGTTCTTGCCTTCAGTGGCACCTTGCACAGAGTGTCCCAGTGCTCGGGACAGGCAGGCTCTCTGGCACGGTGTGACTGGGAGAGAGGGGTTCACATTGTGAAGTTCACTGTGTCTGAGTTATTGATCAGAGCTAACAGCCGCTCCTGTGGACATTGTGTCTCACTGTGGAGTCTGTCTGTCACGGTCGGATTTCACCGCTTGTTGGTCAATAATTGGATCGATCTCCTGAACCAGTGGCCGCGGATCTACCGGCGTGTGTATGTGTGTGTGTGTGTTGTTACTGAACTGAACTCACTGTGGATTAAACCCATTAACGGATCCACTCTGCTGCCGGAATCTAAGTTGTCCCTGCCTTCTCTCTGGAACCCACCTCGTCCCCATCAGATGCGAGTTACCAGAAACTTGGTTAAACGGACGGCCGGTCACGGTTAAGTCTGTGAAAGCGACTCCCTTAGAAACTATGAGCAGCAGAGTTAACTATAGAAAGGACTTTTGCACCCATTGTACTTCTTCCTCCCCGCCCTTTACCCCGCCCGCCCGTCGCCTTATCTCTTCTCCCCTGAGGCAGGCAGGCAGGTCGGGCACAGTCGGAGCCGGCTCTGACATTGTTAAACTTGCAGCAGCCGCGCACCGACTCCAACACTCCTGATCCTGAGCTGAAAGTCGAGCCGGTGTTCAGCCCCATATAACGTGTTGAATAAATGCCCATTGTCCGTTCCTTCTCTTTCCGCAGTGAATTTAGTGGCGATTGTGATCTTGTCCCGGGCAAAGTGCGGCCTCTCCACCGGCACCACTCGCTACCTGGTGGCCATGGCAGCGGCCGATCTACTGGTCCTGATCACCACGGTCATTTTGTTTTGGATCCGATATCATTACTTTTATTGGAGTTTCCTGTCCATCACCCCTGTGTGCAGTGTTATCCTTGTACTGTCCTCTGCAGCTACAAACTGTTCAGTCTGGTTCACCGTCACTTTCACCTTTGATCGCTTTGTCGCCATTTGTTGCCAGAAGCTGAAAACTAAATATTGCACCGGGAAAACTGCGGCTGTGGTTCTGGCAACAGCCGGCGGTCTGTTCTGTCTGAAAAACCTTCCCCACTACTTCACACTGGAACCCCGGTCAATCATCGACAATGTCCCGTGGGACTGTGTCACGGTGGACAGTTATTACACAGACCCCGGGTGGGTGGCATTTGACTGGATCGACATAGTTTTAACTCCGTTCCTCCCTTTCGCTGTAATCCTGCTGCTCAACGCTCTGACAGTCCGCCACATTTTAGTGGCCAGTCGTGTCCGTAAGGGCTGAGGGGTGAGAGCAAGGGGGAGAACCGCAGTGACCCGGAGATGGAGAGCAGGAGGAGGTCTATGGTTTTACTCTTCACCATCTCCGGCAGTTTCATCCTCCTGTGGATGACGTATGTTGTAAACTCCATCTATCATCGGATCACAGGAATTGGAAATGATCTGAATGATTCCCAATATATCTTCAACAACGTCGGGTATTTACTGAGTACTATCAGCTGCAGCACCAATACATTTATTTACACGGTGACCCAGTCGAAGTTCCGGGAGCAGATGAAGTGCGCGGTGAAATATCGCAAGTGAGAGGAGAGAGACGGACAAGGGAGCGATAGAGACGGTGAGAGAGAGAGGGGAAGAAAGAGACAGGGAGAGGGGGCGAGAGAGTGAGAGAGAGAGAGGGAGATAGAGAGGAAGAGAGAGAGAGAGAGAGAGAGAGAGAGAGAGAGAGAGAGAGAGAGAGAGAGAGAGAGAGAGAGAGAGAGAGAGAGAGAGAGAGAGAGAGAGAGAGAGAGAGAGAGGGGGAGAGGGGGAGAGGGGGAGAGGGGGAGAGGGAGGGCGAGAGAGAGAGAGAGAGTGGGAGGGAGAGTGGAAAGATGTAAAGAGAGAGGGGGAGAAAGTGGGAGAGATATAGAGAATGAGGGGGAGTGAGAGGGGTGGATGACGAGCGGAGAGAGAGAAAGAGAGAGGTAGAGAGAGAGAAAGGGGGTGAGGGGGAGAACGAGAGAGAGAGTGTGAACGAGAGATAGTGGGTGAGGGAGGAGAGTGACAGAGAGAGAGAGAGTGATAGAGAGAGAGAGGGACAGAGAGAGTGAAAGGGAGAGAGAGAGCGTGAGAGAGGGGGGCGGGTTAGAGAGAGGGAGAGAGATGCAGAGAGGGGGGGATAGAAGGGGGAGTGAGAGCGGGGAGAGAGAGAGAAGAGAGAGAGGAGAGAGGGAGGTGGTGACAGAGAGGGGGAGAGAGGAGGATGGGGGCGAGAGAAAAAGAGACGGAGAAGGGGAGAGAGAGTGAGGGGAGTTAGAGAGAGGGGAGAGAGGGGGGAGGGAGAGTGAGAAGGGGTGAGAGGGGTGAGATCGGGGGAGAGAGAGCGTGGACGTGAAGAGCAAGCGAGAGAGAACGAGAATGGGAGAGGGAGAGAGAGAGAGTATAGAGAGAGGAGTGGGAGTAGGGAGATGGGGAGAAAGAGGGGAGAGAGAGGGCAGAGGGAGGGGGAAAAGAGATGAGATGGGGAGAGAGTGGGGGTAAGGGAGGGAGAGAGAGGGGGAGAGAGAGGGGGTGGAGTGATAGGGGAAGGGAGAGACAGCGATAGAGAGAGGGGGAGAGATAGATTAGGAGAGAGATTGGGAGAGAGCGAGGGCGAGATAGAGCGGTAGAGAGAGGACGAGAGAGAGAGGGAGAGAGAGCGAGGGGGAGAGAGAGGTGGGAGAGAGAGAGAGAGACAGAGAGACAGACGCAGAGAGAAACAGTGTGAGAGAGACAGAGACAGACAGAAACAGGCAGAGCAAGAGAGAGGCAGAGAAGGTAGAGAGAAGTGGTGAGAGAGAGCAAAGATGGGAAGACAGGGAGGGAGAAAATGGACGAGAAGGGAGAGAAGAAATGAGGAATAAAAAGCGACAAAAAAGGGAAAAAAGGGGATGAAAAGGGAGAAATAAAGAAAGAGAAAAGAGGATGTGAAAGAGGAGAGTGGTAGCATGAGAAAGGGAGAATAGGAATGATAGTCAGAAGGTGCAAAGATAATGAAAAACTAAGAGTCAAGAGTGTTTTTTTGGCATATGTTCCAGATAGGACAATGAAACTCTTACTTGCTGCAGCACAACAGAATATGTGAATATGTAAACAATGGACATAACGGGGGAATAGAAAATAAAAAAGTTCAATAAATAACAAAAAAAAAAAAAAAAAAAAAAGAGAGGTGGGAGAGAGAGAGAGAGGCAGAGAGATAGAGGTGGTAGAGAGGTGGAGCAAGTGAGAGGGGGAGAGAGAGGGAGGCTTAGAGATGGAGAGAGAGGGGGAGAGACGTGGAGAGAGGGAGAGGGAGGGGGAGGGGGTAGAAAGAGAGGGAGAGATAAATGGAGAGAGAGAGAGGGGAGAGAGAGGAGAAATGGGGAGCTGGGGGGGAGAGGGGAGAATATTAGATGGGGAAAGAAAGGTAGGGAAAGAGAGAGGTAGGAGGAGAGGGGGAGAGAGGGGGCGAGAGAGAGGTGAGAGAGAGACGGGGAGATAGATAGAGAGGGGGGAGGCGGGAGAGAGGTGGGAGAGAGAAAGGGGAAGAGAGAGTGAGAGAGAAGACAGAGAGAGGGGAGAATGAGTGAGGGAAGAGAGTGAGAGAGGAGAGAGTGAGAGGGGGAGAGAGAGAGTCAGAAAGGGAGAGGGGAGAGAGAGAGGGGGAAATAGAGAGGGGAAGAGAGTAAGAGAGAGAGAGGGAAGAGAGGGAAGACGGAGATGGGAAATAGCGAGATGGGGCGAGAGAGATGGGGGGAGAGAGAGGGCAGAGAAGAGCGGGATAGGGAGAGGGGGGCGGTAGGGGGGACGTATAGATGGGGAGAGAGGGAAAGAGAGAGGGAGAGAAGATGGGGAGAGGTAGGGCGTGAGAGTTAGGGAGGAGAGATGGGGGGAAGAGAGTCAGGGGAAGGGGGAGACTGTGCGAGAAGGGGTGTATGAGAGAGAGAGAGAGAGGGAGACGGGGAGTGTGAGAAGGATATAAGTGTAGTGGGGGGGAAGTGTGTTGAGATAGGAGGGAGAGAGAGTGGAGAGGGAGAGAGAGGGGAAGGGGAGCGGGGGGAGGGAGTATGAAAGAGCGAGAGTGGGAGAGAGCGGAGATAGGGGAGAGTGAACGGGGGGGGGGGGTCTGGGTGGAGAGAGATGCATAGGGGAGACTGATGGATAAGGAGGTGTATGATAGAGGGAACGTTAGAGGGGGAGAGAGGGAGAGAGAGGGGGAGACTGGAGAGAGGGGAGACTGAGGGAGACGGGGAGGGTGACTGTGGGAGAGGGGGTGTATGAGACAGGGGGAGTAGAGAGACGGGGAGAGGAAGAGGGGGAAGGTAGATGCTGGGGAGAGGGGTTGTATGAGACGGGGGGAAAGGGAAATGGGGAGGGGAGACTGGAGGAGAGGGGAGTGTATGAGACAGGGGGCGAGGGAGGGGGAGGAGACTGGAAGAGGGGGTGTATGGGACAGGGGAGAGGGGAGACTGGGAGATGGGGTTGTATGAGAGGGGGGGAAAGGGAAAAGGAGAGGGGGAGACTGGGCGGAGGGTGTATGAGACAGGGGAGAGGGGATACTGGGGAGAGGGGGTCTATGAGACACGGTGGGAAAGGAAAAGGAGAGGGGGAGACTGGGCGGTACTGACGTCGCCTGCGATCCAATCTGGAGCGCGGGGCGGGGCTTGGGGCCGGTTGATTGACGGCAAGATGTTGGATCCGTTGACAGAGCCGCTCAGGTGGCGGGAGGTCACGTGGCGTCCGCCTCCATCACCCTCCGCCTCCACCCGGTGAGTGAATGAGTGTAGAGCGAGAGGGCGGAGCAGAGGAGCTGCCATCTTGGTTACTAGGGCCCTGCGTCGGGAGTCATCGCGTCCTACTCCGCCCATTGGTTGCCGGCGACATCACTGCCCGCTCTGGGAGGTTTACCGCCGCAAAGCCCCTTGGCAATTGTTGTCTTACCTGTGGGATTTTATATGACCAAGAATGTCCTTCCTCAAAGCAACAGACAATAGACAATAGGTGCAGGAGGAGGCCATTCGGCCCCTTACAGCCAGCACCGCCATTCAATGTGATCATGGTTAATCATCCCAATCAGTACCCCTTTCCTGCCTTCTCCCCATATCCCCTGACTCCGCTACCTTTAAGAGCCCTATATAGCTCCATCTTGAAAGTATCCAGAGAACCGGCCTCCACCGTCCTCTGACGCAGAGAATTACGCAGACTCACAACTCTGTGAGAAAAAGTTGTTCCTCGTCTCCGTTCTAAATGTCTTACTCCTTATTCTTAAACTGTGGCCCCTGGTTCTGGATTCTCCCAGCGTTGGGAACATGCTTCGGCCTCGAGTATGTCCAAGACCTTAACTACCTTATATGTTTCAATAAGATCCACAATACACAATACAATACACAATACAATTTATTTGTCACTTGAACCTCATAGAGGCTCAAATGAAAATGTTGTTTCTGCAGTCATACACACAAGAAAAAAGACCCAAGACACAACACAATTACACAGACATCCATCGCAGCGCATCTCCTCCTCGCTGTGATGGAAGGCAAAAACCACTTATCTCTCCCCCGCACTCCCCATTCCCCTCCCGATGTCAGAGTCAAAGCCCCCGGCGGGCGATGGCAATTGTCCCGCGGCCATTAACGCCGCGCCGGGTCATGCAAGGCCACGCTCCGGGTTTTGATGTTGGTGCCCCCGGCGGGCACTAGAAAGTCCGCAGCCGTTGAAGCCACGCCGGGCGATGATGTAAGGCCCCGCTCTAGGTCATCCTCGACCCCGCGACTCGGGCAGGAGATGTTGCCGTTGCGAAAGCCCCGAAAAGCGGTCTCCCAGCAGGGACCCGCGGGCTCCCGATATTACTGTCTGCCAGACCTGCGGTTGGAGCCTCGAATCTCCGGGGGTCGGGTTACAGCAGCGCGCCACCACCGCTCCACTCGCTCCGAACTCTGTCAGCTCCATGATGGTGAGTAATAATAATAATAATAATAATCATCATAATTTTATTTTATAGAGCACTTTAAAAACAATCATAGTTGCAACAAAGTTCTGTACATCACTAATCATTGACAACAAAGTTAATACACACCAATAATAACAATCAAAAGAAATAGTAGGAAAAGACATGTAAAATAAAGAAACATTAAAAACAATAAAAACAGAAGCAAAGTCTCAGGCCTGGTCAAAAGCCAGGGAGTACAAATGTGTTTTAACACTTGGATTTGAAGGTGGACAGTGAGGGGGCCTGTTTGATGTGCAACGGCAGGGTGTTCCAGAGTGCCGGAGCAGCAACAGAGAAGCTCTATCCCCTCTGAGCCTCCGACTAGACCTCGGTACCTCCAGGAGCAGCTGACAGCTGACCTGAGGGACTGGGCAGGAGCGTATGGGTGGAGCAGCTCAGAGAGGTAAGGCGGGGCGAGCCCATTCAGAGATTTAAAAACAAATAACAGTATCTTAAAATGAACTCGAAAGTGCACCGGGAGCCGGTGAGGGAGGCCAGAATTGGCGATATTTGCTCCCTCTTTCGAGTCCCAGTTAAAAGGCGTGTAGGTCCGCAGCTCCGCGACTGGAGCCCCCAGGTCGTTCCTGATGGAGGCCGCTCCACGTTGCTAGGCCCCAACGACAACGGAGCCCCGACAGGGAAAAGGTCTTGTACTCTGTGCAGGGGAAAGATTTTAAAAGTCCCCCCCCCCCCCCACACACACACACACCATCAAAAAATAAATAAAACTACATTAAAACGGGACAAAAAATAACAAAAAGACAGACGGACTGCAGGGGCCGCTGCGACGTGAGTCGCGCCACCCACCGGATATCCTGCCATCCTTCTAAATTCCAGAGTGTACAAACCCAGCCGCTCCATTCTCTAACAATATGACAGTCCCACCATCCCTGGAATTAACCTTGTAAACCTACGCTGCTCTCCCTCAATAGCAAGACTGTCGTTCCTCAAATTTGGAGACAAAAACCGCAGACAATACTCCAGGTGTGCTCCCAATCGGACTCTGTACAACTGCAGAAGGACATCTTTGCTCCTATATTCGATTCCTGTGTTATAAAGGCCAACGTGCCATTTGATTTATTTACTGCCTGTTGTACCTGCATGCTTACTTTCTTAGAATGATGAACAAGGGACACCCAGATCCCGTTGTACTTCCCCCTTTCCCAACTTGACACCATTTAGATAGTTATCTGCCTTCTGTTTTTGCTACCACATTGGATAACCTCACATTTAACCGCATTAAACTTAATCTGCCATGCATCTGCCTACTACCCCAACCTGTTCCAAGTCACCCTGCATTCTCCTAGAATCATCCTCCACGTTCACACTGCCACCCAGCATTGTACCATCTCCAAATGCGCTCTTTTACTTTGAATCCCTTCATCCAAATCATTGATGTATATTTTAAATAGCTGCGGTCCCAGCACCGATCCTTGCGTTGTCACAGTCTGCCCTCCTCATTTTCATCCACTTCGCCTCCCAGTACTTTTCCACGGTCCCCTCCTTCTCCTCACCTACCTGCCTGCCACTCCCCTCTCATCAGCCCAACTCTCCTCACCTGTTGCACCTGTTGCCTCTGATCACCAATTAACCCGGTATATAGACTCTCCTCACCGTTCACACAGTGCCAGATTGTTCTCAGCATTCATGCAAGACTCTCCAGCGATTTCCCGACTGCCTACACGGATTCGAACCTGCCTGCCCCTGACCATTCCGTCATGTCGTCCTTCCCGGATATCACCTCAGCCTTTTGTCCCCGACCACGG
>JAWMAR010000538.1:811637-840307 GCA_036785375.1 Leucoraja ocellata
GCAGGTACAACAGGCAGTGAATAATCAATAGCACGTTGGGTACCAGTCCGATTGGGAGCACACCTGGAGTATTGTGTGCGGTTTTGTCTCCAAATTTGAGGAACGCCAGTCTTGCTATTGAGGGAGTGCAGCGTAGGTTTACAAGGTTAATTCCCGGGATGGTGGGACTGTCATATTGTTAGAGAATGGAGCGGCTGGGTTTGTACACTCTGGAATTTAGAAGGATGACAGGTATCCGGTGGTGGCGCGACACACGTCGCAGGCGCCCCTGCAGTCCGTCTGTCTTTTTGTTATTTTTTGTCCCGTTTTAATGTAGTTTTTATTTATTTTTTGATGGTGTGTGTGTGTGTGTGTGTGTGTGGGGGGGGGGGGGGGGGGAGGGACTTTAAAATCTTTCCCCTGCACGGAGTACCCGACCTTTTCCCTGTCGGGGCTCCGTTGTCGTTGGGGCCTAGCAACGTGGAGCGGCCTCCATCAGGAACGACCTGGGGCTCCATTCGCGGAGCTGCGAACCTACTCGCCTTTTAACTGGGACTCGAAAGAGGGAGCACATATCGCCAATTCTGGCCTCCCTCCACTGGCTCCCGGTGCACTTTCGAGTTCATTTTAAGATACTGTTGTTTGTTTTTAAACCTCTGAATGGGCTCGCCCCGCCTTACCTCTCTGAGCTGCTCCACCCATACGCTCCTGCCCGGTCCCTCAGGTCAGCTGGACAGCTGCTCCTGGAGGTACCGAGGTCTAGTCGGAGGCTCAGAGGGGATAGAGCCTTCTCTGTGCTGCTCCGGCACTCTGGAACACCGTGCCGTTGCACATCAGACAGGCCCCTCACTGTCCATCTTCAAATCCAAGTGTTAAAACACATTTGTACTCCCTGGCTTTTGACCATGCCTGAGACTTTTCTTCTGTTTTTATTGTTTTTAATATTTCTTTATTTTACATGTCTTTTCCTACTATTTCTTTTGATTGTTATTATTGGTGTGTATTAACTTTTTTGTCAATGATTAGTGGATGTACAGAACTTTGTTGCAACTATGATTGTTTTAAAGTGCTCTATAAATAAAATTATGAGTATTATTATTATTATTATTATTACTCACCATCATGGAGCTGACCGAGTTCGGAGCGAGTGGAGCGGTGGTGGCGCGCTGCTGTGCCCCAACCCCCGGAGATTCGGAGGCTCCAACCGCAGGTCTGGCAGACAGTAATATCGGGAGCCCGCGGGTCCCTGCTGGGAGACCGCTTTTCGGGGCTTTCGCAACGGCAACATCTCTGCCCGAGTCCGCGGGGTCGAGGATGACCTAGAGCGGGGCCTTACATCAACGCCCGGCGTGGCTTCAACGGCTGCGGGACTTTTCTAGCGCCCGCCGGGGGCACCAACATCAAAACCGGAGCGTGGCCTTGCATCACCCGGCGCGGCGTTAATGGCCGCGGGACAATTGCCATCGCCCGCCGGGGGCTTTGACTCTGACATCGGGAGGGGAATGGGGAGTGCGGACAAGAGATAAGTGTTTTTGCCTTCCATCACAGCGAGGAGATGATGCGCTGCGATGGATGTCTGTGTAAATTGTGTTGTGTCTTGGGTCTTTTTTCTTGTGTGTATGACTGCAGAAACAACATTTCATTTGAGCCTCTATGAGGTTCAAGTGCCAAATAAATTGTATTGTATTGTGTATTGTGGATCTTATTGAACCATATAAGGTAGTTAAGGACTTGGACATACTCGAGGCCGAAGCATGTTCCCAACGTTGGGGAATCCAGAACCAGGGGCCACAGTTTAAGAATAAGGAGTACGACATTTAGAACGGAGACGAGGAACAACGTTTTCTCACAGAGTTGTGAGTCTGCGTAATTCTCTGCGTCAAAGGACGGTGGAGGCCGGTTCTCTGGATACTTTCAAGATGGAGCTATATAGGGCTCTTAAAGGTAGCGGAATCAGGGGATATGGGGAGAAGGCAGGAAAGGGGTACTGATTGGGATGATCAACCATGATCACATTGAATGGCGGTGCTGGCTGTAAGGGGGCCGAATGGCCTCCTCCTGCACCTATTGTCTATTGTCTGTTGCTTTGAGGAAGGACATTCTTTGTCATATAAATACCACAGGTAAGACAACAATTGCCAAGGGCTTTGCGGGGGTAAACCTCCCAGAGCGGGCAGTGATGTCGCCGGCAACCAATGGGCGGAGTAGGACGCGATGACTGCCCGAGCAGGGCCCTATTAACCAAGATGGCAGCTCCACTGCTCCGCCCTCTCGCTCTACACTCACTCACTTACCGGGTGGAGGCGGAGGGTGATGGAGGCGGCCGCCACGTGACCGCCCGCCACCTGAGCGACTCTGTCAACGGATCCAACATCTTGCCGTCAATCAACCGGCCCCAAGCCCCGCCCCGCGCTCCAGGATTGGATCGCAGCGACGTCAGTACCGCCCAGTCTCCCCCTCTCCTTTTCCCTTTCCACCGTGTCTCATAGACCCCCTCTCCCCAGTATCCCCTCTCCCTGTCTCATACACCCCCTCTCGCCCAGTCTCCCCCTCTCCTTTTCCCTTTCCCCCTCTCATACAACCCCATCTCCCAGTCTCCCCTCTCCCCGTCTCATACACCCCCTCCTCCAGTCTCCTCCTCCCCTCCCTCGCCCCCACTCATACTCTCCTCTCCTCCAGTCTCCCCTCCCCATTTCCCCTTTCCCCCCTCTCATACAACCCTCTCTCCAGTATCTACCTTCCCCTCGCCCTCTCCCCCGTCTCTCTACTCCCTTTGTCTCATACACACCCTCTCCCCCAGTCACCCCTCCCCTCTCCCTCAGTCTCCCCTCTCTCCCAGTCTCCTCACTCTCTCTCCCTCTCTCCCCCTCTAACGTTCCCTCTATCATACACGCCTATCCATCATTCTCCCCTAGCACTCTCTCCACCCAGATCCACCCCCGTTCACTCTCCCTATCTCCGCTCTCTCCCACTCTCGCTCTCTCATACTCCCTCCCCCCGTCTCCCCTTCCCCTCTCTCTCTCTCTCTCCACTCTCTCTCCCTCCCTATCTCATACAACCCTTCCCCCCCACTACACTTATATCCTTCTCACACTCCCCGTCTCCCTCTCCTCTCTCTCTCCCTCTCTCTCTCTCTCATACACCCCTTCTCGCACAGTCTCCCCCTTCCCCTGACTCTCTCTCCCCATCTCTCTCTCCTATCTCTCTCCTCCCTATCTCTCACGCCCTATCTCTCCCCATCTATCTCTCCCTCTCTCTTTCCCTCTCTCTCCCCATCTATACGTCCCCCCTACCCCCCCTCTCCCTATTCCCGCTCTCTCTTCGCCCTCTCTCTCCCCCCATCTCTCTCGCCCATCTCGCTATTTCCCATCTCTGTCTTCCCTCTCTTCCCTCTCTTCTCTCTTACTCTCTCCCCCTCTCTATTTCCCCCCTCTCTCTCTCCCTCTCCCTTTCTGACTCTCTCTCTCTCCCCCTCTCACTCTCTCCCTCTCTCACTCTCTTTCCTCACTCATTCTCCCTCTCTCTGTCTTCTCTCTCACTCTCTCTTCCCTTTCTCTCTCCCACCTCTCTCCCGCCTCCCCCACCTCTCTCTATCTCCCCGTCTCTATCTCTCACCTCTCTCTCGCCCCCTCTCTCTCCCTCTCTCTCCCTACCTCTCTCTTTCCCTACCCTTTCTTTCCCCATCTAATATTCTCCTCCCTCCCCCCCAGCTCCCCATTTCTCCTCTCTCTCCCCTCTCTCTCTCCATTTATCTCTCCCTCTCTTTCTACCCCTCTCCCCCTCCCTCTCTCTCTCTCCCCCTCTCTCTCCCTCTAAGTCCCCCTCTCTCTTGCTCCTCCTCTCTACCCCTCTATCTCCCTTCTCTCACCAGCTCTATCTCACTGCCTCTATCTCTCTCCACCTCTCTCTCCCCCTCGCTCTCTCTCCTCTCTCTCTCGTCCTCTCTCTACCGCTCTATCTCTCCCTCGCTCTCTCCCAATCTCTCTCCTAATCTATCTCTCCCCCCTCTCTCTATCGCTGTCTCTCCTTCCCCTATCACTCCACCCCCCTCTCTCTCCCCTCTCTCTCCCTCTCTTACCCCCTCTCTCTCCCCATCTCATCTCTTTCCCCCCTCCCTCTGCCCTCTCTCTCTCTCCCCTCTTTCTCCCCATCTCTCTACTCCCTCCTCTCTCTATACTCTCTCTCTCTCCCTCTCCCACTCTCGTTCTCTCTCGCTTGCTCTTTCACGTCCACGCTCTCTCTCCGCGATCTCACCCCCCTCTCACCCCTTCTCACTCTCCCGCCCCTCTCTCCCCTCTCTCTAACTCCCTCACTCTCTCTCCCCTTCTCCGTCTCTTTTTCTCTCGCCCCCATCCTCCTCTCTCTCCCCTCTCTGTCACCAACTCCCTCTCTCCTCTCTCTCTTCTCCTCTCTCCCCCGCTCTCACTCCCCTTCTATCCCCCCTCTCTGCCATCCCTCTCCCTCTCTCTAACCCCCCCCCCCCTCTCTCACGCTCTCTCTCTCCCTTTCACTCTCTCTGTCCCTCTCTCTCTCCATCACTCTCTCTCTCTCTGTCACTCTCCTCCCTCACCCACTATCTCTCGTTCACACTCTCTCTCTCGTTCTCCCCCTCTCCCCCTTTCTCTCTCTCTACCTCTCTCGTTCTCTCTCTCCGCTCGTCATCCACCCCACTCACTCACTCCCGCATTCTCTATATCTCTCCCACTTTCTCCTCCTTTCTCTTTACATCTTTCCCCTCTCCCTCCCACTCTCTCTCTCTCTCTCTCGCCCTCCCTCTCCCCCCCCTCTCTCTCTCTCTCTCTCTCCCCCCCCCCTCTCTCTCTCTCTCTCTCTCTCTCTCTCTCTCTCTCTCTCTCTCTCTCTCTCTCTCTCTCTCTCTCTCTCTCTCTCTCTCTCTCTCTCTCTCTCTCTCTCTCTCTCTCTCTCCCCCTCTCTCTCCCTCTCTCTCTCACTCTCTCGCCCCCTCTCCCTGTCTCTTTCGTCCCTCTCTCTCTCACCGTCTCCATCGCTCCCTTGTCCGTCTCTCTCCTCTCACTCGCGATATTTCACCGCGCACTTCATCTGCTCCCGGAACTTCGGACTGGTCACCGTGTAAATAAATGTATTGGTGCTGCAGCTGATAGTACTCAGTAAATACCCGACGTTGTTAAAGATATATTGGGAATCGTTCAGATCATTTCCAATTCCTGTGATCTGATGATAGATGGAGTTTACAACATACGTCATCCACAGGAGGATGAAACTGCCGGAGATGGTGAAGAGTAAAATCACAGACGTCCTCCTGCTCTTCATCTCCGGGTCACTGCGGTTCTCCCCCTTGCTCTCACCCCTCAGCCCCTTACGGACCCGACTGGCCACTAAAATGTGGCGGACTGTCAGAGCGTTGAGCAGCAGGATTACAGCGAAAGGGAGGAACGGAGTTAAAACTGTGTCGATCCAGTCAAATGCCACCCACCTGGGGTCCGTGTAATAACTGTCCACCGTGACACAGTCCCACGGGACATTGCCGATGATTGACCGGGGTTCCCGTGTGAAGTAGTGGGGAAGGTGTTTCAGACAGAACAGAACGCCGGCTGTTGCCAGAACCACAGCCGCAGTTTTCCCGGTGCAATATTTAGTTTTCAGCTTCTGGCAACAAATGGCGACAAAGCGATCAAAGGTGAAAGTGACGGTGAACCAGACAGAACAGTCTGTAGCTGCAGTGGACAGTACAAGGCTAACACTGCACACAGGGGTGATGGACAGGAAACTCCAATAAAAGTAATGATATCGGATCCAAAACAAAATGACCGTGGTGATCAGGACCAGTAGATCGGCCGCTGCCATGGCCACCAGGTAGCGAGTGGTGCAGGTGGAGAGGCCGCACTTTCCCCGGGGCAGGATCACAATCGCCACTAAATTCACTGCGGAAAGACAAGGGAACGGACACTGGGCATTTATTCAACACGTTCTCGGGCTGAACACCGGCTCGACTTTCAGCTCAAGATCAGGAGTGTTGTAGTCGTTGCGCGGCTGCTGCAAGTTTAACAATGTCAGAGCCGGCTCCGACTGTGCCCGACCTGCCTGCCTGCTTCAGGGGAGAAGAGATAAGGCGACGGGCGGGCGGGGTAAAGGGCGGGGAGGGAAGAAGTACAATAGGTGCAAAAGTCCTTTCTATAGTTAACTCTGCTGCTCATAGTTTCTAAGGGAGTCGCTTTCACAGACTTAACCGTGACCGGCCGTCCGTTTAACCAAGTTTCTGGTAACTCGCATCTGATGGGGACGAGGTGGGTTCCAGAGGGAAGGCAGGGACAACTTAGATTCCAGCAGCAGAGTGGATCCGTTAATGGGTTTAATCCACTGTGAGTTCAGTTCAGTAACAACACACACACACATACACACGCCGGTAGATCCGCGGCCACTGGTTCAGGAGATCGATCCAATTATTGACCAACAAGCGGTGAAATCCGACCGTGACAGACAGACTCCACAGTGAGACACAATGTCCACAGGAGCGGCTGTTACCTCTGATCAATAACTCAGACACAGTGAACTTCACAATGTGAACCCCTCTCTCCCAGTCACACCGTGCCAGAGAGCTGCCTGCCTGCCTGTCCCGAGCACTGGGACAACTCTGTGCAAGGTGCCACTGAAGGCAAGAACAACATTCCAGTGGCTCCCGGCCGGCAGCAGTGAGAGAAAAAGATGCTTAGTTTCAGCTGTCTGTAACAAACATCACAGCGTTAATTCAGAAATATTTCACAGAGGATTGATATTCTTCACATATTCTTGTACAGCGTTCATCAGTTGGGAACTTGTAACTTGATCAGAATCAGGTCAACACCGGTTAGCACACGGATGGAGTTATAAAACTGTTCTGCTCATTTACCAGGGATTCCAACAGCAGCAATGATCACGTACACGATTTTCTCCACGGCCAAATATTCCCAATAATGCTGACCCATTTCCTCTGCCCACCGACGTGTCCCCGTGAGCTACCGGTAATATCTCGGAAAGAAATGCTGGGCCAGAACATTCCTGGAGATTTTAAACCATTTTCCGTCTCCACCTGGGCAGTGAAGTTTCAACAGATTAAAAATAGAGATTTGAAATGACTCACAAACAGATGACATCAGCCGAGTGAAATCCCTGCTGAGACAGACAGGTTGTGGATTTATTTAGGGAATTGATTGAGAAACTCCAAAGACTGGGAATTGTGGCGATAGATACTGAGTGAAGGAAATTGGGAGCGGCGGTCGGCAATGTTCCAGCAAAGGCGACATTGTTTCAAACTCCATCAGATCCAACTCTCCACCTCATGTTGTTCATCTGATTTCCTTCAATCCGTTTCACTCAGCAACTCAATGCCAAATTCCAGGGACCCTCTCAGGGCATCTGGTTCCCAGTTTGAAGATGGACTGGACTGGGCGATATTTGACCACAGTTTAAGGAATTAGTTCAACAGAACACCTCAGATTAAATTACCCCAACCCCCACTTTGCTTCACCACTGAATATGATCGCGGCTTCACTGACTGTGACCTCAACCCCACGCTCCCGCTGACTGACCCCGGGAACGATTCATTCCCTGCTTGCCTCAAATAGGTCTGACTATACCATGGGACAATGACATTCTCTGACTTCCTTCATCACCTCTGAAGAGGAACGATCCAAAGACTCACGCCACTCAGCGAACAGAAACATTGCCGTCTCAGAATTGTCTTAACCCTATAGTAAATTAAACAGCGAATGATGTAGTACCTTTCCCTCCTCTCTTTCTCCCTCCCTCCATCCTTACTTCTGTCACTCTCTCTGAACTGTTACCCCCTCCCCTACGTTCTCTATTTCCCCTCTCTGGGCTGCCTTCTCTCCGTCCACTGATGGAGTGACACACACTGGAATAATATTGATGGAGGGATACAAATGGGGCAGAACTGAAGCACGGACTCACTGTGGTGGTACAGATGGAGTGACACACTGCGGTGGTACCGGTGGAGCGACGTACTGTGGTGGGACTTATGGAGTGACACACTGTGGTGGTACTGATGGATGAACACACTGTGGTGGTCCTGATAGAGTGACATACTGTGGTGGTACTGGTGGACTGACACACTGTGGTGGTACTCATGGAGGAACACACTGTGGTGGTACTGATGGATGAACACACTGTGGTGGTCCTGATGGAGTGACATACTGTGGTGGTACTGGTGGACTGACACACTGTGGTGGTACTGATGGAGTGACACACTGTGGTGGTACTGATGGAGTAACATACTGTGGTGGTACTGATGGAGAAACACACTGTGGTGGTACTGATGGAGCAACACACCGTGGTGGTCCTGATGGAGTGACACACTGTGGTGGTACTGATGGAGCAACACACCGTGGTGGTCCTGATGGAGTGACACACTGTGGTGGTACTGATGGAGCAACACACGGTGGTGGTACTGATGGGGTGACATACTGTGGTGGTACTGATGGAGAAACACACTGTGGTGGTACTGATGGACTGACACACTGTGGGGTAGTACAGATGGGCTGACATTCTGTGGGGTAGTACTGATGGAAGTGACACTGTGGGGCAGCACTGCTGGAATGACACTGTGAAATAGTACTGATGGAGTGACACACCTTGGGGTAGTTCTATTGGAATGCCACACTGGGGTTGTCGTGATAGACAATAGACAATAGGTGTAGTAGGCGTGATGGAGAGGCACAGTGCGGCTAGTAATGATGTAATGACACGCTGTGGGGTAGCACTGAAATAATGACAGTTTGTGCTAGTACCTATGGAATGACCCACTGTGGAGTAGTCGTGATGAAATTACACATTGTGTTGTAGTATTGATGGAAATACATGTATATAATGATACATTCTAGGGTAGTGCTGATGGAGTGACACTCTTTGGGGGTAGTACTGATGTAGCGACGCATTATGTGGTACTGCCGTTGGAGGGAACACTGAGGAGTAGTACTGATGGTGTTACACTTTGGGAACGTACTGAGGGAGTGACACTCTGGGATAGTACATTTAACCATATAACCATATAACCATATAACCATATAACAATTTACAGCACGGAAACAGGCCATCTCGGCCCTTCTAGTCCGTGTCGAACACATATTCTCCCCTAGTCCCATATACCTGCGCTCAGACCATAACCTTCCATTCCCTTCCCGTCCATATAACTATCCAATTTATTTTCAAATGATAAAAACGAACCTGCCTCCACCACCTTCACTGGAAGCTCATTCCACACAGCCACCACTCTCTGAGTAAAGAAGTTCCCCCTCATGTTACCCCTAAACTTCAGTCCCTTAATTCTCAAGTCATGTCCCCTTGTTTGAATCTTCCCTACTCTCAGTGGGAAAAGCTTTTCCACGTCAACTCGGTCTATCCCTCGCATCATTTTAAAAACCTCTATCAAGTCCCCCCTTAACCTTCTGCGTTCCAAAGAATAAAGCCCTAACTTGTTCAACCTTTCTCTGTAACTTAGTTGCTGAAACCCAGGCAACATTCTAGTAAATCTCCTCTGTACTCTCTCTATTTTGTTGACATCCTTCCTATAATTAGGCGACCAAAATTGTACACCATACTCCAGAATTGGCCTCACCAATGCCTTATACAATTTTAACATTACATCCAAACTTCTATACTCATTTGAGTGACAAACGGGGTGGGGTAGTAATGATTGATTAATACACTGTGTGGTAGTAGAGATGGAATTATACACTGTGGGGTAGTATTGATGGAGTGACTCACTGAGGGGGAGCATTGATGGAGTGACATACTGCGGGGCATAACTGGTGGAGTGACACACTATGGCGCATTACTGCTGGGTGACATATTGTGGAGTGGTACACATGTAGTACGGATGAAGTGATACAACGTATGGTAGCACAAATGGAGTGACACACTGTAGCGTAAATATACACAAAATGCTGGAGTAAATCAGCGGGACAGGCAGCATCACTGGAGAGAACGAATGGGTGATGTTTCGGGGCGAGATCCTTCTTCAGACTGATGTCACAGGAGTGGGCGGGACAGAGATATAATGTTGTCCGTGACAGTAAGATTTGTGGGAGAACTGGGAAGAGGGCTTGTACTCGCTATAATTTAGAAGATTGAGGGGGGATCTTATAGAAACTTACACGATTCTTAAGGAGTTGGACAGTCTAGATGCAGGAAGATTGTTCCTGATGTTGGGGAAGTCCAGAACAAGGGGTCACAGTTTAAGGATAAGGTGTAAATCTTTTAGGACCGAGATGAGAAAAAACATTTTTCACTCGGAGAGTGGTGAATCTGTGGAATTCTCTGCCACATAAGGCAGTTGAGGCCAGTTCATTGGCTATAATTAAGAGGGAGTTCGATGTGTCCCTTGTGGCTAAAGGGATCAGGGGGTATGGAGAGAAGGCAGGAACAGGATACTGAGTTGGATGATCAGCCGTGATCATATTGAATGACGGTGCCGGCTCGAAGGGCCGAATGGCCTACTCCTGCACATATTTTCTATGTTTCTATGTTTACATTTTAGAATACTTGTTATATTGTGGGTGGGATTTATGACGTGTTTTGTGAGTGTTCGGAGCTCAGCTGCTTGCGCAGAAGTTTAGTTTTTAGATTAGTTTGGAAACCATGGGTAAAGTTAACCCTTCTCCCATGTAAGAACATGTAAGATCATGCGGGCAATGCATGGTCCATTGGAGATATAAAGGAGATCATGCCAGATATTGCCAGTGTCACGGAGACACTAGGAGTTTATTAATGTCCAAAGTAAGAAGCTAGAGTTACGAAGAAGATTGCAGTAACGAATGGGAGGAAACTCGGATGTATTTCCAACAACAATAAAACCTTTATTCATCAAAAGACTGTGTTTTGAAGTCATATCTGAGAAGAAGCTCTTAAGGTCTCTGTGAGTGAGCTTGCATGCGTGTAGAAGACACCCCCTCCCACCATTCTCAAGCAAATAGCGGCTAGGGTGCTAATTACCTGAAAGATATGATAACCTGCCGCTATATTAAATAGAAGGACACCTCCGGCGGGGGTTAAATACATTAAATAGAATGATACCTCCAGCAGGGGGGTTAAATATCAGCCCCAGATATAGGGACAGAAGATTGAATCGAAGCGAAGAAGGCTAAGACCTCGGAGAGGCACAGCCAGAGATGGACGACCAGGCTAAAACCTCGGAGAGGCACAGCCAGAGATGGACGACCAGGCTAAGACCTCGGAGTGGCAGAGCCAAAGAAGACTGGTTCCAGTCGTGGAACTGAAGAATAAATTACATGTCCCAGAGAAGAGGAAAATAGGTTGTCTAAAATTCTCGGAGAGGTTTTAGCCAGAAGAAAGTGGTTCCAGGAGGAACTAGTTCTCGGCCAGTAGAGCCTAGAGGTCTATCTACAGCATCGAGACGTATCTGAAGACGTATCACTGGATTTGTGAGTACAAATCGATTCTTACTCTTGGAACGGTTTTAATTAAAAGAATTCTGTAACAGAACTCAGAAGTTGTTTTCTCAAGCTTTCTGGGGAAAGCAGACCGACCTTGGATTGTTTTGAGTCGCTCCTGATACGTGCATTCTATTGAATTAGAGCCACGTTTTCCACCTGGTGTCAGTATGATTTAGTTTTGGAAGAAATTGTTGATAAAAACAAAGCTACAGCTACCAGCAGAGACTTGTTCCACTAATTTAAAGACTTGGCAATCTGCCAAGTACTATTTAAAATCATGAATTTAGAAAATGAAGGCAGAGCTATGCCGGAAGTACCACGTGGTGGTGAAGAAAGACCCAGACAACTTGAAGAAACAGATATTTCACATGCTGCCTACTTGTGGGGAACCGAGAAAGAGAGAAATGAATTATGCTTGCAGGTGACCAGATTAATTGATACACGGAAAAAACTAATGCAATCAGAACAGAACGTGATCAAGGTGAAATCTAATATGAGCCAACTATGGAACCTCTACCAGGAGGTTGGCAAGACACAGAATGTACTGCGGTGTTCAGTACAGTCCTGGGAAGAACGCAGAAGGCATACCCAGTGGGATGAATACACGAAGAAGATATTCAATGGTTTCAAGAAAAAGGGAGAGAAGTGGTTATCTGAAATGATGCCACAAGTTACGAGCTTAATAGTTGAAAGTGCGAAGCAACAAGGTGCCAGAATGGAAGATGAATTTTGAAGACGAGATAGTATTTCGAATATATGTTCACGAAGATCAGGCCATAGATCTGGTTCTTCAGCCAGTTGGGTTTCGAGGGCTTTTGCTCAATTGGGAGCAAAAGCTGAGTTAGCTGCGCTCTCAATAGAAGCGGATGCCATGAAGAAAAAACATGAGATGGCGCGACAGCAATAAGAGATGTGGCGACTTCAAGATGAGATGGCGCGACCGCAGGAACAACGTCATTTAGACACAAAGATGGCGGTGGCCAAAGCCAGGAAGGATATACTCGATGGAGAGGGGTCAAGATGCAGCTCTGGAACGACGAGGACGATGAGCCGTGGACCAAGAAGAAAAACTGCTCGATATGTATTAGCAATTGGATCAATTCACAATCGATGTCCACCAGATTTTTAGGTTTGGAAAACCTATTGGAACAGAGGATCATGGGTAAAACTGAATATCAGCAAATGAGTGCTAGATCGAAACCAATTACTAGTGGAGCGTCTATGGATGTTCGAGCCAAACCGATAGCGGACCACGCTTTTTCGAGGCCTGGTGCACAGGCTCGAGCAAGCCAGTTTGAATCACTAAGGCCTGTTTATCAACAGGTGGAGCCAAGACAGAGTTGTCAGGATGGATTATTGACAGTGTTGAATAGGCAAACTGAATTCAATGAGATTATAGCTCGACAAAATACCTCTCTCATGCTGCCACCGGTAGAAATTCCTACGTATGGTGGAGATCCTTTGGAGTGTGAAACTTTCGTAAGGGCACGAGAGGAAGTGTTAGACTAAAGTTAAGGATGTAAAGGAGCGCTTACGATTTCTGGTGAAATACACGTGGAAGTGTGAAGGTATTTGGTGGAAGTTGTCAGTTGGAGCCAGTCAACCAGGGCTAAAGAAAGGCGAGAAGATTACTAAAATAACATTTTGGTGATGAACAGAGGATCACGTATGCATATATTGAGAAGGCCCATGCTTGGAAAGAAATCAAGCCACAAGATGTGGAAACATTTAGTGATTATGCAATATTTCTGAGAAGATGTTGCAGTTCGATGAGAAATCTCGGCTACATGGAGGAAATAAATCTTGAGAGTAATACGAGGATCATAATTAACAAGTTGCCAGAAGAATTAGAGAACATTGGAGAGATAGGGCGGGTGAAATACGAGATAAGAGCAAACAAGTAGCCAGGCTACCAGACCTGGTTGATTTCTTGGACAAAGAAGTACGGTACATGCCAGATTCATACAACGGAACTATTGAAGATCTCAGACCATTGACTACTTATAAAGGTTCTACCTTTACCAAAACTGAAGAAAGATCTGAATCTAAGAAAAGTAGTTTTGCTATCACGACTGTGTCTGTGGAAAAGACAGATGCAAGAAAAAGAAAGGCGTCTAATAGCAGGCAAATCGTATTTTGTTTGTTATGTGATGAAGTTGGTGTCGTACATTCAAGATGAAAGAATATGAAGACAAGGTGGATTTCTTGAAAGAGAAGGGAATCTCTTTGGATGTTTGAAAAAGGGACATATGGTAAGAGACTGTAAGAGTCCTATAATTTGTTATGAATGCAATCAATATCATCCTGAAGCACTTCACATTGAAGAAGAGGTGTTAGAGCACCGGGGAGAAGAATAAGAAGAACTGGAACAAACAGAAGAGGGCGAGAAGCCAACTACTAGAAATGCTATCACCTCGCTTCAAGTATCTGCTCATATTGAGGCCGGGGTTGAAACTCGTCATTTTTCTATCTTACCAGTGCAAGTAAGGAACAGCAAGACGAATGCTGTGTTGCAAACATATGCTTTTCTGGATCATGGAGGTCCGACTACCTTTTGTACAGAAAACCTGACGAGAAGGCTGAATATCAGAGAAGAGACTAAAATTCGATTACGTACCATGAATGAAGATGAAGAGAGCATGAGTCATTGCATTACGAGTATGGAGATATCCAGTATGGATCAAGATAATTATATTCCAATTTCAGACGTTTTTGCACATTAAACAATGCCTGTTGGTCGTCAAAATGTACCCAGATGTGAAGACTTACAGCAATGACCTTACCTGAAGGATGTCAAAATATCAAAGATATATTCTGATATTGACTTATTTATTGGAAAGAATGCTCTGAGAGCATTAGAACCTGTACAGATTATTAGGGGCCAAGGGTATGGACCGTATGCTATGAAAACCCGACTTGGATGGGTTATCTATTGCTCCTTGAAAAGGACCCACAAAATCGGGAATCAGATGAACAGTCCTGCCATTGCTGTTAATCAAATGTCCAATGATGAAATAGAAAAGCCGGTGATGAAGCAATTCAATCATGACTCTAATGAAAGTACTAACAAACCATCTGAAGAGATGTTGAAAGCAGAATTGAAGTTAATGGATGTTATGAACTATATAACGAACGCGGATGGACGCTGTTGTGTGGACTTGCCGTTCAGGCAAGAACGTGTTTTTGATCTGCCAAAGGAGCAAGCATTGGGAGTTACTAATGTGGTGCAACTGAAATATATTGACACAGAAGAAAATTCTGCGAATGAAGTTTCCAGAGAACTGACACTGAACCGTTTCTTAAGCGAAAAGAAATGGATCAATGAATTAAAATCTCTCTGCAAGCCAGACAGCAAATGGACAAAGCTTGAGCTGGGATTTGAAACCTCTGCTAAAGATTCGGAAGTTAAGTCAAACTTAACGGAGAACTTTATTGTTAAAGATCATCCTGTTATTCTATCGAAGGATTTTTATATTTCAACATTGCTGTTACAACACATCAATGAGTTGATCGGACATGCAGGGAGACGTTTCATGCTATCAAAGCTTTGGACTATTATCTTTTGAACTATATACTGGGTACCATGCCTGATTTTAAGGGATTGGTATGATTTCAATTAAACTACTGTTGTAATAAGATTAATAACTAAGTTGTGTTTACTTCTGGAAGGCGAAGGTGAAGATGGAAGAGCCAGAAGAATTGTGATTGCAGATATGTAGAGCAAGCTACTTTTTCCTCGTTTGTATAGTGATTAGTATCCCCGCCTGTCACATCATACTTTTGATGTTTATTAGTAATTGCCTCATTATGTATTCGCAACAACTAGGGGCCGGTATGTAGTGGCCATTTGGCCATTTGGCCTGTTTTGCATGTCATTATGGATGGCATGTGCCTTTTAGACTGCCCGTTATAATGTGGGTGGGATTTATGACGTGTTCTTTGGGCGTGTTTGCAGCTTAACTGCTTGCGCAGAAGTTTAGTTTGTAGATTAGTTTGGAGAGACGATGGAGAAGGTCAATCCTTCGACCATGCCATTGTTATGTAGACACCATGTCGTTGTTACGGAGACACGAGGAACTTTCTAATATCTGAAGTAATGAGCTGGAGTTCGAAGAAGATTGCCGTAACAAGTCGGAAAGACCTTGGATGTATCTTACTGTTTTCTATCTACAATAAATAAAATATTCATCAAAATACTGTGTGTTGAAGCTTTATGAATGGAGAAGCTCTGAAGGTCTCTGAAGCAGATTTCATGCGTACCGAAGATATCCCCCGTATCCATTCTCATCCAATTAGCGGCTACGGTGCTAATTATCTGAAAGATATGAAAAATTTGCCGCTACACCCATAACCCTCACGTTCTTGGGGTAAACGTTTCTGTGCATTCTTCCTATTTATTGCCCTCGTGTATATTATCCACCTCTATACGATCAACCAACAGCAATAAGGCCGAAACCAGCCCAGACATTTGTTTGAGTCCGAAGAAGGTTCTCGGGCTGAAACGTCACCGACTTCTTCTCTCCCGAAATGCGGCCTGTCCCGCTGAGTTACTCCAGAATGTTGAGTCTTCCTTCGATTTAAACCAGCATCTGCAGTTCTTTCCGACACATAATTGTGATTCCCGTTTCCTGGGAGACAAAAACAAAGTGCATTCAGTCTATCGCCCTCATTGCTGCCAAGTCTGCCTACCTCTCCACCATCTTCACCGAACCCTGCCAAAACCCCAGAACCCTATTCTCCACAGTGGGCAACCTCCTCAAGGCTCGGCCCAACACTCTCCCTACCTCTACTCCGGATATCTGCAACTAATTTCTCCACTTTTTCGCTGATAAAATTAACATCATTTATCAATCTTTATCCCCTGTATCTGACCACCCCATCATCTACTCCAGCACCAGCCAAGGCCCCTCTTCTACCCCATCTTTACTGACCTCCCGACCCCTCCGCTACACTGCCTCCTCTCCCAGTTTGACCCGGTCACCCCTCCTTAAATCTCCAAACTCATCAGCTCTCCCAAACCCACTACCTGCTCCCTTGACCCCCTCCCCACTCCCCTGCTGAAGTCCTGCTTCCCCGTCCTCTGCCCCTACCTCACTAACCTCTTCAACTCCTCACTGTCCCAAGGAACTGTCCCCTGCGCCTTCAAAACTGCTGCTGTCAGCCCAATTTTAAAGAAACCTGGTCTGGTTCCCTCCGCTCTCAACAACTGCCGCCAAATCTCAAACCTCCCCTTTCTTTCTAAACCACTGGAGCGTATCGTCACCTCACAAGTTCAATTCCATCTCCATGCCAATAACCTATTCGAACCCCTCCAATCTGGTTTTCGCCCCCTCCATAGCACAGAAACCGTTCTCCTCAAAGTCCTCAATGACCTCCTAACCTCTGCTGACATCGGTTCCCCCAACATCCTCATCTTCCTCGACCTGAGTGCAGCCTTCGATACCGTGAGCCATAATATTCTGTTCACCAGACTCAAAGACCTCGGCATTGAAGGCTCTGCACTCAGCTGGCTCTGTTCCTACCTATCCAACATATCCCACTTCATCTCTCTCCACAACCACACCTCTGCTACAGCCACAGTCACTCAAGGCGTTCCCCAAGGCTCCGTACTCCGCCCCCTCCTCTTCATCATCTACATCCTCCCCCTTGGTCAGATACTCCGCCACATCAACCTGGACTTCCACTGTTACGCCGATGACACCCAGATCTACCTCGGCACCAAATCCTCCCACAACTCTCCCCTCTCCCATATCAACTCTTGTCTGTCAGCTATAAAACCCTGGATGCAACATAACTTCCTCAAACTGAACAGCGATAAAACAGAATTCCTCCTCATAGGCTCCAGTCACACTCAGCAAAATCAATAACCCCACTCTCACCATCGACGGCACCATTGTCTCCCCATCTCCCCAGGCCCGCAACCTTGGCGTGATCTTAGATTGCACCCTCTCCCTTGAGCCTCACATCCGCCATGTCATTAAAACCTCCTTCTTTCATCTCCGCAACATCGCCAAAACCAGACCCTCTCTCACACCCCCCGCTGCTGACTCATCCATGCTTTCATCTCTTTCCGACTTGACTACTGCAACTCACTTCTCCTTGGCATCAGCTCCAGCTACATCAACCGACTCCAACTGGTCCAGAACGCAGCCGCCCGACTCATCATCCACACCAAATCCTGGCATCACATCACTCCAGACCTCAAACAACTTCACTGGCTTCCCATCTCCCACCGGATCACTGATCCGCAATTCTGAGTCCCTCACCATCTTCCAGTCCCGCCTCAAGACCCATCGCTTCACCTCTACCTATCCTTAGCCCCACGTCCCCGTCCCTTTTCATCTGTGCATGAATTGTTGCTCAGTTTTGTATTGTATTGTATTGTATTCAAATTTATTGTCATTGTCTCAATTTGAGACAACGAAATGAATTTCCCTTACAGGCAGTATCATTAAAAAAATCACAAAAAAATAATAAAAATAAATAATAAATAAATAATAAAACATATTAAAAATAAAATTGAAATTGAATTAAAATTTAAAAAAAAGCACAAATACAGAAGTCCACGACACAACATAACATAAATGACACCCAGGTGAGGAAGGCACCATAGTCCAGCCAGCCTCCCCTCCGTGTTCATCCGTGGACGGGGCCTTCCGAGCACCCGCAGTCGCCGCCCCGGGTGGCCCGATGTTCAGGCCCTCACGCCGGGCTGGTGGAACGCCGACGCCGAACCCCGACGGTGAGCATCTTCCTCCTCAGCGGCCCGGACCTCCTGATCAGCCGCCTCCCGCAGCCGGAGTCTGCAGCTCCTGATATAGCGGCAGATTTTTCAGATCTTTCAGGAAACTAACTCCCTAGCCACTAATTGGGCGAGAGGGGATAAGGGGAATATCTTCGGTACGCATGCAAGCTGCCTCAGAGACTTTCAGAGCTTCTACTTTCATAAAGCTTCAGCACACAGTCTTTCAATGAATATTTTCTTTATTGTAGATATAAAACAGTAAGATACATCCAAGGTTTTCCGACTTGTTCCAGCAATCTTCTTCGAACTCCAGCGCATTGCTTCAGATACTAGAAAACTCCTCGTGTCTTCTTCTTCACATGAGGCTTGACATGCTTAACATGGCTTGACATGGTCAAAGGATAAACCTTCTCCCTCTCCTGTCCAAAACGAAATCTCAACTAAACTAACACGCAAGCAGTTAAGCTGCATAAACACGCCCCAAGACACGTCATAAAATCCCACCCACATTATAACGGGCTGGCTAAAATTTAAAGGAACATGCCATCCACAATGACATGCAAAATAGGCCAAATGGCCACTACATACCGGCCCCTAATTGTTCCGAATACATAATGAGGCAATTACCAAATAACATCAAAAAAGTGGCCATTAAGGCTTAACATACATCAAAATCAAAATCAAAATATCAGGGAATAAAACCCTGTGGCTCCCTCGTCAGGAAATCAAACCGCGATCGCCCGCATGCTAGGCATGGATACTAACCACCATACTAATGAGGAAAAAATAGCATGCACTATATATCTGCAATCACAATTCTTTCTCGACTCTTCCATCTTCGCTTTCGCCTTCTAGAAGCAAGCACAACTTAGTTATTGGTCTTATTAAAACATTGTTTTTTGTTTTCAGTCGCACTATACATACCAAACCCTGAACATCAGGCATGATTTCCAGTATTCTACCCCCCTTTCCGCAGGATTCTTCTCCAAGATACTTTCTGTTATTTGTTTCTTTTCCCGAATTTTCATCAACAATCTTGTTTTTATTTTAAGAAACCAGGCTACCGATGTTCTCAATTTATTCCATGATGAAAAGTGGGTAATTAAACTATTCACGGTGTCATATGAGTTTTTTTCAATCACATTCACCGAAATGTTTTGTTTAATTTCCGGATCTGTTGTAGAGATTTCAAATCCGAGTTCTGGCTTTGGCCATTCTCTACTTGGCTTACTAAGAAACTTTGGCCCATTGATCCATCTCTTGTTATTAAGAAAGCAATTTGCTGTTTGTCCCCTAGAGGCTTCATCCGCAGGATTTTCCTTTGTATTAACATATCTCCATTGAGAAACATTAGTAGCTCCTAGTACAAAGGAAACTCTATTTGCAACAAATGTCATAAAACGTTTGCTTTCATTGGTAATGTATTTCAAAACCGTAGTACTATCGGTCCAGAAGGTAGATTCTTCCAGTTGAAATTGCAGTTCCTTTTTCAGCATTATGTCAATTTTCACAGCTAAGACTGCTGCTGTAAGTTCCATTCTGGGAATCGTCAATTGCTTCAATGGTGCTACTCTGGCTTTTCCCATTACGAATGCAACATGCACTCTTTTGTTTACATCTTGTAGTCTTAAGTATGAAACAGTCCCATAACCACTTTCGCTGGCATCCGAAAAGTGATGCAGTTGCGCATTTCCGATATTACCAATGGTTTTAGGCTTTATACACCGATCTACCTTAAACGTTGACATTTTTTGGAGGTCTTTTAACCATTCTGTCCAACTGTGCGAGGATGTTTGAGTTATACTCTCATCCCAACCAAGTTTTTCTCGACACAGATTATGTAAAATTAACTTGGCTAGCAGTGTAAATGGTGCCAGAAATCCCAAAGGATCATATACTGAACCAATCACAGATAAGATACCCCTTCTTGTGCATGGTCGTTCCTGAATTGACAATTTAAACTTAAACACATCCGTTTCTACACACCAGTGCAGTCCCAGTGCTCTTTCCATTGGCAAGTTGTCTTTGTCTAAATCCATCACCTTGGTTTCTTCGGCTCTGTCATCTGGTGGAATGCTTTCCAAAACAGCACGACTGTTGCTGACCCACTTGGTAAGTACAAATCCTCCCTTATTGCAGAGAGAGGTTAGGTGCTTCACTATTTGAATTGCCTCTAACTCGGTAGATACGGATTTTAGGCAATCGTCCACATAAAAATTATTTTTCAAAGTGGAAATTACCTCCTCTGGGAAATAACCTGTATTATCCTATGCGGTATTCCTCAAAGCGAAATTCGCACAACTTGGAGATGACACTGCTCCGAAAAGATGTACTTTCATTCGGTAATCAACAAGGTCTTGCTGCACATCCCCTTCAGGCCACCATAAGAATCGCAGATAATCAATATGTTTACCAGTTACTTTCACTTGATAAAACATTGCTCTGATATCAGCCATCAAAGCTATCGGTTCTTGCCTAAATTTGATGAGAACTCCAAGGAGCGAGTTAGTCAGGTCTGGACCTTGCAGTAATTCACTGTTAAGTGATGTCCCTTTAAAGACTGCCGCGCAGTCAAAGACCACCCTCAATGTCCCTTTCTTCGAGTGGTACACCCCATGGTGTGGAATATACCAGATCTCTCCATCATCTCGATATAGTTGATTCGTTGGTATCCTTTCAGCATAATCATTATTAATCATATTCTGTAAGAAGGATGTATATTCCTCTTGGAATTTCGTGTTCTTAACAAATTTACGTTTCAAACCATGAATACGCTGTTCAGCCATATAGCGATTATTTGGTAAATTAACACTTTCTTTCTTGACAGGTAAATCCAAACAATAATGTCCATTTTTCATCTTAACTGAATGGTTCATAATATCTAAGAATTTCAATTCTTCTGTAGACATTTCTTCATGTTCTTGGCTGGTACTTTCATTGAAGTCATGATTATATTGCTTCATTAACAGCTTTTCTAATTTACCTGTAGATATTTGGTTAACAGCAACAGCACGGCAATTCATTTTGCTAGTGCTTTCCTTATTCTTACCCAAGGAGCCATAAATAACCCATCCTAGTAGGGTCTTCATAGCATACGGTCCATCCCCTTGGCTCCTAATTATCTGTACAGGTTCTAATGCTCTCAGGGCATTCGTTCCAATAAGTAAGTCAATATCAGAATTTATCTTTGTTATTTTGACTTCTTTCAGGTAAGGCCATTGCTGTAAGTCTTCACATCTGGGTACATTTTGACGACCAACAGGCATTGTTTCATGTGTGAAAACCTCTGAAATTGGAATAAAATGATCTTCATCCAAACTGGATATCTCCATATTTGTTATATAATAACTCTGGTAATCCTTTTCTTTATTCATGGTACGCATTTGAATTTTAACTTTCTCTCCAGTAATGTCCAACCTTCTCATCAAATTCTCTGTGCAAAAAGTAGCTGAACTCCCATGATCCAGAAATGCATATGTTTGCAACACTACATTAGTTTCCCTATTTCTCACTTGTACTGGTAAAATAGAGAAAATGCATGCTTTCTCTCCGGCCCCAATATGTGCAGTTACTTGAGGCGAGGTGATAGCATTTACATCCGCTGACTCCTTTTTCTGTTCAGTATGATCTGGCTCTTTCTTTACAGTATGAAGCACATCAGAATGATTCTGCTTACATTTGTCACAAACTATTGGACACTTACAGTCTTTTACCATGTGCCCCTTCTTTAAACATCCATAGCAGATTCCATTCCTTTTTAAAAAGTCCATCTTTTTTTCATATTTCTTTTCCTTAAATTTACGACACCATCTTATGGTGTGACCTACTTCATCACAAATGGACAGAATTCATTCTTTCTGGTCGGTGCATCCTCTTTGGCACCACCCAACACCTTCTCAGGTATTATATTGGTAGCAAAATTGCTTTTCTTAGGCCCTGTCTTTTGTTTAGTTTTGACATAGGTAGAACCCTTATAAATTGCAAGTGGCTTGGCATCTTCAATAATCCCGCTGCATGAATCTGACATGTACCGTACTTCTCTTTCTAAATATTCCACCAGGTCTGGTAGCCTGGCTACTTGTTTGCTCTTATCACGTATTTCACCTGCCCTATCTCTCCACTTTTCTCTCATTCTTCTGGGCAACTTGCTAATGATGATTCTCATATTACTTGAAAGATTAATTTCCTCCATATAGCCAAGATTTTTCATCGAGCTGCAACATCTTCTCAGAAATATTGCATATTCACTCAATTTATCCACATCTTCAGGCTTGATTTCTCTCCAATCATGGGCCCTTTCAATGTATGCATTCGCAATCCTCTGTTCATCACCAAAACGTTCCTTCAATAATCTTCTCGCCTTTTTATAGCCCTGGTTGCCTGGCTCCATCTGACAACTTTCCACAAGCCCTTTCACCTTTCCTTGTGTGTACTTCACCAGAAACCGTAAGCGCTCTTCTTCATCCTCAACTTTCTTCTCTAATACCTCTTCCAGTGCCCTCACGAAAGTTTCATATTCTAAAGGATCTCCAGCATATGTAGGAATTTCAACTGGTGGCAAAATGAGAGATTTATTTCGTCGAGCTATAATCTCGTTGAATTCAGATTGCTTATGCAGCAGTGCCAATATACCAACCTGGCGCCCTTCTCCTTGGTCCACTGGTCCTTCTCGAGTTTGTACGGATGTTCTTATAGTAGCTAGTTTCGGTCTAGCACCCATTTGCTGAGCTGAAGGTTCACTCAACCTATTTAGGTTTTCCAATCCAAGGTATCCTGTGGACTTTGACCGTGGAATCGATTCAACTGCCAATTCACTCTGAGCAGTTTTGGCTCTTTGTCTAGAGCTTATCGCCTTTGATGATCTAGAGCTGCATCTAGACCCTTCACTTTCCAGTATGTCCCTTCTGGCTTTAGCCACCTTCAACTTTGTATCTAATTCCAGTTGTTCCTGACATCGCGCCATTTCTTCTTGCTGTCGCTTTGTCTCATCTTGCTGTCGGGCCATCTCATGTTGCTGTCGGGCCATCTCATCTTGCTGTCGGGCCATCTCATCTTGCCGTCGGGCCATCTCATGTTTTTTCTTCATAGCATCCGCTTCTATTGAGAGCGCTGCTAACTCAGCCTTCTCTCTCAAACGAGCAGAAGCCCTCGAAACCGAACTGGCTAAGCTACCAGATTTACGGCCTGATCTTTGTGAAGATACATTTGAGATACTATCTCCCGGTTCTATTTCATCACCTTCTTCTTCATGCTTAGTATCTTCTTTTCTGCCACCTTTACTTTTGCTAACTTGCTCTAACCATCCTTCTACAACTTCCATGGATTCATCATAATACTCCATATTTTCGGAATCCCACTTAAAATGTCTTTCACGCTCCTCTTGAGAACGCTCTTCATCCAGCAGTGTGTCCTGCTTCTCTTTCAGCTCATGGTTAAGGCTACTTATCAGGCGTAATTTCTCTTCCACCTTGTCCTGGTTCTCTTCTGATTCCATGAGTGTCTTCACACTTTCAAACAGCCTTCTAATCCTCTTCCCCAACTTGTTCCTATCCAATTCAGCCTCCTTGAGAACATAACTTCGACCTTTCTCAGTGAGATTAAGTTGTCTGGCTGGTCTTTCTTCACCACCACGTGGCTCTTCTGGCATAGCTCTGCCGTCATCTTCCTTCATGATTTAAAAGAGGTCTTGGCAGATTGCCAAGTCTTTAAATTAGTCGAAAAAGTCTCTGCATCTGAGTGACTTTGTCATTATCAACAATTTCTTCCAAAACTAAAACATACTGATAATGTAGAGAACCTCTCTCTAATTCCAGGTGCAAAATAAATGATGCTAATTCCAATGGAATGCTCCTTTATCTCTTTGATTCAAAACAATCCAAGGTCGGTCTGCCTTTCCCAGACACGCTGGAGAAAACAGCTTGTTGAGCTCTGTTACAGAATTATTTCAATTAAAACCGTAATTTTAATTCAAAAGGTAATAATCAATTCGTACTCACAATCCAGTGATACGTCTCCCGATGCGTTCCGATGCTGTTGATAGACCTCAAGGCTCCTCCTGGCCGAGATCTTCTTCAGTTCCACGATTGGAACCAATCTTCTTTGGCTGCGCCTCTCCGAGGTCTTAGCCTTCGTCCTGCTCTGGCCGCACCTCTCCGAGGTCTTAGCCTTCGCACTTCGATCTTCTGTCCCTATCTCAGCGACTGGTATTTAACCCCGTCGGAGGTTCGCTTTTACTTATCTTCCTCTGTCCCAATCTGTGGGACTGGCAATTACCCCCTGCCGGAGGTATCCTTCGACTTAATGTAGCGGCAGATTTTTCAGATCTTTTTTTTTTTTTAATTTTATTTTTATTAGAAGTACAGTAAATTACAATCCTACACAACACATATATCTTAATACATTTTTTGTACCGCTTCATGTTTTTTTGAGCTTTAAGATAAAGGTAGAAGTAAGGAAAGTAAAGAAAGTGCAAGAGAGTCGTGCAGTGCAAGAGTGTTGGGAAAAGAAAGCCCCTTAGGAAAGAAGTTAGAGAAGGAAGTAAAGTGAGATTTTTCAGATCTTTCAGGAAATTAACTCCCTAGCCACTAATTGGATGAGAGGGGATAAGGGGAATATCTTTGGTACGCATGCAGGCTGCCTCAGAGACTTTCAGAGCTTCTACTTTATAAAGCTTCAGCACACAGCCTTTTAATGAATATTTTCTTTATTGTAGATATAAAACAGTAAGATACATCCAAGTTTTTCCGACTTGTTCCAGCAATCTTCTTCGAGCTCCAGCGCATTACTTCAGATACTAGAAAACTCCTCGTGTCTCCTTCTTCACATGAGGCTTGACTTGCTTGACCTGCTTGACATGCTTGATATGCTTGACATGCTTGACATGGTCGAAGGATAGACCTTCTCCATCTCCTGTCCAAAACGAATCACCAGCTAAACTAACACGCAAGCAGTTAAGCTGCATAAACACGCCCCAAGACACGTCATGAAATCCCACCCACATTATAACGGGCTGGCTAAAATTTAAAGGAACATGCCATCCACAATGACATGCAAAACAGGCCAAATGGCCACTACAGTACCCGACTTATGAAGCCGCAGTACCTATTGAAGAGGTAGAAGGAAAGGAGAATTTAGAGATTAGATTTCCCCCACCCCTCAATAGGTGGGAATGTCTCCATTGCCGCTGCCTTGGAATTGGTTTCATGTGACGTAAGTTAATACGTGGTGATTGGATTGGATATAAGGAATCGATATCTGGTGTCCATATTGCATAGTAATTTCAGCAAATATTTTTGGTTTAAATGTATGTTTACAGTATTTAGCTCACCTGATAGGTGCGGTTACTGATGGTCAAATATGTTTGATGACATACGGTTACCAATTGTTAATAAATTGTCACCTAATATCGATGTTCCCTGCCCAAGTGGTTTGGTATATGCCACCACTGTGATGTTGTTAACTTATAAACGAACATGCAAATTTGGTGGATTACTGAGCAAATGCTTCACGAGAATTAAGTAAGTTAATATACAACACGTTTAAGTCAAATTGCATTGGCACTAAGTATTACAAGCTCAGTAACACATCAGGACACATAAGATGTTACTCAAAACAGGTGGAAGAGTACAACCATAATCCTTCCTGCCGATAATTCCATGATAACACTCCAGATTAATCCATTTGCCCCCATATCACAGGAATGGATATAGTTTTGAACACTAGTATCTCAGCTCATAGGAAAGGTACAATGTTCAGTAGCTGGTAATTCTGCTACTATCCCAATACTTTGCCACGTAGTTGATTGGTGGTTAATGTTACCATAACTGATAGTCTTAATGAATACCAGATGACAAAGTTGTGGGTGGTCACGTAATATCTGGATATATGGCAGTGCCCGCTAAATAAGTTAGTAGCTAATGCAGCTAAAGCTGTATCCAAGGATAGTGTGTCGTTAATATATAGACATGCCATGACGGATGTTTCTTATGTGTCAGGGCTGGTTGATACTGGATAGCTTTGACTTAAATGCCACAATGCTCATCATGGTTACTCCATCCAGGTAATTGCGGTATCCGAAACTTATATGAGAAGGTACTGAATAGTATGCATCTTCAAGGTTGATGTCTACCATAAAGTATCCTTGGTTCCATGTTAGTAGTTACAAATCCCATGAGTGGGTATACCTGGTGAATACTCAAGTGGTTTATCAATGATGGTGCGACATTCACCATCGCGGGAGGGTAGACCCTTGGGGTGCTTGCTAAATTGGTGGCAAGATATTGTATATAACTACCAAAGTGATAGCTTCCTAACCAGGTGTGATTCACCCACCCCTTGTTAGTACAACCCTTAACCTTTATGTGATGGTAGGAACCATACTTATCTGTCTTTATTGCTGTTTTCTTTGGTTTCTGGTTCCTTATTCTTGTAGGGATGATATTTGTTGGGGGTGGCACATTTTTCCTGGGCCTGCTCTGGGTCGTGGCCTAAAATCCTACGGGTTTGGCATGCAGGCCCCGAGCTTTCACCAGTACCTTGAGGTAGACGCCGCTGGTGGACGCGGAGAGGTACTGCTGTCTGGTATTCTGTGTGGTGCTCATTCCAGACTCTGCCCTCTTGTGCCGAATAATTTGAACACTTCGTCCAGTTTTTTAGGACTGGTTTGGTAAGTGCCAGGTAGCAGGATCTGTGCTTGTGAGGTCGGCATTCTCATAATCCTGTTAATTTCATAGATTGAGGGCAGGTTTGTGACTTCACTAGAGAAGTTATGGGGTATACCGTTGAACATTAGGGTCAGGTGTTTTGCCATACTACCCTGCCCTTCTGGAATGAGCAGGTGGACATAATAGCCGACGTCAGGTATCAAATGCATTTTAAAAAACATTTAGGTTAAATGCGCTGCTCAATGCATCCCCCAATAATGGCGGGCACTTTGAGTAAATGCAATTTAGGGGTGGCGTGATAAATCCAACGCCTCATGGCTACCTGTCTTGGAGAGGTTTTTTGGAAAAGACAGGTAGTAGGCTGGCCATCAGTTAAGACTGAAGCCATCTCGCTCGTGGTGAAACCATGTAGCAGCCACACCCAGCAGCTCTTCCTGTTCCTGTACCTCATTCGTACTCCCGATGTTGTTCAGCCAGTGCCCCTCTTCTTGACCAGCCCAGCTTTGGTCGCCAAAGCTGTCCTCATATGAGGAAGAAGCAATGGCCAGTGCATGAGGCACTGTGGAGGGAGTGCCTGAACTCCCTCTGCGAAACTGCTCACCATAAGCAAGTCTCGCTGGAGCTTATGCTCCACGAGCCGCTCCATGTGGCTCAGGCGGCTGTCTCTGCCCTAAGCGGGCGGTGAGACGTCCCCGTCCAACGAATCGGAACCACCGGCCGGATTGTTGACATCCAGTCCGCTGCTCAGGCGCTAGTGGAACTGGGCTCGGCTCGGTGTCGGGGATGGCGGAGTGCCGGGTTGGCGGTCCTACCGCCCTCTGTCCCCCTGTGATGAGACGCCTGTCTGCTGGAGCCGAGCTGGGTACAGGTTTCTTGGAGAGTCTTGTTCTGTTCTTTCTTCTTGGCTGTTGGAACAAGCAAAGAACTCTCCTTTGCCAGTTAAACCGACCTCAGAGTAAACTTACCTGATGGTCCGTTTTTAAACTTTAGCAGGAGCGCCTGACTCCCGTTGTTCTCTGGACTGGAACCCGGCACAGCTCCCTGTCTGGACCGCAGCGTGTGCGGTCCTGGTGGCATCTTTCCCCCTTCTGCGAACAGAACACTCCTTCCCCGGAGTCCAACGGGGGTCGCTTGCGTCCGGACTGGTACCGGTGCAGCTCCCTGTCCGTGGACTGCAGCGTGTGCGGTCCTGGTGGCGCTCTCCCCCTTCCGTGAAACGGAAAATACTCCTTACCCGGAGTCCAACGGGGGCCGCTTGTGTCTGGACTGGCACCGGTGCAGCTCCCTGTCCATGGACCGCAGTGTGTATGGTCCTGGTGGCGTCTCTCCCCTTCCGTGAAACGGAACACTCCTTCCCCGGAGTCCAACGGGGGCCGCTTCTTCTGCTGCTTTGATCCACCTGGAGCAACAAACAGACGCGAGTCGCTGTTGGCCTGAAGGTAAGACTTACCTAAAGCTTCCTTTCAGGGTTGTAGCGGGTGAGCCTAACTCCCGTCTGCCGCTGTTGCCTGCTGAAACGTAATGGCGCGCATGCGTGATGAGGCGGGTTCTTCACGTAGTTACTCACGTGACTCCGAAGTAAAATTAGCCTAAGTGTCCAAATAACATTCACACAAGAATTCACAATCTAGCATGATTTTAAAATCTCATTGTCCTGGATTTATGGGCCAAACTAGAACGCGCGTTTGCGGGGGGGGGGGGGGGGGGGGCTGCAGCATTACACTCACACTAACTACCCCCCAAACACACAGGTGGGTGGAGGGGGTGAGGGGGAGACGGGGTGGGGAGGGGGAGGGGCAAATGGGAGAGATTTGTGAAGGAGAGCAAAGCAGGGTAGGGGGAGTGAGAGGGGAA
>JAWMAR010000538.1:840507-904452 GCA_036785375.1 Leucoraja ocellata
AACCTCCGCTTGGTCTCACCGATATAGATCTGCTGACATCTAGAGCAGCGGACGCAATAGATGAGGTTGGAAGAGATGCAAGTAAACCTCTGTCGCACCTGGAACGATTGCTTGGGTCCTTGAACGGAGTCGAGGGGGGAGGTAAAGGGACAAGTGTTGCATCTCTTGCGGTTGCAAGGGAAAGTGCCCGGGGAGGGGGTGGACCGAGAGGGAAGGGAAGAATTGACAAGGGAGTTATGGAGGGAGCGGTCTTTGCGGAAGGCAGATATGGGGGGAGATGGGAAGATGTGGCGAGTAGTGGGGTCACGTTGGAGGTGGCGAAACTGACGGAGGATTACTTTTTGTATGTGACGGCTGGTGGGGTGAAAGGTGAGGACTAGGGGGACTCGGCCCTTGTTACGAGTGCGGGGATGGGGAGAGAGAGCAGTGTTGCGGGGTATGGAAGAGACCCTGGTGCGAGCCTCATTTATGGTGGAGGAGGGGAACCCCCGTTCCCTGAATAGTGAGGACATTTCAGATGTCCTGGTGTGGAACGCCTCATCCGTGGAGCAGATCCGGCGGAGACGGAGGAATTGGGAGTAGGGGATTACAGGAAGCAGGGTGGGAAGAAGTGTAGTCCAGATAGCCATGGGAGTCAGTGGGTTTATAGTGTGTGTCGGTTAGAAGTCTATCACCTGCAATGGAGATAGTGAGGTCAAGGAATGGTAGGGAAGTGTCGGAAATGGTCCAGGTGTATTTGAGTGCCGGATGGAAGTTAGTGGTGAAGTGGATGAAGTCAGTCAGTTGTGTGCGGGTGCAGGAGGTGGCACCAAAGCAGTCGTCGATGTAGCGGAGGTAGAGGTCGGGGATGGGGCCCTGGTATGTATTGAACAAGGATTGCTCGACGTAACCTACAAATAGGCAGGCATAGCTGGGGCCCATGCGTGTGCCCATAGCTACGCCTTGTATTTGGAGGAAGTGGGAGGAGTCGAACGTGAAGTTATTGAGGGTAAGGACCAGCTCCGCTAGGCGGAGGAGAGTGTCAGTGGCTGGGTATGGGTTGCTTCTCTGGTCGAGGAAGAACCGGAGGGCTGTGAGACCATCGTGGTGGGGGATGGAGGTGTATAGTGATTGGACGTCCATGGTGAAGATGAGGGGGTGAGGGCCTAGAGGATTGAATGCGCGGAGACGACGGAGAGTGTCTGAGGTGTCTTGCACATAGGTAGGGAGGGATTTAACCAAGGGTGATAGGATGGAGTCAAGGTATTTGGAAATGAGTTCGGTGGGGCACGAACAGGCGGAGACAATGGGTCTTCCGGGACAATCAGGTTTGTGGATTTTAGGGAGAAGGTAAAATCGGGCTGTGCGGGGCTGGGGAACGATGAGGTTGGAGGCTCGGTCGGGTAGGGCATTGGAGTGGATGAAGTTGGTGATGGTGCTGGAGATGGTGGCCTGGTGCTCGTCAGTGGGGTCATGGTCCAGGGGTAAGTAGGAGGAGGTGTCCGATAGTTGGCGCGTGGCCTCAGCTTTGTAGAGATCGGCGCGCCAGACTACCATGGCACCTCCCTTGTCAGCGGGTTTGATAACCAAATCTGGGTTGTTGCGGAGTGAGTGGATGGCAGAACGTTCATGTGGTGAGAGATTGGAGTGAGACAGGGGAGTGGAGAAGTTGAGGCGGTTGATGTCGCGACGGCAGTTATTGATAAAAAGTTCTAAAGCCGGAAATTGGCCACGAGGGGGGTTCCACGAGGAGGGGGTGCGTTGGAGACGGGAAAAGGGGTCATCAGTGGGGGGCGAGGACTCCTTCCCATGGAAGAAAGCTGTGAGGCGGAGGCGGCGGTAGAAGCGCTCCAAGTCGTGGTGGGCGCGGAATTCATTGAGGTGGGGACGGAGGGGGACAAAGGTAAGACCTCTGTTGAGGACGGACCGTTCGGTGTTGGAGAGGGGGAGGTCGGGGGGGATGGTGAACACTCGACAGGGATGGGGGTTGGGGCCGGAGGAAGGCAGGTGGGGACGAGGCGATGTGTGGTGGGGGGGTGGTGGGTGGTCAGGGGGTGGGGGGGTGAGAGGGCTGTGGTGTGGGTGGGGAAGAGCAGGGGCCACACAGTTAGAGGGGGTGTGGGGAGGAGACTTACAGTTAGAGGGGGTGGGGGGAGGAGACTCAGTCGAACTGCCACTGAGGTAGACCAGGCTGGGTCGACTGGCACTAGGACCCAGTGGAGTCAAACCCAGGAGAGTGGGAGTAAGCAGCGTGAGGGCTTCAGGCCCAGTGGAGAGTCCAGGCTCCAGGTAAGGCGACGGCTGTGGGTTGTTGGAGGGGGGTGGAGTGGCGCGGGTCAGCGGACCCGATGGTAATAGTCCAGTGGCGCGGGTCAGCGGACCCGATGGTAATAGTCCAGTGGCGCGGGTCAGCGGACCCGATGTTCGGCGTCGATGGGCGGTTGAGTCGGGGTCCGCAGGCGATGTGTGGGAGGTCCCAGTGGGCGGATGGTCGGCGGGGCGGCAAGGCTCGGCCAGCCCGGGAATGCGACGAGGTGAGCGGGTTGCGATGCAGGCATGTTGATCAGGGTGGAACTAGTGGTGAATCATGTAGATGGGGCATGTTGGTCAGGGTGGAACTAGTGTAGATGGGGCATGTTGGTCTGGGTGGGACTAGTGTAGATGGGGCATGTTGGTCGGGGTGGGACTAATGTAGATGGGGCATGTTGGTCGGGGTGGGACTAGTGTAGATGGGGCATGTTGGTCGGGGTGGGACTAGTGTAGGTATTGGCATGTTGGTCGAGGTGGGTCTAGTGCAGATGGGGCATGTTGGTCAGGGTGGGACTAGTGCAGATGGGGCATGTTGGTCGGGGTGACTCTAGTGCAGATGGGGCATGTTGATCGGGGTGTGGACTTGTGTGGATGGGGCATGTTGGTCGTGGTGGGACTAGTGTAGATGGGGCATGTTGGTTGGGGTGGGACTAGTGTAGATGGGGCATGTTGGTCGGGGTGGGACTAATGTTGGTGGGGCATGTTGGTCGGGTTGGGACAAGTGTAGATGGGGCATGTTGGTTAGGGTGACTCAAGTGTAGGTATGGCCAATTTGGTCGGGGTGGGACTAGTGTAGATGGTGTATGTTGGTCCGGGAGGGACTAGTGTAGATGGGGCATGTTGGTCGGGGTGGGACTAGTGTAGATGGGGCATGTTGGTCGCTGTGGGACTAGTGTAGATGGGGCATGTTGGTCGGGGTGGGAGTAGTGTAGATTGAGCATGTTGGTAGGAGTGGGCCTAGTGTAGATGGGGCATTTTGTTTTGGGTGGGACTACTGTAGATGGGGCATGTTGGTCGGTGTGGGACTAGTGTAGATGGGGCATGGTGGTCGGTGTGGGACTAGTGTCGATGAGGCATGGTGGTCGGTGTGGCACTAGTGTATATGTGGCATGTTGGTAGGGGTGGGACTGGTGTAGATGGGGCACGTTGGTCTGGGTGGAACTAGTGTAGTTGCGTCATTTCGATCCGGGTGGGTCTAGTGTAGCTGGGGCATGTTGGTCGGGGTGGGACTAGTGTAGATGGGGCATGTTGGTCAGGGTGGGACTAGTGTAGATGGGGCATGGTGGTCTGGGTGGGACTAGTGTAGATGCGGCATGTTTGTCTGGGTGGGACTAGCGTAGATTGGGCATGTTGGTCGGGGTGGTACTAGTGGAGATGGGGCATTTTGGTCGTCGTGGGTCTAGTGTAGATGGGGCATGTTGGTCGGAGTGGGACTAGTGTAGGTATGGGCATGTTGGTCAGGGTGGGACTAGTGCAGGTGGGGCATGTTGGTCGGGGTGGGACTAGTGTAGATTGAGCATGTTGGTAGGAGTGGGCCTAGTGTAGATGGGGCATTTTGTTTGGGGTGGGACTACTGTAGATGGGGCATGTTGGTCAGGGTGGGACTAGTGTAGATGGGGCATGTTGGTCGGGGTGGGACTAATGCCGATGGGGCATGGTGGTCGGGGTGGGACTAATGCCGATGGGGCATGGTGGTCGGGGTGGGACTAGTGTATATATGGCATGTTGGGCAGGGTGGGACTGGTGTAGATGGGGCACGTTGGTCTGGGTGGGACTAGTGTAGTTGGGGCATGTCGATCCGGTTGGGACTAGTGTAGATGGGGCATGTTGGTCGAGGGGCACTAGTGTAGAACGGGCATGTTGGTCGCGGTGTGACTAATGAAGATGGGGCATGTTGGTTGGGGTGGGACTAGTGTAGATGGGGCATGTTGGTCGTGGTGGGACTAGTGTAGATGGGGCATGTTGGTCGGCGTGGGACTGGTGTAGATGGGGATGTTGGTTGGGGTGGACTAGTGTTGATGGCGCACGTTGGTCGGGGTGGGACTGGTGTAGGTTGGGCATGTTGGGTCGGGGTGGGACTAGTGGAGATGGGGCATGTTGGTCGTGGTGGGTCTAGTGTAGATGGGGCATGTTGGTCGGAGTGGGACTAGTGTAGGTATGGGCACGTTGGTCGGGGTTGGACTAGTGAAGGTATGGGCATGTTGGTCGGGGTGGGACCAGTGTAGATGGGGCATGTTGGTCGGGGTGGAACTAGTGAAGATGGGGCATCTTGGTCGGGGTGGTACTAGTGTAGATGTGGCATATTGGTCGGGGTGGGATTAGTGTAGGTATGGTCATGTTGGTCGGGGTGAGTCTAGTGCAGATGGGGCATGTTGGTCCGGTTGGGACTAGTGCAGATGGGGCATGTTGGTCGGGGTGGGACTAGTGTAGATGAGGCATGTTGGTCGGGGTGGGACTAGTGCAGATGGGGCATGTTGGTCGGGGTGGGACAAGTGAAGATGGGGCATGTTGGTCGGGGTGGGACTAGTGTAGATGGGGCATGTTGGTCGGGGTGGGACTAGTGTAGATGGGGCATGTTGGTCGGGGTGGGACTAGTGTAGATGGGGCATGTTGGTCGGGGTGGGACAAATGTAGATGGAGCATGTTGGTCGGGGTGGGACTAGTGGAGATGGGGCATGTTGGTCGTGGTGGGTCTAGTGCAGATGGGGCATGATGGTCAGGGTGGGACTAGTGCAGATGGGGCATGTTGGTCGGGGTGACTCTAGTGCAGATGGGGCATGTTGATCGGGGTGTGGACTTGTGTGGATGGGGCATGTTGGTCGGGGTGGGACTAGTGTAGATGGGGCATGTTGGTTGGGGTGGGACTAGTGTAGATGGGGCATGTTGGTCGGGGTGGGACTAATGTTGGTGGGGCATGTTGGTCGGGTTGGGACAAGTGTAGATGGGGCATGTTGGTTAGGGTGAGACAAGTGTAGGTATGGCCAAGTTGGTCGGGGTGGGACTAGTGTAGATGGTGTATGTTGGTCGGGGAGGGACTAGTGTAGATGGGGCATGTTGGTCGGGGTGGGACTAGTGTAGATGGGGTATGTTGGTCGCTGTGGGACTAGTGTAGATGGGGCATGTTGGTCGGGGTGGGAGTAGTGTAGATTGAGCATGTTGGTAGGAGTGGGCCTAGTGTAGATGGGGCATTTTGTTTTGGGTGGGACTGCTGTAGATGGGGCATGTTGGTCGGTGTGGGACTAGTGTAGATGGGGCATGGTGGTCGGTGTGGGACTAGTGTCGATGGGGCATGGTGGTCGGTGTGGCACTAGTGTATATGTGGCATGTTGGTCGGGGTGGGACTGGTGTAGATGGGGCACGTTGGTCTGGGTGGAACTAGTGTAGTTGCGGCATTTCGATCCGGGTGGGTCTAGTGTAGATGGGGCATGTTGTTCGGGTCGGACTAGTGTAGAACGGGCATGTTGGTCAGGGTGGGACTAGTGTAGATGGGGCATGGTGGTCTGGGTGGGACTAGTGTAGATGTGGCATGTTTGTGTGGGTGGGACTAGTGTAGATTGGGCATGTTGGTCGGGGTGGTACTAGTGGAGATGGGGCATTTTGGTCGTCGTGGGTCTAGTGTAGATGGGGCATGTTGGTCGGAGTGGGACTAGTGTAGGTATGGGCATGTTGGTCAGGGTGGGACTAGTGCAGGTGGGACATGTTGGTCGGGGTGGGACTAGTGTAGATTGAGCATGTTGGTAGGAGTGGGCCTAGTGTAGATGGGGCATTTTGTTTGGGGTGGGACTACTGTAGATGGGGCATGTTGGTCGGGGTGGGACTAGTGTAGATGGGGCATGGTGGTCGGGGTGGGACTAATGCCGATGGGGCATGGTGGTCGGGGTGGGACTAATGCCGATGGGGCATGGTGGTCGGGGTGGGACTAGTGTATATATGGCATGTTGGGCGGGGTGGGACTGGTGTAGATGGGGCACGTTGGTCTGGGTGGGACTAGTGTAGTTGGGGCATGTCGATCCGGTTGGGACTAGTGTAGATGGGGCATGTTGGTCGAGGGGGACTAGTGTAGAACGGGCATGTTGGTCGCGGTGTGACTAATGAAGATGGGGCATGTTGGTTGGGGTGGGACAAGTGGAGATGGGGCATGTTGGTCGTCGTGGGACTAGTGTAGATGGGGCATGTTGGTCGGCGTGGGACTGGTGTAGATGGGGATGTTGGTTGGGGTGGGACTAGTGTTGATGGCGCACGTTGGTCGCGGTGGGACTGGTGTAGATTGGGCATGTTGGGTCGGGGTGGGACTAGTGGAGATGGGGCATGTTGGTCGTGGTGGGTCTAGTGTAGATGGGGCATGTTGGTCGGAGTGGGACTAGTGTAGGTATGGGCACGTTGGTCGGGGTTGGACTAGTGAAGGTATGGGCATGTTGGTCGGGGTGGGACCAGTGTAGATGGGGCATGTTGGTCGGCGTGGGACCAGTGTAGATGGGGATGTTGGTCGGGGTGGGACTAGTGTAGATGGGGCATGTTGGTCGGGGTGGAACTAATGAAGATGGGGCATCTTGGTCGGGGTGGTACTAGTGTAGATGTGGCATATTGGTCGGGGTGGGACTAGTGTAGGTATGGGCATGTTGGTCGGGGTGAGTCTAGTGCAGATGGGGCATGTTGGTCCGGTTGGGACTAGTGCAGATGGGGCATGTTGGTCGGGGTGGGACTAGTGTAGATGAGGCATGTTGGTCGGGGTGGGACTAGTGTAGATGGGGCATGTTGGTCGGGGTGGGACAAGTGAAGATGGGGCATGTTGGTCGCGGTGGGACTAGTGTAGATGGAGCATGTTGGTCGGGGTGGGACTAGTGTAGATGGGGCATGTTGGTCGGGGTGGGACTAGAGTAGATGGGGCATGTTGGTCGGGGTGGGACTAGTGTAGATGGGGCATGTTGGTCGGGGTGGGACTAGAGTAGATGGGGCATGTTGGTCGTTGTGGGACTAGTGTAGATGGGGCATCTTGGTTGGGGTTAGCGTAGTGTAGACGGGGGATGTTGGTCGGGGTGGGACTAGTGCAGGTATGGGCATATTGGTCGGGCTGGGACTGGTGTAGATGGGGCACGTTGGTCTGAGTGGGACTAGTGTAGTTAGGACTTATCGGACCGGGTGGGACGAGTGTAGATGGGGCATGTTGGTCGTGGTGGGACTAGTGTAGATGGGGCATGTTGGTCGGGGTGGGACTAGAGTAGATGGGGCATGTTGGTCGTTGTGGGACTAGTGTAGATGGGGCATCTTGGTTGGGGTTAGCGTAGTGTAGATGGGGGATGTTGGTCCGGTTGGGACTAGTGCAGATGGGGCATGTTGGTCGGGGTGGGACTAGTGTAGATGAGGCATGTTGGTCGGGGTGGGACTAGTGCAGATGGGGCATGTTGGTCGGGGTGGGACAAGTGAAGATGGGGCATGTTGGTCGGGGTGGGACTAGTGTAGATGGAGCATGTTGGTCGGGGTGGGACTAGTGTAGATGGGGCATGTTGGTCGGGGTGGGACTAGAGTAGATGGGGCATGTTGGTCGGGGTGGGACTAGTGTAGATGGGGCATGTTGGTCGGGGTGGGACTAGTGCAGATGGGGCATGTTGGTCGGGGTGGGACTAGTGTAGATGAGGCATGTTGGTCGGGGTGGGACTAGTGCAGATGGGGCATGTTGGTCGGGGTGGGACAAGTGAAGATGGCGCATGTTGGTCGGGGTGGGACTAGTGTAGATGGAGCATGTTGGTCGGGGTGGGACTAGTGTAGATGGGGCATGTTGGTCGGGGTGGGACTAGAGTAGATGGGGCATGTTGGTCGAGGTGGGACTAGTGTAGATGGGGCATGTTGGTCGGGGTGGGACTAGAGTAGATGGGGCATGTTGGTCGTTGTGGGACTAGTGTAGATGGGGCATCTTGGTTGGGGTTAGCGTAGTGTAGATGGGGGATGTTGGTCGGGGTGGGACTAGTGCAGGTATGGGCATATTGGTCGGGCTGGGACTGGTGTAGATGGGGCACGTTGGTCTGAGTGGGACTAGTGTAGTTAGGACTTATCAGACCGGGTGGGACTAGTGTAGATGGGGCATGTTGGTCGTGGTGGGACTAGTGTAGATGGGGCATGTTGGTCGGGGTGGGACTAGTGTAGATATGGCATGTTGGTCGGGGTGGGACTAGTGTAGATGGGGCATGTTGGTCGGGGTGGGACCAGTGTAGATAGGGCATGTTGGTCGGGGTGGGTCTAATGCCGATGCGGCATGTTTGTCGGGTTGGGACTAGTGTAGATGGGGCATGTTGGTCGGGGTGGGACTAGTGTAGATGGGGCATGTTGGTCTGGGTGGAACTAGTGTAGATGGGGCATGTTGGCCAGGGTGGGACTAGTGTAGATGGGGCATGTTGGTCCGGGTGGGACTAGTGTAGATGGGGCATGTTGGTCGTGGTGGAACTAGTGTAGGTGTGGCAGGTTGGTGGGCGTGGGACTAGTGAAGATGGGGCATGTTGGCCGGGGTGGGACAAGTGTAGCTGGGGCATGTTGGTCGGGGTGGGACTAGTGTAGATGGGCATGTTGGTCAGGGTGGAACTAGTGTAGATGGGGCATGTTGGCCAGGGTGGGACTAGTGTAGATGGGGCATGTTGGTCGGGGTGGGACTAGTGTAGATGGGGCATGTTGGTCGTGGTGGAACTAGTGTAGGTGGGGCGTGTTGGTCGGGGTGGGACTAGTGTAGATGGGGCATGTTGGTCGGGGTGGGACTAGTGTAGATGGGGCATGTTGGTCGGGGTGGGACAAATGTAGATGGAGCATGTTGGTCGGGGTGGGACTAGTGTAGATGGGGCATGTTGGTCGGGGTGGGACTAGTGGAGATGGGGCATGTTGGTCGTGGTGGGTCTAGTGTAGATGGGGCATGTTGGTCGGAGTGGGACTAGTGTAGGTGTGGGCAAGTTGGTCGAGGTGGGTCTAGTGCAGATGGGGCATGTTGGTCAGGGTGGGACTAGTGCAGATGGGGCATGTTGGTCGGGGTGACTCTAGTGCAGATGGGGCATGTTGGTCGTGGTGGGACTAGTGTAGATGGGGCATGTAGGTCGGCGTGGGACTAGTGTAGGTATGGGCATGTTGGTCGGGGTTGGACTAGTGAAGGTATGGGCATGTTGGTCGGGGTGGGAGCAGTGTTGATGGGGCATGTTGGTCGGCGTGGGACCAGTGTAGATGGGAATGTTGGCTGGGGTGGGACTAGTGTAGATGGGGCATGTTGGTCGGGGTGGAACTAGTGAAGATGGGGCATGTTGGTCGGGGCGGTACTAGTGGAGATGTGGCATATTGGTCGGGGTGGGACTAGTGTAGGTATGGGCATGTTGGTCGGGGTGAGTCTAGTGCAGATGGGGCATGTTGGTCCGGGTGGGACTAGTGCAGATGGGGCATGTTGGTCGGGGTGGGACTAGTGTAGATGAGGCATGTTGGTCGGGGTGGGACTAGTGCAGATGGGGCATGTTGGTCGGGGTGGGACCAGTGAAGATGGGGCATGTGGGTCGCGGTAGGACTAGTGTAGATGCGGCATGTTTGTCCGGGTGGGACTAGTGCAGATGGGGCATGTTGGTCGGGGTGGGACTAGTGGAGATGTGGCATATTGGTCGGGGTGGGACTAGTGTAGGTATGGGCATGTTGGTCGGGGTGAGTCTAGTGCAGATGGGGCATATTGTTCCGGGTGGGACTAGTGCAGATGGGGCATGTTGGGCGGGGTGGGACTAGTGTAGATGAGGCATGTTGGTCGGGGTGGGCCAAATGTAGATGGAGCATGTTGGTCGAGGTGGGACTAGTGTAGATGGGGCATGTTGGTCGGGGTGGGACTAGTGGAGATGGGGCATGTTGGTCGTAGTGGGTCTAGTGTAGATGGGGCATGTTGGTCGGAGTGGGACTAGTGTAGGTGTGGGCATGTTGGTCGAGGTGGGTCTAGTGCAGATGGGGCATGTTGGTCAGGGTGGTACTAGTGCAGATGGGGCATGTTGGTCGGGGTGACTCTAGTGCAGATGGGGCATGTTGGACGGGGTGTGGACTAGTGTGGATGGGGCATGTTGGTCGGGGTGGGACTAGTGTGGATGAGGCATGTTGGTCCGGGTGGGACTAGTGTAGATGGGGCATGTTGGTTGGGGTGGGACTAGTGTAGATGGGGCATGTTGGTCGGGGTGGGACTAATGTTGGTGGGGCATGTTGGTCGGGTTGGGACAAGTGTAGATGGGGCATGTTGGTTAGGGTGAGACTAGTGTAGGTATGGCCAAGTTGGTCGGGGTGGGACTAGTGTAGATGGGGTATGTTGGTCGGGGTGGGACTAGTGTTGATGGGGCATGTTGGTCGCTGTGGGACTAGTGTAGATGGGGCATGTTGGTCGGGGTGGGAGTAGTGTAGATTGAGCATGTTCGTAGAAGTGGGCCTAGTGTAGATGGGGCATTTTGTTTTGGGTGGGACTACTGTAGATGGGGAATGTTGGTCGGTGTGGGACTAGAGTAGATGGGGCATGGTGGTCGGTGTGGGACTAGTGTCGATGGGGCATGGTGGTCGTTGTGGCACTAGTGTATATGTGGCATATTGGTCGGGGTGGGACTGGTGTAGATGGGGCACGTTGGTCTGGGTGGAACTAGTGTAGTTGGGGCATTTCGATCCGAGTGGGTCTAGTGTAGATGGGGCATGTTGGTCAGGGTCGGACTAGTGTAGAACGGGCATGTTGGTCAAGGTGGGACTAGTGTAGATGGGGCATGTTGGTCGGGGTGGAACTAGTGTAGATGGGGCATGTTAGTCAGGGTGGGGCCTGTGTAGATGGGGCATGTTGATCGGGGTGGGACTAGTGTAGATGTGGCATGATGGTCGTGGAAGGACTAGTGTAGATGGGGCATGTTGGTTGGGGTGGGACTAGGGTAGATGGGGCATGTTGGTCGGGGTGAGACTAGTGTAGATGGGGCATGTTGGTCGGGGTGGGACGTGTATATGGGGCATGTTGGTCGGGATGAGACTAGTGTAGATGGGACATGTTGGTCGGGATGGGGCTAGTGGAGATGGGACATGTTGGTCGGGCTGGGACTGGTGTAGATGGGCATGTTGGTCGGGGTGAGGCTAGTGTAGATGGGGTGTTGGTCGGGATGGGACTAGTTTAGATGTGGCATGGTGGTGGGGGTGGGACTAGTGTAGATGGGGCAAGTTGGTTGGGGTGGGATTAGTGTAGATGAGGCATGTTGGTCGGGGTGGGACTAGTGTAGATGGGGCATGTTGGTCAGGTTGGGACTACTGTAGATGGGGCATGTTGGTCGGGATGGGACTAGTGGAGATGGGACATGTTGGTCTAGCTGGGACTAGTGTAGATGGGGCATGTTGGTCGGGGAGGGACTAGTGTAGACGGGCATGTTGGTCGCGGTGTGACTAATGAAGATGGGGCATGTTGGGCGGGGTGAGACAAGTGTAAATGGGGCATGTTGGTTGCGGTGAGTCTAGTGTAGATGGGGCATGTTATTCAGGGTGGGACGAGTGTAGGTATGGGCATGTTGGTCGTGGTGGGACTAGTGTAGATGGGGCATGTTGGTCGGCGTGGGACTGGTGTAGATGGGGATGTTGGTTGGGGTGGGACTAGTGTTGATGGCGCACATTGGTCGGGGTGGGACTAGTGTAGATTGGGCATGTTCGGTCGGGGTGGTACTAGTGGAGATGGGGCATGTTAGTCGTGGTGGGTCTAGTATAGATGGGGCATGTTGGTCGGAGTGGGACTAGTGTAGGTATGGGCATGTTGGTCGGGGTTGGACTAGTTAAGGTATGGGCATGTTGGTCGGGGTGGGAGCAGTGATAATGGGGCATGTTGGTCGGCGTGGGACCAGTGTAGATGGGGATGTTGGCCGGGGTGGGACTAGTGTAGATGGGGCATGTTGGTCGGGGTGGAACTAGTGAAGATGGGGCATGTTGGTCGGGGTGGAACTAGTGAAGATGGGGCATGTTGGTCGGGGCGGTACTAGTGGAGATGTGACATATTGGTCGGGGTGGGACTAGTGTAGGTATGGGCATGTTGGTCGGGGTGAGTCTAGTGCAGATGGGGCATGTTGGTCCGGGTGGGACTAGTGCAGATGGGGCATGTTGGTCGGGGTGGGACTAGTGTAGATGAGGCATGTTGGTCGGGGTGGGACTAGTGCAGATGGGGCATGTTGGTCGGGGTGGGACCAGTGAAGATGGGGCATGTTGGTCGGGGTAGGACTAGTGTAGATGCGGCATGTTTGTCCGGGTGGGACTAGTGCAGATGGGGCATGTTGGTCGGGGTGGGACTAGTTTAGATGTGGCATGTTGGTCGGGGTGGGACTAGTGTAGATGGGTCGTGTTGTTCGGGGTGGGACTAGTGTTGATGGGGTGTTGGTCGAGGTGGGACTAGTGTAGACGGGGCATGTTGATCGGGGTGGAACTAGTGTAGATGGGGCATGTTAGTCAGGGTGGGGCCTGTGTAGATGGGGCATGTTGGTCGGGGTGGGACTAGTGTAGATGTGGCATGATGGTCGTGGAAGGACTAGTGTAGATGGGGCATGTTGGTTGGGGTGGGACTAGGGTAGATGGGGCATGTTGGTCGGGGTGAGACTAGTGTAGATGGGGCATGTTGGTCGGGGTGGGACGTGTATATGGGGCATGTTGGTCGGGGTGAGACTAGTGTAGATGGGACATGTTGGTCGGGATGGGGCTAGTGGAGATGGGACATGTTGGTCGGGCTGGGACTGGTGTAGATGGGCATGTTGGTCGGGGTGAGGCTAGTGTAGATGGGGTGTTGGTCGGGATGGGACTAGTTTAGATGTGGCATGGTGGTGGGGGTGGGACTAGTGTAGATGGGGCAAGTTGGTTGGGGTGGGATTAGTGTAGATGAGGCATGTTGGTCGGGGTGGGACTAGTGTAGATGGGGCATGTTGGTCAGGTTGGGACTACTGTAGATGGGGCATGTTGGTCGGGATGGGACTAGTGGAGATGGGACATGTTGGTCTAGCTGGGACTAGTGTAGATGGGGCATGTTTGTCGGGATGGGACTAGTGTAGATGGGGCATGTTGGGCGGGGTGGGACTAGTGTAGATGGGGCATGTTAGTCGCGGTGGGACTAGTGTAGATGGGACATGTTGGTCGGGCTGGGATTGGTGTAGATGGGCATGTTGGTCGGGGTGAGGCTAGTGTAGATGGGGTGTTGGTCGGGATGGGACTTTTTAGATGTGGCATGATGGTCGGGGTGGGACTAGTGTAGATGGGGCATGCTGGTCGGGGTTAGCCTAGTGTAGATGGGGCATGCTGGTCGGGGTTAGCCTAGTGTAGATGGGGCATGTTGGTCGGGGTGGGACTAGTGTAGATGGGGCATGTTGGTCGGGGTGGGACTAGTGGAGATGGGGCATGTTGTTCGAGGTGGGAAGTAGTGTAGATGGGGCATGTTGGTCGGGGTGGGACTAATGTTGATGGGGCATGTTCATCGGGGTGGGACTAATGTAGATGGGGTGTTGGCTGGGGTGGGACTAGTGTAGATGAGGCCTGTTGGTCGGGGTGGGATTAGTGTAGATGGGGCTTGTTGGGCGGGGTGGCATTAATGTAGATGGGGCATGTTGTACGGGGTGGGACTACTGTAGATGGGGCATGTTAGTCGGGGTGGGACTAGTGTAGATGCGGCATGTTGATCGGGGTGGGACTGGTGTAGATGGGGCATGTTGGTCGGGGTGGGACTAGCGTAGATGAGGCATGTTGTTAGGGGTGGGAAGTAGTGTAGATGGGGCATGTTGGTCGGGGTGGGCCTTGTGTAGATGGGGCATGTTGTTAGGGGTGGTAGGTAGTGTAGATGGGGCATGTTGTTAGGGGTGGAAAGTAGTGTAGATGGGGCGTGTTGGTCGGGGTGAGACTAGTGTAGATGGGGCATGATGGTCGTGGAGAGACTAGTGTAGATGGGGCAAGTTGGTCGGGGTGGGACTAGTGTAGATGGAGCGTGTTGGTCGGTTGGGACTAATTTAGAAGTGGCATGATGGTCGGGGCGGGACTAGTGTTGATGGGGCATGTTGGTCGGGGTTAGCCGAGTGTAGATGGGGCATGTTGGTCGGGGTGGGCCTTGTGTAGATGGGGCATGTTGGTCGGGGTGGGACTAGTGTAGATGGGGTTTGTTGGTCGGGGTGGGACTAGTGAAGAAGTGGCATGATGGTCGGGGCGGGACTAGTGTTGATGGGGCATGTTGGTCGGGGTGGGACTAGTGTAGATGGGGCATGTTAGTCGGGGTGGGGCTAGTGTAGATGGGGTATGTTGGTTGGGGTGGGACTGGTGTAGATGGGCATGTTGGTCGGGGTAGGACTAGTGTAGATGCGGCATGTTTGTCCGGGTGGGACTAGTGCGGATGGGGCATGTTGGTCGGGGTGGGACTAGTGTAGATGTGGCATGATGGTCGTGGAAGGACTAGTGTAGATGGGGCATGTTGGTCGGGGTGAGACTAGTGTAGATGGGGCATGTTGGTCGGGGTGAGACTAGTGTAGGTATGGGCATGTTGGTCGGGGTTGGACTAGTTAAGGTATGGGCATGTTGGTCGGGGTGGGAGCAGTGATAATGGGGCATGTTGGTCGGCGTGGGACCAGTGTAGATGGGGATGTTGGCCGGGGTGGGACTAGTGTAGATGGGGCATGTTGGTCGGGGTGGAACTAGTGAAGATGGGGCATGTTGGTCGGGGTGGAACTAGTGAAGATGGGGCATGTTGGTCGGGGCGGTACTAGTGGAGATGTGACATATTGGTCGGGGTGGGACTAGTGTAGATGTGGCATGATGGTCGTGGAAGGACTAGTGTAGATGGGGCATGTTGGTTGGGGTGGGACTAGGGTAGATGGGGCATGTTGGTCGGGGTGAGACTAGTGTAGATGGGGCATGTTGGTCGGGGTGGGACGTGTATATGGGGCATGTTGGTCGGGGTGAGACTAGTGTAGATGGGACATGTTGGTCGGGATGGGGCTAGTGGAGATGGGACATGTTGGTCGGGCTGGGACTGGTGTAGATGGGCATGTTGGTCGGGGTGAGGCTAGTGTAGATGGGGTGTTGGTCGGGATGGGACTAGTTTAGATGTGGCATGGTGGTGGGGGTGGGACTAGTGTAGATGGGGCAAGTTGGTTGGGGTGGGATTAGTGTAGATGAGGCATGTTGGTCGGGGTGGGACTAGTGTAGATGGGGCATGTTGGTCAGGTTGGGACTACTGTAGATGGGGCATGTTGGTCGGGATGGGACTAGTGGAGATGGGACATGTTGGTCTAGCTGGGACTAGTGTAGATGGGGCATGTTGGTCGGGGAGGGACTAGTGTAGACGGGCATGTTGGTCGCGGTGTGACTAATGAAGATGGGGCATGTTGGGCGGGGTGAGACAAGTGTAAATGGGGCATGTTGGTTGCGGTGAGTCTAGTGTAGATGGGGCATGTTATTCAGGGTGGGACGAGTGTAGGTATGGGCATGTTGGTCGTGGTGGGACTAGTGTAGATGGGGCATGTTGGTCGGCGTGGGACTGGTGTAGATGGGGATGTTGGTTGGGGTGGGACTAGTGTTGATGGCGCACATTGGTCGGGGTGGGACTAGTGTAGATTGGGCATGTTCGGTCGGGGTGGTACTAGTGGAGATGGGGCATGTTAGTCGTGGTGGGTCTAGTATAGATGGGGCATGTTGGTCGGAGTGGGACTAGTGTAGGTATGGGCATGTTGGTCGGGGTTGGACTAGTTAAGGTATGGGCATGTTGGTCGGGGTGGGAGCAGTGATAATGGGGCATGTTGGTCGGCGTGGGACCAGTGTAGATGGGGATGTTGGCCGGGGTGGGACTAGTGTAGATGGGGCATGTTGGTCGGGGTGGAACTAGTGAAGATGGGGCATGTTGGTCGGGGTGGAACTAGTGAAGATGGGGCATGTTGGTCGGGGCGGTACTAGTGGAGATGTGACATATTGGTCGGGGTGGGACTAGTGTAGGTATGGGCATGTTGGTCGGGGTGAGTCTAGTGCAGATGGGGCATGTTGGTCCGGGTGGGACTAGTGCAGATGGGGCATGTTGGTCGGGGTGGGACTAGTGTAGATGAGGCATGTTGGTCGGGGTGGGACTAGTGCAGATGGGGCATGTTGGTCGGGGTGGGACCAGTGAAGATGGGGCATGTTGGTCGGGGTAGGACTAGTGTAGATGCGGCATGTTTGTCCGGGTGGGACTAGTGCAGATGGGGCATGTTGGTCGGGGTGGGACTAGTTTAGATGTGGCATGTTGGTCGGGGTGGGACTAGTGTAGATGGGTCGTGTTGTTCGGGGTGGGACTAGTGTTGATGGGGTGTTGGTCGAGGTGGGACTAGTGTAGACGGGGCATGTTGATCGGGGTGGAACTAGTGTAGATGGGGCATGTTAGTCAGGGTGGGGCCTGTGTAGATGGGGCATGTTGGTCGGGGTGGGACTAGTGTAGATGTGGCATGATGGTCGTGGAAGGACTAGTGTAGATGGGGCATGTTGGTTGGGGTGGGACTAGGGTAGATGGGGCATGTTGGTCGGGGTGAGACTAGTGTAGATGGGGCATGTTGGTCGGGGTGGGACGTGTATATGGGGCATGTTGGTCGGGGTGAGACTAGTGTAGATGGGACATGTTGGTCGGGATGGGGCTAGTGGAGATGGGACATGTTGGTCGGGCTGGGACTGGTGTAGATGGGCATGTTGGTCGGGGTGAGGCTAGTGTAGATGGGGTGTTGGTCGGGATGGGACTAGTTTAGATGTGGCATGGTGGTGGGGGTGGGACTAGTGTAGATGGGGCAAGTTGGTTGGGGTGGGATTAGTGTAGATGAGGCATGTTGGTCGGGGTGGGACTAGTGTAGATGGGGCATGTTGGTCAGGTTGGGACTACTGTAGATGGGGCATGTTGGTCGGGATGGGACTAGTGGAGATGGGACATGTTGGTCGGGGTGGGACCAGTGAAGATGGGGCATGTTGGTCGGGGTAGGACTAGTGTAGATGCGGCATGTTTGTCCGGGTGGGACTAGTGCAGATGGGGCATGTTGGTCGGGGTGGGACTAGTTTAGATGTGGCATGTTGGTCGGGGTGGGACTAGTGTAGATGGGTCGTGTTGTTCGGGGTGGGACTAGTGTTGATGGGGTGTTGGTCGAGGTGGGACTAGTGTAGACGGGGCATGTTGATCGGGGTGGAACTAGTGTAGATGGGGCATGTTAGTCAGGGTGGGGCCTGTGTAGATGGGGCATGTTGGTCGGGGTGGGACTAGTGTAGATGTGGCATGATGGTCGTGGAAGGACTAGTGTAGATGGGGCATGTTGGTTGGGGTGGGACTAGGGTAGATGGGGCATGTTGGTCGGGGTGAGACTAGTGTAGATGGGGCATGTTGGTCGGGGTGGGACGTGTATATGGGGCATGTTGGTCGGGGTGAGACTAGTGTAGATGGGACATGTTGGTCGGGATGGGGCTAGTGGAGATGGGACATGTTGGTCGGGCTGGGACTGGTGTAGATGGGCATGTTGGTCGGGGTGAGGCTAGTGTAGATGGGGTGTTGGTCGGGATGGGACTAGTTTAGATGTGGCATGGTGGTGGGGGTGGGACTAGTGTAGATGGGGCAAGTTGGTTGGGGTGGGATTAGTGTAGATGAGGCATGTTGGTCGGGGTGGGACTAGTGTAGATGGGGCATGTTGGTCAGGTTGGGACTACTGTAGATGGGGCATGTTGGTCGGGATGGGACTAGTGGAGATGGGACATGTTGGTCTAGCTGGGACTAGTGTAGATGGGGCATGTTTGTCGGGATGGGACTAGTGTAGATGGGGCATGTTGGGCGGGGTGGGACTAGTGTAGATGGGGCATGTTAGTCGCGGTGGGACTAGTGTAGATGGGACATGTTGGTCGGGCTGGGATTGGTGTAGATGGGCATGTTGGTCGGGGTGAGGCTAGTGTAGATGGGGTGTTGGTCGGGATGGGACTTTTTAGATGTGGCATGATGGTCGGGGTGGGACTAGTGTAGATGGGGCATGCTGGTCGGGGTTAGCCTAGTGTAGATGGGGCATGCTGGTCGGGGTTAGCCTAGTGTAGATGGGGCATGTTGGTCGGGGTGGGACTAGTGTAGATGGGGCATGTTGGTCGGGGTGGGACTAGTGGAGATGGGGCATGTTGTTCGAGGTGGGAAGTAGTGTAGATGGGGCATGTTGGTCGGGGTGGGACTAATGTTGATGGGGCATGTTCATCGGGGTGGGACTAATGTAGATGGGGTGTTGGCTGGGGTGGGACTAGTGTAGATGAGGCCTGTTGGTCGGGGTGGGATTAGTGTAGATGGGGCTTGTTGGGCGGGGTGGCATTAATGTAGATGGGGCATGTTGTACGGGGTGGGACTACTGTAGATGGGGCATGTTAGTCGGGGTGGGACTAGTGTAGATGCGGCATGTTGATCGGGGTGGGACTGGTGTAGATGGGGCATGTTGGTCGGGGTGGGACTAGCGTAGATGAGGCATGTTGTTAGGGGTGGGAAGTAGTGTAGATGGGGCATGTTGGTCGGGGTGGGCCTTGTGTAGATGGGGCATGTTGTTAGGGGTGGTAAGTAGTGTAGATGGGGCATGTTGTTAGGGGTGGAAAGTAGTGTAGATGGGGCGTGTTGGTCGGGGTGAGACTAGTGTAGATGGGGCATGATGGTCGTGGAGAGACTAGTGTAGATGGGGCAAGTTGGTCGGGGTGGGACTAGTGTAGATGGAGCGTGTTGGTCGGTTGGGACTAATTTAGAAGTGGCATGATGGTCGGGGCGGGACTAGTGTTGATGGGGCATGTTGGTCGGGGTTAGCCGAGTGTAGATGGGGCATGTTGGTCGGGGTGGGCCTTGTGTAGATGGGGCATGTTGGTCGGGGTGGGACTAGTGTAGATGGGGTTTGTTGGTCGGGGTGGGACTAGTGAAGAAGTGGCATGATGGTCGGGGCGGGACTAGTGTTGATGGGGCATGTTGGTCGGGGTGGGACTAGTGTAGATGGGGCATGTTAGTCGGGGTGGGGCTAGTGTAGATGGGGTATGTTGGTTGGGGTGGGACTGGTGTAGATGGGCATGTTGGTCGGGGTAGGACTAGTGTAGATGCGGCATGTTTGTCCGGGTGGGACTAGTGCGGATGGGGCATGTTGGTCGGGGTGGGACTAGTGTAGATGTGGCATGATGGTCGTGGAAGGACTAGTGTAGATGGGGCATGTTGGTCGGGGTGAGACTAGTGTAGATGGGGCATGTTGGTCGGGGTGAGACTAGTGTAGATGGGGCATGTTGGTCGGGGTGGGACGTGTATATGGGGCATGTTGGTCGGGGTGAGACTAGTGTAGATGGGACATGTTGGTCGGGATGGGGCTAGTGGAGATGGGACATGTTGGTCGAGCTGGGACTAATGTAGATGGGGTGTTGGCCGGGGTGGGATCAGTGTAGATGAGGCCTGTTGGTCGGGGTGGGACTGGTGTAGATGGGCATGTTGGTCGGGGTGAGGCTAGTGTAGATGGGGCATGATGGTCGTGGAGAGACTAGTGTAGATGGGGCAACTTGGTCGGGGTGGGACTAGTGTAGATGGGGTATGTTGGTCGGGGTGAGACTAGTGTAGATGGGGTGTTGGTCGGGGTGGGACTAGTGTAGATGAGGCATGTTGGTCAGGGATGGATTGTGTAGATGGGGCGTGTTGGTCGGGTGGGACTAATTTAGAAGTGGCATGATGGTCGGGGCGGTACTAGTGTTGATGGGGCATGTTGGTCGGGGTTAGCCTAGCGTAGATGGGGCATGTTGGTCGGGGAGGGCCTAGTGTAGATGGGGCATGTTGGTCGGGGTGGGACTAGTGTAGATGGGGTTTGTTGGTCGGGGTGGGACTAGTGAAGAAGGGGCACGTTGGTCGGGGTGGGCCTTGTGTAGATGGGGCATGTTGGTCGCGGTGGGTCTAGTGTAGGTGGGTCATGTTGGTCGGGGTGGGACTAGTGTAGATGGGGCATGTTAGTTGGGGTGGGACTAGTGTAGATGGGGTATGTTGGTTGGGGTGGGACTGGTGTAGAGGGGCATGTTGGTCGGGGTGAGACTAGCGTAGATGGGGTGTGTTGGTCGGGTTGTGACTAGTGTAGATGTGGCATGTTGGTCGTGGAGGGACTAGTGGAGATGGTCGTGTTGGTCGGGATGGCACTTGTGTAGATGGGGCATGTTGTTAGGAGTGGGAGTAGTGTAGATGGGGCATGTTGGTCGGGTGGGACTAGTGTAGATGGGGCATATTGGTTGGGTGGGACTAGTGTTGATAGGGCATGTTGGTTGGGGTGGGACTAGTGTAGATGGGCATGATGGTCAGGGTGGAACTAGTATAGATGGGGCATGTTGGTCGGGGTGGGACTAGTGTAGATGGGGCATGTTGGTCTGGGTGGGACTACTGTAGATGGGGCATGATGGTCGGGGTGGGACTAATGTAGATGGGGTGTTGGCTGGGGTGGTGGGACTAGTGTAGATGGGGCATGTTGGTCGGGGTGGGACTAGCGTAGATGAGGCATGTTGTTAGGGGTGGGAAGTAGTGTAGATGGGGCATGTTGGTCGGGGTGGGCCTTGTGTAGATGGGGCATGTTGTTAGGGGTGGAAAGTAGTGTAGATGGGGCGTGTTGGTCGGGGTGAGACTAGTGTAGATGGGGCATGATGGTCGTGGAGAGACTAGTTTAGATGGGGCAAGTTGGTCGGGGTGGGACTAGTGTAGATGGGGCATGTTGGTCGAGGTGAGACTAGTGTAGATGGGGTGTTGGTCGGGGTGGGACTAGTGTAGATGAGGCATGTTGGTCGGGGTTGGATTGTGTAGATGGGGCGTGTTGGTCGGGTGGGACTAATTTAGAAGTGGCATGATGGTCGGGGCGGGACTAGTGTTGATGGGGCATGTTGGTCGGGGTTAGCCTAGTGTAGATGGGGCATGTTGGTCGGGGTGGGCCTTGTGTAGATGGGGCATGTTGGTCGGGGTGGGACTAGTGTAGATGGGGTTTGTTGGTCGGGGTGGGACTAGTGAAGAAGTGGCATGATGATCGGGGCGGGACTAGTGTTGATGGGGCATGTTGGTCGGGGTGGGACTAGTGTAGATGGGGCATGTTAGTCGGGGTGGGACTAGTGTAGATGGGGTGTTGGTCGGGGTGTGACTAGCGTAGATGAGGCATGTTGGTCGGGGTGGTACTAGTGTAGATGGGGCATGTTGGTCGGGGTGGGTCTTGTGTAGATAGGACATGTTGGTCGGGGTGAGACTAGTGTAGATGGGGCATGTTGGTCGGCATGGGACTAGTGTAGATGGGACATGTTGGTCGGGGTGGGGCTAGTATAGATGGGGCATGTTGGTCGGGGTGGGACTAGTGTAGATGGGGCATGTTGGTCGGGTTGTGAATAGTGTAGATGTGGCATGTTGTTCGGGGAGGGACTAGTGTAGATGGTCGTGTTGGTCGGAATGGCACTAGTGTAGATGGGGCATGTTGTTCGTCGTGGGACTAGTGTAGATGAGGCATGTTGGTCGGGGTGGGACTAGTGTAGATGGGGCATGTTGGGCGGGGAAGGTCTAGTGTAGATGGGGCATGTTGGTTGGGTGGGACTAATGTAGATGGGGCATGTTGGTCGTGGTGGGACTAGTGTAGATGGGTCATGTTGGTCGGGGTGGGTCTAGTGTAGGTGGAGCATGTTGGTCTGGGTGGGACTATTGTAGATGGGGCATGTTGGTCGGGGTGGGACTAGTGTGGATGGGGTATGTTGGTCGAGGTGCGCCGTGTAGCTGGGGCATGTGGTCGGGGTAGGACTAGTGTAGATGGAGCATGTTGGTCGGGGTGGGACTAGTGTAGATGGGGCATGTTGGTCGGCATGGGACTAGTGTAGATGGGACATGTTGGTCGGGGTGGGACTAGTGTAGATGGGGCATGTTGGTCGGGGTGGGACTAGTGTAGGTGGGGCATGTTGGTCGGGTTGTGAATAGTGTAGATGTGGCATGTTGGTCGGGGAGGGACTAGTGTAAATGGTCGTGTTGGTCGGGATGGCACTAGTGTAGGGGTTCATGTTGTTCGTGGTGGGACTAGTGTAGATGGGCATGTTGGTCGGGGTGGGTCTAGTGTAGATGGGGCATGTTGGGCGGGGAAGGACTAGTGTAGATGGGGCATGTTGGTCGGGTGGCACTAATGTAGATGGGGCATGTTGGTCATGGTGGGACTAGTGTAGATGGGGCATGTTGGTCGGGGTGGGTCTAGTGTAGGTGGAGCATGTTGGTCTGGGTGGGACTATTGTAGATGGGGCATGTTGGTCGGGGTGGGACTAGTGTGGATGGGGTATGTTGGTCGAGGTGGGCCGTGTAGCTGAGGCATGTGGTCGGGGTAGGACTAGTGTAGATGGAGCATGTTGGTCGGGGTGGGACTAATGTAGATGCGACACGTTGGTCGGGGTGGGACTAGTGTAGATGGGGCATGTTGGTCTGGGTGGGACTAGTGTAGATGAGGCATGTTGGTCGGGGTGGGACGTGTAGATGGGGCATGTTGGTCGGGGTGAGACTAGTGTAGATGGGACATGTTGGTCGGGATGGGACTAGTGGAGATGGGACATGTTCGTCGAGCTGGGACTAGTGTAGGTGGGGCATGTTGGTCGGGTGGGACTAGTGTAGATGGGGCATATTGGTTGGGTGGGACTAGTGTTGATAGGGCATGTTGGTTGGGGTGGGACTAGTGTAGATGGGCATGATGGTCAGGGTGGAACTAGTATAGATGGGGCATGTTGGTCGGGGTGGGACTAGTGTAGATGGGGCATGTTGGTCTGGGTGGGACTACTGTAGATGGGGCATGTTGGTCGGGGTGGGACTAGTGTAGATGCGGCATGTTAATCGGGGTGGGACTGGTGTAGATGGGGCATGTTGGTCGGTGTGGGACTAGCGTAGATGAGGCATGTTGTTAGGGGTGGGAAGTAGTGTAGATGGGGCATGTTGGTCGGGGTGGGCCTTGTGTAGATGGGGCATGTTGTTAGGGGTGGTAAGTAGTGTAGATGGGGCATGTTGTTAGGGGTGGAAAGTAGTGTAGATGGGGCGTGTTGGTCGGGGTGAGACTAGTGTAGATGGGGCATGATGGTCGTGGAGAGACTAGTGTAGATGGGGCAAGTTGGTCGGGGTGGGACTAGTGTAGATGGGGCATGTTGGTCGGGGTGAGACTAGTGTAGACGGGGTGTTGGTCGGGGTGGGACTAGTGTAGATGAGGCATGTTGGTCGGGGTTGGATTGTGTAGATGGGGCGTGTTGGTCGGTTGGGACTAATTTAGAAGTGGCATGATGGTCGGGGCGGGACTAGTGTTGATGGGGCATGTTGGTCGGGGTTAGCCTAGTGTAGATGGGGCATGTTGGTCGGGGTGGGCCTTGTGTAGATGGGGCATGTTGGTCGGGGTGGGACTAGTGTAGATGGGGTTTGTTGGTCGGGGTGGGACTAGTGAAGAAGTGGCATGATGGTCGGGGCGGGACTAGTGTTGATGGGGCATGTTGGTCGGGGTGGGACTAGTGTAGATGGGGCATGTTAGTCGGGGTGGGACTAGTGTAGATGGGGCAAGTTGGTCGGGGTGGGACTAGTGCAGATGGGGCATGTTGGTCGGGGTGGGACGTGTAGATGGGGCATGTTGGTCGGGGTGAGACTAGTGTAGATGGGGCATCTTGGTCGGGGTGGGACGTGTATATGGGGCATGTTGGTCGGGGTGAGACTAGTGTAGATGGGACATGTTGGTCGGGATGGGGCTAGTGGAGATGGGACATGTTGGTCGAGCTGGGACTAATGTAGATGGGGTGTTGGCCGGGGTGGGTTCAGTGTAGATGAGGCCTGTTGGTCGGGGTGGGATTAGTGTAGATGGTGCTTGTTGGGCGGGGTGGCACTAATGTAGATGGGGCATGTTGGATGGGGTGGGGCTACTGTAGATGGGGCATGTTGGTCGGGTTGGAAATAGTGTAGATGGGGCATGTTGGTCGGGGTGGGACTAGTGTAGATGCGGCATGTTGGTCGGGGTGGGACTAGTGTAGATGGGGCATGTTGGTCGGGGTGGGACTAGCGTAGATGAGGCATGTTGTTAGGGGTGGGAAGTAGTGTAGATGGGGCATGTTGGTCGGGGTGGGCCTTGTGTAGATGGGGCATGTTGTTAGGGGTGGTAAGTAGTGTAGATGGGGCATGTTGTTAGGGGTGGGAAGTAGTGTAGATGGGGTGTTGGTCGGGGTGGGACTAGTGTAGATGAAGCATGTTGGTCAGGGATGGATTGTGTAGATGGGGCGTGTTGGTCGGGTGGGACTAATTTAGAAGTGGCATGATGGTCGGGGCGGGACTAGTGTTGATGGGGCATGTTGGTCGGGGTTAGCCTAGCGTAGATGGGGCATGTTGGTCGGGGAGGGCCTAGTGTAGATGGGGCATGTTGGTCGGGGTGGGACTAGTGTAGATGGGGTTTGTTGGTCGGGGTGGGACTAGTGAAGAAGGGGCACGTTGGTCGGGGTGGGCCTTGTGTAGATGGGGCATGTTGGTCGCGGTGGGTCTAGTGTAGGTGGGTCATGTTGGTCGGGGTGGGACTAGTGTAGATGGGGCATGTTAGTTGGGGTGGGACTAGTGTAGATGGGGTATGTTGGTTGGGGTGGGACTGGTGTAGAGGGGCATGTTGGACGGGGTGAGACTAGTGTAGATGGGGTGTGTTGGTCGGGTTGTGACTAGTGTAGATGTGGCATTTTGGTCGTGGAGGGACTAGTGGAGATGGTCGTGTTGGTCGGGATGGCACTTGTGTAGATGGGGCATGTTGGTAGGAGTGGGAGTAGTGTAGATGGGGCATGTTGGTCGGGTGGGACTAGTGTAGATGGGGCATGATGGTCGGGGTGGGACTAATGTAGATGGGGTGTTGGCTGGGGTGGTGGGACTAGTGTAGATGGGGCATGTTGGTCGGGGTGGGACTAGCGTAGATGAGGCATGTTGTTAGGGGTGGGAAGTAGTGTAGATGGGGCATGTTGGTCGGGGTGGGCCTTGTGTAGATGGGGCATGTTGTTAGGGGTGGAAAGTAGTGTAGATGGGGCGTGTTGGTCGGGGTGAGACTAGTGTAGATGGGGCATGATGGTCGTGGAGAGACTAGTGTAGATGGGGCAAGTTGGTCGGGGTGGGACTAGTGTAGATGGGGCATGTTGGTCGAGGTGAGACTAGTGTAGATGGGGTGTTGGTCGGGTTGGGACTAGTGTAGATGAGGCATGTTGGTCGGGGTTGGATTGTGTAGATGGGGCGTGTTGGTCGGGTGGGACTAATTTAGAAGTGGCATGATGGTCGGGGCGGGACTAGTGTTGATGGGGCATGTTGGTCGGGGTTAGCCTAGTGTAGATGGGGCATGTTGGTCGGGGTGGGCCTTGTGTAGATGGGGCATGTTGGTCGGGGTGGGACTAGTGTAGATGGGGTTTGTTGGTCGGGGTGGGACTAGTGAAGAAGTGGCATGTTGGTCGGGGTGGGACTAGTGTAGATGGGGCATGTTAGTCGGGGTGGGACTAGTGTAGATGGGGTGTTGGTCGGGGTGTGACTAGCGTAGATGAGGCATGTTGGTCGGGGTGGGACTAGTGTAGATGGGGCATGTTGGTCGGGGTGGGTCTTGTGTAGATAGGACATGTTGGTCGGGGTGAGACTACGGTAGATGGGGCATGTTGGTCGGCATGGGACTAGTGTAGATGGGACATGTTGGTCGGGGTGGGGCTAGTATAGATGGGGCATGTTGGTCGGGGTGGGACTAGTGCAGATGGGGCATGTTGGTCGGGTTGTGAATAGTGTAGATGTGGCATGTTGTTCGGGGAGGGACTAGTGTAGATGGTCGTGTTGGTCGGAATGGCACTAGTGTAGATGGGGCATGTTGTTCGTCGTGGGACTAGTGTAGATGAGGCATGTTGGTCGGGGTGGGACTAATGTAGATGGGGCATGTTGGTCGGGGTGGGTCTTGTGTAGATAGGACATGTTGGTCGGGGTGAGACTAGTGTAGATGGGGCATGTTGGGCTGGGAAGGTCTAGTGTAGATGGGGCATGTTGGTCGGGGTGAGACTAGTGTAGATGGGGCATGTTGGGCGGGGAAGGTCTAGTGTAGATGGGGCATGTTGGTCTGGGTGGGACTAATGTAGATGGGGCATGTTGGTCGTGGTGGGACTAGTGCAGATGGGTCATGTTGGTCGGGGTGGGTCTAGTGTAGGTGGAGCATGTTGGTCTGGGTGGGACTATTGTAGATGGGGCATGTTGGTCGGGGTGGGACTAGTGTGGATGGGGTATGTTGGTCGAGGTGCGCCGTGTAGCTGGGGCATGTGGTCGGGGTAGGACTAGTGTAGATGGAGCATGTTGGTCGGGGTGGGACTAGTGTAGATGGGGCATGTTGGTCGGCATGGGACTAGTGTAGATGGGACATGTTGGTCGGGGTGGGACTAGTGCAGATGGGGCATGTTGGTCGGGGTGGGACTAGTGTAGGTAGGGCATGTTGGTCGGGTTGTGAATAGTGTAGATGTGGCATGTTGTTCGGGGAGGGACTAGTGTAAATGGTCGTGTTGGTCGGGATGGCACTAGTGTAGGGGTTCATGTTGTTCGTGGTGGGACTAGTGTAGATGGGGCATGTTGGTCGGGGTGGGTCTAGTGTAGATGGGGCATGATGGGCGGGGAAGGACTAGTGTAGATGGGGCATGTTGGTCGGGTGGCACTAATGTAGATGGGGCATGTTGGTCATGGTGGGACTAGTGTAGATGGGGCATGTTGGTCGGGGTGGGTCTAGTGTAGGTGGAGCATGTTGGTCTGGATGGGACTATTGTAGATGGGGCATGTTGGTCGGGGTGGGACTAGTGTGGATGGGGTATGTTGGTCGAGGTGGGCCGTGTAGCTGAGGCATGTGGTCGGGGTAGGACTAGTGTAGATGGAGCATGTTGGTCGGGGTGGGACTAATGTAGATGCGACACGTTGGTCGGGTGGGTCTAGTGTAGATGGGGCATGTTGGTCTGGGTGGGACTAGTGTAGATGAGGCATGTTGGTCGGGGTGGGACGTGTAGATGGGGCATGTTGGTCGGGGTGAGACTAGTGTAGATGGGACATGTTCGTCGCGCTGGGACTAGTGTAGGTGGGGCATGTTGGTCGGGATGGGACTAGTGTAGATGGGGCATGTTGGGTGGGGTGGGACTAGTGTAGATGGGGCATGTTAGTCGTGGTGGGACTAGTGTAGATGGGACATGTTGGTCGGGCTGGGACTGGTGTAGATGGGCATGTTGGATGGGGTGAGGCTAGTGTAGATGGGGTGTTGGTCGGGATGGGACTAGTTTAGATGTGGCATGATGGTCGGGTTGGTACTAGTGTAGATGGGGCATGTTGGTTGGGGTTAGCCTAGTGTAGATGGGGCATGTTGGTCGGAGTGGGACTAGTGTAGATGGGGCATGTTGGTCGGGGTGGGACTAGTGTAGATGAGGCCTGTTGGTCGGGGTGGGATTAGTGTAGATGGGGCGTGTTGGTCGGGGTGACACTAGTGTAGATGGGGCATGTTGGTCGAGGTGGCAAGTAGTGTAGATGGGGCATGTTGATCGTGGTGGGACTAATGTAAATGGGGCATGTTAATCGGGGTGGGACTAATGTAGATGGGGTGTTGGCCGGGGTGGGACTAGTGTAGATGAGGCCTTTTGGTCGGGGTGGGATTAGTGTAGATGGGGCATGTTGGACGGGGTGGGACTACTGTAGATGGGGCATGTTGGTCGGGTTGGAAATAGTGTAGATGGGGCATGTTGGTCGGGGTGGGACTAGCGTAGATGAGGCATGTTGTTAGTGGTGGGAAGTAGTGTAGATGGGGCGTGTTGGTCGGGGTGAGGCTAGTGTGGATGGGGCATGATGGTCGTGGAGAGACTAGTGTAGATGGGACAACTTGGTCGGGGTGGGACTAGTGTAGATGGGGCATGTTGGTCGGGGTGAGACTAGTGTAGATGGGGTGTTGGTCGGGGTGGGACTAGTGTAGATGGGGAATGTTGGTCGGGATGGATTGTGTAGATGGGGCGTGTTGGTCGGTTGGGACTAATTTAGAAGTGGCATGATGGTCGGGGCGGGACTAGTGTTGATGGGGCATGTTGGTCGGGGTTAGCCTAATGTAGATGGGGCATGTTGGTCGGGGTGGGCCTAGTGTAGATGGGGCATGTTGGTCGGGGTGGTACTAGTGTAGATGGGGTTTGTTGGTCGGGGTGGGTCTAGTGAAGAAGGGGCACGTTGGTCGGGGTGGGCCTTGTGTAGATGGGGCATGTTGGTCGGGGTGGGTCTAGTGTAGGTGGGTCATGTTGGTCGGGGTGGGACTAGTGTAGATGGGGCATGTTAGTTGGGGTGGGACTAGTGTAGATGGGGTATGTTGGTTGGGGTGGGACTGGTGTAGAGGGGCATGTTGGTCGGGGTGAGACTAGTGTAGATGGGGTGTGTTGGTCGGGTTGTGACTAGTGTAGATGTGGCATGTTGGTCGGGAGGGACTAGTGTAGATGGTCGTGTTGGTCGGGATGGCACTTGTGTAGATGGGGCATGTTGTTCGTGGTGGGACTAGTGTAGATGGGGCATGTTGGTAGGAGTGGGAGTAGTGTAGATGGAGCATGTTGGTCGGGTGGGACTACTGTAGATGGGGCATGATGGTCGGGTGGGACTAATGTAGATGGGGTGTTGGCTGGGGTGGTGGGACTAGTGTAGATGGGGCATGTTGGTCGGGGTGGGAGTAGTGTAGATGGGGCATGTTTGTCGGGGTGGGATTAATGTAGATGGGGTGTTGGCCGGGGTGGGACTAGTGTAGATGAGGCCTGTTGGTCGGGGTGGGATTAGTGTAGATGGGGCATGATGGGCGGGGAGGGACTAGTGTAGATGGAGCATGTTGGTCGGGGTGGGACTAGTGTAGATGGGGCATGTTGGTCGGGGTGGGACTAGTATAGATGGGGCATGTTGGTTGGGGTGGGACTAGTGTAGATGGGGCATGTTGGTCGGGGTGGGTCTAGTGTAGATGGGGCATGTTGGTCGGGGTGGGACTAGTGTAGATGAGGCATGTTGGTCGGGGTGGGATTAGTGTAGATGGGGCTTGTTGGGCGGGGTAAGACTAGTGTACATGGGGCATGTTGGTCGGGGTGGGACTAGTGTAGATGGGGCATGTTGGTCGGGGTGGGACTAGTGTAGATGGGGCATGTTGGTCGGGGTGGGACTAGTGTAGATGGGGCATGTTGGTCGGGGTGGGACTAGTGTAGATGGGGCATCTTGGTCGGGGTGGGACTAGTGTAGATGGGGCATGTTGGTCGGGGTGGGACTAGTGTAGATTTTGGCCAGTGTGGGCAAGTTGGGCTGAAGAGCTTGTTTCCACGCTGTATCTCTCTCTCTCTCTCTGTGTATCTGTGTCCCTCTCTGTCTCTTTCTCTCTCTTTCTGTCTGTGTATCTGTCTGTCTGTCTCTCTCTCTCCCCCCACACAGAAGTCACACCAGCTTCTATTTTTCAGCTGGTTTCCTTTACTGTGTGTCTCTCTCTATCTCTCTCTCTCCGTCTCTCTCTGTGTCTATATCTGTCTCTCTGTCTCTCTCATTGTCTCTATCTCTCTCATTCTCTCTCTCTCTCTCTCTTTCTCTTTCTCCCTCTCTCTCTCTCAGTCTCTCTCTCAGTCTCTCTCTCTCTCTCTCTCTCTCACTCTCTGGGTCAGAGGGTTTGGGTGAACATAGACCCATTCCTGCCAACCGTGTGCCTAACTGCAGATAGATACATAACGTACTCAACACATAGGACAGGAAAGAGAAATGAACTGCAAATAGAAACGCCATTGTCCAGGACAGATATTTATAAGGACTCGTTCTTTGTAAGAGCCGCAATGGAATGGAATAAACGAGACAACTGCAGATGCTGGAAAATGGAAGGTAGACACAAAATGCTGGAGTAACTCAGCAGGTGAGGCAGCATCTACATAACGAAGGAATAGGTGACGATTCGGGTCGAGACCCTTCTTCAGACTCAAGAACCATTTCCTTCACCCCATTGATGCTGCCCCACACGCTGCGTTTCTCCAGCATTTTTGTCTAACAAATCACCTTCCCTGGACAATAGACAAAACAGGTGCAGGAGGAGGCCATTCGGCCCTTTGAGCCAGCACCGCCATTCAATGTGATCATGGCCAATCAGTACCCAGTTCCTCTCTTCTCCCCATATCCCCCTGACTCCGCTATCTTTAAGAGCCCTATCAAGCTCTCTCTTGAAAGAAAACATCCAGACAACCGGCCACCACTGCCATCTGAGGTAAAAAATCCCACACTCACAACTCTCTGGGTGGAAACGTTTCTCCTCATCTCAGTCCTAAATGGCCACAGATTCACAACTCTCTGGGTGGAAACGTTTCTCATCATCTCAGTCCTAAATGGCCACAGATTCACAACTCTCTGGGTGGAAAAGTTTCTCCTCATCTCAGTCCTAAATGGCCACAGATTCACAACTCTCTGGGTGGAAACGTTTCTCATCATCTCAGTCCTAAATGGCCGACGCCTTATTCTTAAACTGTGGCCCCTGGTTCTGGACTCCCCCAACATCAGGAACATGTTTCCTGCCTCTAGCGTGTCCAAACCCTTAACAATCTTATATATTTCAATAAGATCGCCTCTCATCCTTCTAAACTCCACAGAGTGTACAAGCCCAGCCGCTCCATTCTCTCAGCATGTGACTGTCCCGCCATCCCGGGAATTAACCTGGTGAACCTACGCTGCACTCCCTCAATAGCAAGAATGTTCCACCTCAAATTAGGAACCTGGAGCAGCAGCTTGATGACCTAGGTCAGGGAGAGTGTGGAGGTCATAGAGAGGAGTTATAGGGAGGTGGTCACTCCAAAACCACGGGAGACAGACATGTGGGTCACGCTTAGGAAGGGCAAGGGGCAGAGGCAGGAACGAGTGAGTACCCCAGTGTCTGTACACCTTGAAATAAGTACAGGTACTCCTGTTTGAGTACGGTTGGGGGGACAGCCTGCCGTGGGGGGAAAGGTAGGGGGAAGGAGGGGGGAAAAGAGGAGGGCAATAATGATTGGGGACTCTATAGTAGGGGGCTGATATGCGATTCTGTGGACGCAGTCGGGAGACCCGGATGGCGGTCTGTCTCCCTAGTGCCAGGGTCTCGGATGTGTCTCAACGCGTCCACAATATCCTGAAATCAGAGGGAGAGGAGCCTGAGGTGGTGGTACATATAGGTACCAATGACATAGGTAAAAAAGAGAAGAGGTCCTGAAGGGAGGATTTAGGGAGTTGGGAGGAGAGTTAAGGAAAAGGACCAAAAAGGTAACAAACTCAGGATTACTGCCTGTGCCACGCGACAGTGAGAGTAGGAATGGAGCGAGGTGGAGGATAAATGCGTGGATGAGGGACTGGTGCAGAGGGCAGGGATCAAGTTTCTGGATCATTGGGACTTCTTTTGAGGAAGGTGTGACCTGTACAGAAAGGACGGGTTGCACTTGAACTCGAGGGGGACCAATATCCTGGCGGGGATATTTACAAATGCTACTGGGGAGACTTTAAACTAGAATGGTTGGGGGAGGGACTCAAATAGAGAAAGCTAGTAGACAGAGTGTGAGGCAGGAGGCGGAGAAGGGAAGCACTCGGACCCAAAATCTTGGGGAGAAAGAAGAAAAAGAAAATAAACAGAGAATAAGAGGAGGTGGGTTTCTTAAATGTGCATATTTAATGCTAGGAGCATTGTAAGAAAGGTGCATGAGCTTAGAGTCTGGATAGATACCTGGGAAGTATGATGTTGTGGCGATCAGTGAAACATGGGTTGCAGGAGGGCTGTGATTGGAAACTAAATATTCCAGGATTTCGTTGTTTCAGGTGTGATAGGATTGGAGGGGCAAGAGGTGGAGGTGTTGCATTGCTTATCAGGGAAGATATTACAGCAGTGCTTTGGCAGGATAGATTGGAGGGCTCATCTAGGGAGGCTATTTGGGTGGAACTGAGAAGTGGGAAAAGTGTAGCAACACTATTAGGGGTGTATTATAGACCGCCAAATGGGGATCGAGAATTGGAAGAACAAATATGTAAGGAGATCGCAGATATTAGTAGTAAGCACAAGGTAGTGATTGTGGGAGATATGAATTTTCCACACATAGACTGGGAAACACATTCTGTAAATGGGCTGGATGGTTTGGAGTTTGTAAAATGTGTGCACTATAGCTTTTTGCAACAATACATAGAGGTACCTACTAGAGAAGGGGCAGTGCTGGACCTCCTGTTAGGAAATGAGACAGGTTAGGTGGCGGAGGTATGCGTTGGGGAGCGCTTGGGGTCCAGTGATCACAATACCATTAGTTTCAATATAATTATGGAGAGGGTCAGAACTGGGCCTAGGTTTGAGATTTTTGATTGGAGAAAGGCTAGAAGCAAGTAGAGTAGCTATGGATACTATGAGATTCAAAGAAAAATAAGTGCTGACACCTTTGAAAAATATAAAAGTGGATAAGTCTCCATGTCCTGACAGGATATTCCCTAGGACATTGAGGGAAGTTAGCTTAGAAATAGCAGGGGCTATAACAGAAATATTTCAAATGTCATTAGAAACGGGAATAGTGCCCGAGGATTGGCGTACTGCGCATGTTGTTCCATTGTTTAAAAAGGGTTCTAAGAGTAAAGCTAGCAATTATAGACCTGTTAGTTTGACTTCAGTGGTGGGCAAATTAATGGAAAAGATACTTAAAGATAATATATAGAAGCATCTGGATAAATAGTGGATGTTGTCTGTATGGAAATTAGTAAGGCCTTTGACAAGGTTCCTCATGGAAGGTTGGTTAAGAAGGTTCAATTGTTGGGTATAAATGCAGGAGTAGCAAGATGGATTCAACAGTGGCTGAATGGGAGACGCCAGAGAGTAATGGTGGATGGCTGTTTGTCAGGTTGCAGGCAGGTGACTAGAGGGGTGCCTCAGGGATCGGTGTTGGGTCCACTGTTGTTTGTCATGTACATCAATGAACTGGATGATGGTGTGGTAAATTGGATTAGTAAGTATGCCGATGATGTTGTGGATATGTGGTGTTGTGGATATGAAGTAGATTTCCAAAGTCTACAGAGAGATTTAGGCCATTTGGAAGAATGGACTGAAAGATGGCAGATGGAGGTTAATGCTGATAAGTGTGAGGTGCTCCATCTTGGCAGGACAAATCAAAATAGGACTTACATGGTAAATGGTAGGGAATTGAAGAATGCAGTTGAACAGAGAGATCAGGGAATAACTGTGCATAGTTCCCTGAAGGTGGAATCTCATGTAGATAGGGTGGTAAATAATGCTTTTGGTGTGCTAGCCTTTATAAATCAGAGCATTGAGTATAGAAGTTGGGATGTTATGTTAAAATTGTACAAGGCATTGGTGAGACCAAATCTGGAGTATGGTGTACAATTTTGGTCGCCCGATTATAGGAATGATGCCAACAAAATGAAGAGTACAGAGAAGATTTACTAGAATGTTGCCTGGGTTTCAGCAACTAAGTTACAGAGATAGGTTGAATAAGTTAGGTCTTTATTCTCTGGAGCGCAGAAGGTTAAGGGGGGACTTGATAGAGATCTTTAAAATGATGAAAGGGATAGACAGAGTTGACGTGGACAAGCTTTTCCCATTGAGAGTAGGGAAGATTCAAACAAGAGGACATTGTGAGATTCAAAAATCACAAATGCTCTTGAGACAAATTCAGACAAAGAAGTGTTTTTATTAATTTCATATTCTGCAGAATAGGTGTCTCTCCTCTGATGTCCCCTGGAGGCACAAAGAAAATGGAGATGCTTTCTATCTTTATACCTTCTTCACTGTGGTCACTACCTCAGGTCTCCCCATCGAGTTTCGTCCAATCATAACATAAAGCCCACGTTCCCACGAGAAAGTCCAGGAATGTCTCGGACCATTTCCTGACGTCAAGACTCCCAAGGCCTTCTGCTGAAGTTGTTATCTGTTTGCTACTTTTTATCTAGAATTTCTCTCTGTTCTGTATATTGTTACTTTATTCCACCAGCAGTCTGGCTTCTGCGGATAAGCTCATTTCTTTCTAAGTTATATTTTTCAGAGTTCTAGTATAATTTAACCATCCCTATTAACCCTTCTCTCACAATCCACCATTTTTCTTTTTGCTACGCATCTTTTGAATTATACTATATCTTCCTTTTCTAGTGCTAGCAGCAGATTCTTCGCCTCCCTATCCTCCTCTCGCTAGTCATACTGTGTTCTGAAGGCCAGCGCAGGGAATAATACAACATCCGAATAGGCACAAAGTCAATGGTTCCTTCCCTTCAAGCACAGTCTACGGGCTGATATTGTCCGGTGGGGCCTCCACAGGACCCTTAAATCGGTTTGCGTGTGTCCACCCTTTTTCTTTTGTTCGTACTGCTGTCTCGGTGATTAATAACACAAGGTAGAGTCCAGTCCACTTTGGTTGCAGCTTTTCTTCCTTCCATGATTTTACAAGATCCCAGTTCTCTGCTTTCACAGAATGGATTGGCAAGTCGAGATGGGGACTCTGTGCCAACAGCTCCTTGGTTTTTAATTCTGTAATAGAATGAGATACTGCCAGTAAACAGTTCCTTAAGAAAACATCATTACCATGGTGGGTATTCCTTCTATCTTTCCCAAATAATAAAAACCTAACTTGTTCAACCTTTCTCTGTATCTTAGTTGCTGAACCCAGTCAACATTCTAATTGATCTCCTCTGTACTCTCTATTTTAACCTTTTTCCTATAATTATGCCTACCAAAATTATGCACCATACTCCACAATTGACCTCACCAATACCTTGTACAATTTAACATTACAACCCAACTTCTATACACAATGCTCTGATTTATAAAGGCCAACACACCAAAATCTTTCTTTACCATCCTTTCTACACGAGATTCCACCTTCAGGGAATTATACACAGTTGTTCCTAGATCCCTCTGTTCAACTTCATTCCTCAATTCACAATCATTTACCATGTAAGTCTAATTTGAATTGGCCTGCCAAGTTGTATCACCTCACACTTATCAACATTAAATCCATCTGTCATGTTTCAACCCAGTCTTCCAAATGACTTAAATCTCTCTGTACATTTTTAAAAATCTACTTAATTATTCACAACACACCTATCTTAGTATTATCTACATACTTCTTAATCTATCTTACCACACCAACATCCATATTATTGATTCACATGACAACAACAGTGGTCCCAACACACATCCCTGAGGTACCCCTCTAGTCACTGACCTCCAACCTGATAAACATCCATCCACCATTACTCTCTGACATTTCCCAACAGTCACTTTTAATCCATCTTGCTATTCCTTACTAACCGCTTCTTAACCAACCTTATTTCCTTTATTGAACTTTGTCAAAGGCCTTACTGAAGTTCACCACTTTAACCTCATCAATTTTCCTAATAACCTCTTTTAAGAAAAATCAAGATTAGTCAAATGTCACAATCACAAATCCATGCTAATTCTTCCTAATCCTACCCTATTTGTCCAAATTCCTATAATATTCTCTTTAGTATCCTTTCCATTATTTCCCACCACTGATGTCAAACAAGTTCTTGTTAAAACTCTACTCTTCTTTGTCCTCCTGTTCAATTACCTCAGGGCTATTATCTATTCGTACCTGTGGGCCAGCCCTCATGTAATTATTGAAATCGTACTAGGTATCTCAACCTTCTAAACGAACATCGGTCGGTGATTTAGAAAACTCATACATACACCTTGTCTTCAGGTTTAAAGGGTCCTTCTTCCTGGTCCATCTCCGACAGCTTTTACTTTACCTGTTCATAAATAGACTTGTATATCATTATTAACTGTTTCATATACTTTTTAAATTCTAATGGGTAACTGTTCAAACTCGGTCCCTTGCAGGAACTTCTCCATTGTGTCACCTGCTGGTTAGTTTGCATGCAACATTTCTTCAGTGCCATTGGCAGAGCATTACACAAATCTTATTTATTTTACCTTCAATGTTCCATTTATTCTTTTCATCAAATGAAAACAATCCGTTGTCAAAGCTGATTTCTGTAGGTTTACCAAACCTCTTAATTACCTTATTCAACATAAACGACACTACAGTGCTCATACCTAAATCGATTCAGACTTACCTGGACATCTCTTCCAGATGCTGTTTCAGCTGCTTTGTCTGCATTTTAATTTAACTTCTTTGACATGTACTTTTTCCATTTCACCATACAATTTCAAAATTCCCAATCTAGTCTGAACTATATCTACCTTTCCCAAGGTTATCATCTGCTGTCTTATATTCTGAAGTATTTCTCTCTCTTCACTTGTGGAACAAACCAACAAATTGTCCACATCAACAAATACTTTCTAAGGGTATACCATATAACCATATATCGAACCTGCCTCCACCACCTTCACTGGAAGCTCATTCCACACAGCTACCACTCTCTGAGTAAAGAAGTTCCCCCTCAACTTTCAACTCTGCTTTTCCCATCTAATTAAAAAACCTACCTCATCCTGGCCTTTCTTGACATCCTCCCTTAAATCCCTTTCTCTCTCTTGGGGACCCCAGTCCAGTTAGGGCTTATAATCTCCAGATTAATTTCACTCCTGATAGGACTTTGAGGAAAAAGTTCCCAAGACATGTATTATTGGCATGTAATTCTCTGGCCCCGCTTGGTTCCCTCATAGGACTCACTTGTGTCAGTTCATCACTTATTTCAGTCTTTTCAACCAGGGGCCTTGTTCATTGACATTGACCGCAGAGACCAACTGTTTGCTGAATCGGGGGTTGGAAATAAATGACAATCCCACCACCTCCTTCAATTCTGCTTGACTTTAAGAAGAATGACTTCCACCACAATAGTTCATAATATAATGTCCACATGCCTTCTTTTTCTTGTTAATTTTCAACTCTCCACCTTTTCATTCCCCTTTATTCCTTGGGGTTCACCTTAAGTGGGTAACATTTGCTGAGGGGCCTGCATACCCTCGGTCATGACGGCATCCAACCAGAAGATGGCGCTGTAGCCGGTAAGTTTGTGAGCGGCGGCCATGTTTGTAGTCTTTTGTCGGCCCGGTTGTAACAATTTACATCATCTTTATCTGACACTTAGTGGTTCCCACTACTTTTACCAATGGTGCCTTCAAATCTTTCATGGCCAATAATCGTCCCACATTCTCCTCCTCCAAAGCCCTAATCATTTCCTTCCCCATCAGGGATATAGGGTGAAGCATTTTTTATTTATTATTTATTTTAATTTTTTATTTTAATTTTTTTAGCCCTCTCAGTTTATGGGTGCCCCAAGGGATAATCTGTCATCCTGTCGTCTCCTACTTCTGTTTCTCTCTCTCTCTCTCTCTCTCTCTTTCCTCTCTCCCTCTCTCTCTCTCTCTCTCTTTCCTCTCTCCCTCTCTCTCCCTCTCTCTCTTTCCTCTCTCCCTCTCTCTCTTTCCTCTCTCCCTCTCTCTCTTTCCTCTCTCCCTCTCTCTCTTTCCTCTCTCCCTCTCTCTCTTTCCTCTCTCCCTCTCTCTCTTTCCTCTCTCCCTCTCTCTCTTTCCTCTCTCCCTCTCTCTCTTTCCTCTCTCCCTCTCTCTCTTTCCTCTCTCCCTCTCTCTCTTTCCTCTCTCCCTCTCTCTCTTTCCTCTCTCCCTCTCTCTCTTTCCTCTCTCCCTCTCTCTCTTTCCTCGCTCCCTCTCTCTCTTTCCTCGCTCCCTCTCTCTCCTTCCTCTCTTCCTCGCTCCCTCTCTCTCTTTCCTCTCTCCCTCTCTCTCTTTCCTCTCTCCCTCTCTCTCTTTCCTCTCTCCCTCTCTCTCTTTCCTCTCTCCCTCTCTCTCTTTCCTCTCTCCCTCTCTCTCTTTCCTCTCTCCCTCTCTCTCTTTCCTCTCTCCCTCTCTCTTTCCTCTTTCTGTGTCTCTGTCTTTCCTCTCTCTTTCTGACTCATAGAAACATAGAAATTAGGTGCAGGAGTAGGCCATTCGGCCCTTCGAGCCTGCACCGCCATTCAATATGATCGTGGCTGATCATCCAACAGTATCCTGTACCTGCCTTCTCTCCATACCCTCTGATCCCCTCAGCCACAAGGGCCACATCTAACTCCCTCTTAAATATAGCCAATGAACTGGCCTCAACTACCCTCTGTGGCAGAGAGTTCCAGAGATTCACCACTCTCTGTGTGAAAAAAAAGTTCTTCTCATCTCGGTTTTAAAGGATTTCCCCCTTATCCTTAAGCTGTGACCCCTTGTCCTGGACTTCCCTAACATCGGGAACAATCTTCCTGCATCTAGCCTGTCCAACCCCTTAAGAATTTTGTAAGTTTCTATAAGATCCCCTCTCAATCTCCTAAATTCTAGAGAGTATAAACCAAGTCTATCCAGTCTTTCTTCATAAGACAGTCCTGACATCCCAGGAATCAGTCTGGTGAACCGTCTGTATCTCTGTGCCTGGCTCTCTCTCTCTCTCTCTGTCTGTATCTCTGTGTCTCGGTGTCTGTATCTCTCTCTCTCTCTGTTTCTCAACTTGAATGTCTACCATAAAACAACAAACCATAAAAGCTGGTCATGTTTCATCAATTAACTTATTTCCAATTATTTCAATCCATATTCACCATTATTTTAAATGTCCAATTCCTAACACTAGATACAATTTTCCAATTAACTTTACTGACAAGAAATCTAAAAGAACATCAAGAAACGATTAAAAGAAAATCAAAAGCTGATTTTTACAACTTCCCTTTTTCAGGTACGAGGGATACAAAGAGTTAATTGTACAGCTTGTTCGCAATCCAATTTGAACTACAGTACAAATGCTCGCCCCCGCCACTGTGTTCAATTTTCCAACTTGCTCATTCCAACCTTTCAATCTTACAACCATTCGTTCCAAACCGGTTTTACATACAAATCACATTCGTTCCGTTCTTACTTCAAATAGATTATTCATTTATATTTTCTCCCTGTCCTGCACTGTTGTCCCTGGCCTTTGCCGTCTTCTTATCTGCTAATTTTCGGGAGTAACTCCCTCATCATGCTGTCTCTCTCTGTTCCTTATTTCCTGTTTTTCTACTGCCTGCAACATAATCTTACTACTTGTTTTTCACTTCTGTGAAAAGGATTGATCTAACTGTTCTTGTCAGACATAAAGAATCTTCAAGGAGGCTATTTAACAAACCCCCTTCCCCCTCAGGGTCCTCTCCTAGGTACCTCCCAATGGGGTCTATTTCACCGAACTTATCTTCCCCTTCTGCCCTTTGACTCCCCGTCCTGTTGGCCGGGTGATTTTCGTCCACCCCGGCCCCTGTCTCTCTTTCCTTTGGGTATTTTGGCCCCCTCTGGCTCTGCATTTGTCCAACGGACTATACCTTATCATGTTGGCTTCTCCAACCCCTGGGTATTTCCTGCCCTCCAGGGTCCAGCATTTGCCCAACGGACTATTGGGCAGAATGCGGGGATTTGGCCCACAGCCTTTTCCCCTCCTTTTTCTAAACACCGTGTTTAATTACCTTATTTATCACCATCATATTCTTTAATACCATGTTCATCATATTCTCAATACAGTGTTCATCATACCTGCCTTGCCCGTACAAGGTCTTTCCACAATCGCCCAGGAAGTACTTTATTAGTCATTGTTCCTACCTGGGTTCTGTGCACAGAAATTGCTCGATTGATTTTTCACGATTTCCAACTACTCCCACTTTTTTGCCGAGTCTCTGTGTGGTCCGGATACTACTGCTTAAACAGCTGACGACAAGCAAGGAGTCTGAGACTGCTGAACTCAGCAGGTGCACCTTCCCTTCGTCCGTCTACTCCCGTCAGCTGACTAGAGTATTGGATCCCGGACGAGCCCCCAAGTTGTGAGATTCAAAAATCACAAATGCTCTTGAGACAAATTCAGACAAAGAAGTGTTTTTATTAATTTCATATTCTGCAGAATAGGTGTCTCTCTCTGATGTCCCCTGGAGGCACAAAGAAAATGGAGATGCTTTCTATCTTTATACCCTTCTTCACTGTGGTCACTACCTCAGGTCTCCCCATCGAGTTTCGTCCAATCATAACATAAAGCCCACGTTCCCACGAGAAAGTCCAGGAATGTCTCGGACCATTTCCTGACGTCAAGACTCCCAAGGCCTTCTGCTGAAGTTGTTATCTGTTTGCTACTTTTTATCTAGAATTTCTCTCTGTTCTGTATTTTGTTACTTTATTCCACCAGCAGTCTGGCTTCTGCGGATTAGCTCATTTCTTTCTAAGTTATATTTTTCAGAGTTCTAGTATAATTTAACCATCCCTATTAACCCTTCTCTCACAACATGACTTGAGAATTAAGGGACAGAAGTTTAGGGGTAACATGAGGGGAACTTCTTTACTCAGAGAGTGGTAGCGGTGTGGGAATGAGCTTCCAGTGAAGGTGGTGGATGCAGGTTCGATTTTAGCATTTAAAAATAAATTGGAGTTATATGGATGGGAAAGGAATGGAGGGTTATGGTCTGAGTGCAGGTAGATGGGACTAGGGGAAAATAATTGTTTGGCACGGACTTGTAGGGCCGAGATGGCCTGTTTCCGTGCTGTAATTGTTATATGGTTATAAATTGGGAGACCAAAACTGCACACAATACTCCAGGTGTGGTCTCACCAGGGATGGAGGGAGAGGAGGAGAGGGAGAGGAGAGGGAGAGGGAGAGGGAGAGGGAGAGAGAGGGGGCAGAGAGAGGGAGGGAGAGAGAGGGAGGGAGAGAGAGGGGGGAGAGAGTGGGAGAGAATGAGAGGGGGAACGGCCTGCCAGCGCCTGTGCATGCTCCCCTGCTGCATTAAAGGGAATGCATGCATCACTGGCTGCATTGCTGCCTCTCCCGCTGCATGGCGGAGCTTTTATTCTCACCTGATCTTCACAACTGCATTCCCGCACCGTGAGTGAACAAAGGCGCTTCCGGCGGTAGGGGGGGACGCTTTAGGGCGGCGCACCGGCGCTGGCAAAGCGGGACGGCGGGTCTAATGTGTCCGGGTGGAGGGAGAAACGCCGAATGTTGGTTCCGGGCGGGTTTGTTTTGTTATTTGGTGTATTGACGGGGATGGAGAGGAAAAAGGAGGGAGGGAGAGAGAGAGAGGAGGAGGGGGGAATGGGAGAGACAGTTTAAGAGAGTTTTGAAAAGTTTTCAAAAACTTTTGAGAAAGTTTTTAGGAAGTTTTGGAGAAATTGAGAGATAGAGAGAGAGGGGGTGGAGAGTGTGAGAGAGAGCGTGAGGGAGAGGAGAGAGATGAGGGTGAGGAAAGAGAAGTGTTCCCCCCTCCCTCCCTCTGACACGATGACATGACTGTGGTGGGACTGATAAATAACACAACTAGTCTGCTTACAGAGATGAAGTCCAAAAACTGACTGTTTGGTGCACTAAAAATAACCTGGTGCTCAATCAACTAAAACTAAAGAACTGGTTGTTGACTTCAGCAGGAGGAGAGAGGAACCTGCTCCTCTCTACATCAAAGGAGACATGGTGGAGAGAGTCACTAAGTTCCTGGGAATCTACATCGCCCAGGACCTCAATGGCAAATGAACACCGTCACTCTCGTGAAGGAGTCACAGCAGCGGCTGTATTTCCTGAGGTCTCTGCGAAGAGCAAATGTTTCACAGCGGGCACGGTGGCCCAGCGGTAGAGTTGCCGTCTGACGGCGCAAGAGACCCGGGTTCAATCCCGATCACGGGTGCTGTCTGTGCGGAGTTTGCATGTTCTCTCCCCGTGACCTGGGTAGGTTTTCTCCGGGCGTTCCGGTTTCCTTCCACACTCCAAAGATTTGCGGGTTTGTAGATTAATTGGCTTCTGGTAAAGATTGTAAATTGTCCCCCTGTGTGTGTGTAAGGATAGTGTTAGTGTGCGGGGATCGCTGGTCGGCACGGACTCGGTGGGCCGAAAGGCCTGTTTCAGCCCTGTATCTCTAAACTAAACCGGACTAAACTGTTTGAGAACATATTTCAAACATTCAGTTGGCCACAAAGTGTAAAAGATGTTTTCATTTTATTTGGAAAGTACACTAAAGAAAACAGAGAAAGAGTTGAGTCTAGGAGGAAAGAGGTCCCTCTGCAGTTGTACAGGGCCCTGGTGAGACCACACCTGGAGTAGTGTGTGCCCGCACACACGCACACCCTCACGCACGATCGCCCCATCTGAATGTCACTAATGATTGATAGGTGGTAGACACAAATGCTGGAGAAACTCAACGGGTTAGGCAGCATCTATGGAGCAAAGGAAATAGGCAACGTTCGGGCGGGACCCATCTTCAGACGCTGGGGTCAAACTTGCAAATCTGCTCCAATAGTGAAAACTGCAATTCCTTTACAATTCATCCCCCTCCCTCCCTCCTCTCTCTACCTTTCCCTCTCCCTTTCTCTCCCCTTCCATCTCTCTATCTCTCTCATTCCATCTCTCTCTCTCTCTCTCTCTCTCTCTCTCTCTCTCTCTCTCTCTCTCTCTCTCTCTCTCTCTCTCTCTCTCTCTCTCTCTCTCTCTCTATCTTTCCATCTCCCTCTCTATCCTCTCCCTCTGTCTCTCTCCCTGCCCTCTCCTCACCTCTCCCCTCCATCTCCCCTCTCCTCTTGTCTTTCTTTCCCCCTCTCTCTCTCCCTCCATCTCTCCTTCCCTCCTCCCTCCCTCCCACATTCCCCCTCTCTTTCACTTAATTCTTCATTTCTACCTCTCTCTCCTTTCCGCCCTGTCCACCTTCCCTCCTCCCTGCCGCAGCCCACACTCCTCCATCTCTCTCCCTCACTCTCTTTCCCTCTCCCTCCCCACTCTCTGTCTCTTTCTCCTCCCCGCTATCTCTCTCCCCCCCTCCCCTCTCCTCTACTCCCTTGTCCTCTATCGCACTCCCTCTCTCCCTCTATCTTTCTCTCTACCTCTCTCCTTTCTCTCTCACGGTCTCTCTCTCTCCTATTTTCCCTCTCCTTCTCTCCTCTCTCTCTCTCCCTCTCTGTCTCTCTCTCCCTCTACTCTCCTCTATTTGCCCTGTCATTTCGAGAGGGGCAACACCACCCAAGGTCTGCCGACTATCGACAATACCGCCAGCGGCTGGCTACTGAAGCTGAAGGGAGGAATGTGCACACATTCTCGCTGTCCGAGCACGACGCGAGGAGGGCTCTGACACGGGTGAACACGAGAAAAGCTGCAGGACCCCGATGACATCTCGGGGCGAGTACTCAAGTCCTGTGCTACGCAGCTAGCTCCAGTGCTCACTACATTATTCAACCTCCCCTGGACAAGTCCGTGGACCCTGCCTGTTTCAAAAAATCCATCATTGTACCGGTTCCAAAAGATGCCTCCCCAGCCTGTCTGAATGACTACCGTCCGGTGGCCCTCACCTCGGTAGTCATGAAATGCTTTGAGAGGCTGGTGAAGAATCACATCTGCGCCTTCCTCCCTCGGAACATGGACCCGTTGCAGTTCGCATACCGTCCGAACAGGTCCACGGACGATGCGGTCTCCCAGGTCTTGCACACCGCACTCTCTAGTTCAGCCTTCAACACGATAGTCCCCACCAGACTGGCCGGGAAGCTAATGGAATTGGGGCTCAACACCTCCCTGTGTGCCTGGGTCCTGGACTTTCCCACCGCCAGGCCCCAGGTAGTCAAGATGGGAGGGAATACATCGAAGTCCCTCACCCTGAGCACAGGATCGCCCCAGGGTTGCGTCCTCAGCCCCCTATTGTACTCCCTGTACACACATGACTGTGTGGCTATGTTCATCTCCAATTCAATAATTAAGTTTGCTGATGACACTGTGGTGGTGGGCCTGATCTCAGACAACGATGAGAAGGCCTACCGGGAGGAGGTGACTGATCTAGCACTCTGGTGCCAGGATAACAGCCTCCTCTTGAACATCAAAAAAACGAAGGAGCTGATCATGGACTTTAGGAGGGCACATCATCCGAGGACGTACACTCCATTGAGTATAAATGGGGATCCTGTGGATAGGGTGAACAGTTTTAAATATCCGGTAGTCCACATCTCCGAGGATATGACATGGGCATCACACGCCTCAGCACACGTGAGTAAGGCAAGGCAGCGCCTTTACCACCTCAGGCAATTGAGGAAATTCAGAGTGTCTCCGAGGATCCTCCAGTGCTTCTACGCAGCGGCGGTGGAAAGCATCTTGTCCGGAAATATTACCATCTGGTTTGGGAATTGCTCTGCCAAGGACAAAAAGACTCTGCAGAGAGTAGTGCGTTCGGCCGAACGCACTATGGGAACTTCACTTGCCCCGCTGCAGGAACTATACATCAGGAGGTGCAACTCCAGAGCCAACAATATCACGAGAGACCCCTTCCACCCCTGCAACGGACTGTTCCAGCTGCTACGGTCAGGCAAACGCCTCCATTGCCATGCGGTGAGAACGGAGAGGTTGAGAAGGAGTTTCTTCCCAGAGGCCATTCGGACTGTAAACGCCGGGACTAACTCTACCAGGGACTAACTCTACTGAACGTTTTTCCTTCCATTATTTATTATGTAAAAGAATATGTGTGTTATGATTGTGTTTATAGTTTGTTTGGTTGATTGTCTTTTTACACAAAGTCCGCGAGCATTGCCACTTTCATTTCACTGCACATCTCGTATGTGTATGTGACAAATAAACTTGACTTGACTTGATGACTCTCCCTCTCTCCTTTGTCTCTCTCCCTCTCTCTTTCTCTCCCTCTCCTCTATCTTTCCCTCTCCATCGCTCATGTTTCTCTCTCTCTCACTCACTCTCTACCCTCTCCTCTCCCCCTCCTCTCCTGTCTCCCCCCCTGCTCTCTCTCTCTCTCTCCGCTCCCTCTTCTTCCCATTTCCACCTCCCCCCTCTCTTTCACTCAAATCCTAATTTTTCACTCAATTCTTCATTTCTCCCCAATTTCTTTCCCACCTTCCCTTCCTCCCTCCCTCCCTCTCACCCCCAACCTACACTCCTCCATCTCTCTCTCATTTCTCTCTCTGCCACCTCCCACTCTCTTTCACTCAATTCTACAATTTTCACTAAATTCTTCATTTCTCCGTCTCTCTCCCTCCCTCCCTCCCTCCCCTTACCTTCCCACCCTCCCTCTCCCAGCCCACACTCCTCTCTCTCTCTTTCTCTCTCTCTCTCTCTCTTGTGTGCAACGCGGACCAGAGAGAGAAAAGGGGGCGGGTTCCTTCTCCCTCACTGACTGACGTACGTCTTCGGCAATCACCAGCAGCTTCCGGCCACCCGCAAGTCCCGCCCATTGCCCGATTGAGCGACGTCTCTCTCCGCCAATGGGGACGTCCGATCAGTCTGAGGGCCGGATGTCCCGTACCCTCTATGACGTCACCGTTGCATTTCACATCCGAAGGATTTGTTGCATTTTACATTTTTGTGGGGTTCTGCAAGATTAGTGCAATGCCATTTGAATCATTGAACTTCCAAGCGGGGGTGGGGTGGTTGCAATATAACCATATAACAATTACAGCACGGAAACAGGCCATCTCGGCCCTACAAGTCAGTGCCGAACAACTTTTTTTCGCCTTAGTCCCACCTGCCTGCACTCATACCATAACCCTCCATTCCCTTCTCATCCATATGCCTATCCAATTTATTTTTAAATGATACCAATGAACCTGCCTCCACCACTTCCACTGGAAGCTCATTCCATACCGCTACCACTCTCTGAGTAAAGAAGTTCCTCCTCATATTACCCCTAAACTTCTGTCCCTTAATTCTGAAGTCATGTCCCCTTGTTTGAAACTTCCCTATTCTCAAAAGGAAAAGCTTGTCCACATCAAATCTGTCTATCCCTCTCATCATTTTAAAGACCTCTATCAAGTCCCCCCTTAACCTTCTGCGCTCCAGAGAATAAAGACCTAACTTATTCAACCTATCTCTGTAACTTAGTTGTTGAAACCCAGGCAACATTCTAGTAAATCTCGTCTGTACTCTCTCTATTTTGTTGACATCCTTCCTATAATTGGGCGACCAAAATTGTACACCATACTCCAGATTTGGTCTCACCAATGCCTTGTACAATTTTAACATTACATCCCAGCTTCTATACTCAATGCTCTGATTTATAAAGGCTAGCATACCAAAAGCTTTCTTTACCGCCATATCTATATGAGATTCCACCTACAAGGAACTATGCACGGTTATTCCCAGATCCCTCTGTTCAACTGCATTCTTCAATTCCCTACCATTTAACATGTACATCCTATTTTGATTTGTCCTGCCAAGGTGTAGCACCTCACATTTATCAGCATTAAACTCCATCTGCCATCTTTCAGCCCATTCTTCCAAATGGTCTAAATCACTCTGTAGACTTTGGAACTCCTCTTCATTATCCACAATTATCCACAATCTATATTGGTATCATCTGCATACTTACTAATCCAATTTACCACACCTTCATCCAGATCATTGATGTACATGACAAACAACAAAGGACCCAACACATATCCCTGAGGCACCCCACTAGTCACCTGCCTCCAACCCGACAAACAGCCATCCACCATTACCCTCTGGCTTCTCCCATTCAGCCACTGTTGAATCCATCTTGCTACTCCTGCATTCATACCCAACAGTTGAACCTTCTTAACCAACCTTCCATGAGGAACCTTGTCAAAGGCCTTACTAAAGTCCATATAGACAACATCCACTGCTTTACCCTCGTCAATTTCCCTAGTAAACTCTCCAAAAAAATCAAGAAGGTTAGTCAAACATGACCTTCCAGGCACAAATCCATGTTGACTGTTCCTAATTAGACCCTGTTTATCCAGATGCTTATATACATTATCTCTAAGTATCTTTTCCATTAATTTGCCCACCACTGAAGTCAAACTAACAGGTCTATAATTGCTAGGTTTACTCTTAGAAACCCTTTTTAAACAATGGAATAACATGCGCAGTACGCCAATTCTCGGGGGCTAGAAACATAGCAAAATAGACATAGACTATTCCCGTTGCTAATGACATTTGGAATATTTCTGTCATAGCCCCGGCTATTTCTACACTAACTTCCCTCAATGTCCTAGGGAATATCCTGTCAGGACCTTGAGACTTATATACGTTATATTTTTCAAAAGTGTCAGTACTTCTTTTACTTTCAAACTCATAGTATCCATAGCTACTCTACTAGTTTCCCTTACCTCACATGATTCAATATCCTTCTCCTTGTTGAATACCGATTAAAATAAATTGTTCAATATCTCCCCCATCTCTTTTGGCTCTGCAGATAGCTGTCCACTCTGTCTCTCCAATGGACCAAGTTTATCCCTCGTTATCGTTTTGCTATTAATATAGCTGTAGAAACCCTTTGGATTTACTTTCACCTTACTTGCCAAAGCAACCTCATATCTTCTTTTAGCTTTTCTAATTTATTTCTTAAGATTCTTTTTACATTCCTTATACTCATCAAGCACCTCATTTACTTCATGCTGCCTATAATTATTGTAGATAATTCTTTTTCCAAACAAGATGTCCAATTTCCCTTGAAAACCAGGGCTCTTTCCAATTTAGTTTAGAGGTGCTGAAGGTGGTTTACAATGGTGTAAAGGGGTTTAGAGGGGGTTTGGATGGGTTTAAAGTTGTTTGGAGGTTTTTGGATTGGTTTGGTGGGCCTTAGAGAGTTTAGAGGGTTTAGAGTGGTTTTCAGGTGTTTACAGTTGTTTAGAGGGGTTTAGAAGGGTTTAGAGTCGTTTCGCGGGGATTATTGTTTAGAGGGATTCAGAGGGTTTTAGAGTTTGTTACAAGGGCGTGGAGGGGTTTAGATGGGTTTAGCAGTATTTAGAGTGGTTTAGATGGTTTCAGAGTGTTTCAGAGGGGCTTAGAGGGTTTTACATGTGATTAGAGGGGTTCAGAGTGGCTTAGAGGGATTCAGAAGGGTTTAGAGGCGTTTGAATGTGTTCACAGGGATTCATGGGTGTTCACAGGTGTTTGGAGGTGTTCAGGGTGGTTTAGATTGGTGTTAGAGGAGGTTAGAAGAGGTCAGAGCGGTTCAGAAATGTTCAGAGGTGTCGACTTACCGGGATTTTCAGGGGGTTGTAGTGGTTGAAATGGGTGTAGGTGAGTTTAGAGGGGTTTACAGGGGTGTAGGTGAGTTTAGAGGGGTTTACAGCGGGGTGTAGGTGAGTTTAGAGGGGTTTACAGGGGGGTATAGGTGAGTTTAGAGGGGTTTACAGGGGGTGTAGGTGAGTTTAGAGTGGTTTACAAGGGTTTACGGGTGTTGCACATGTGTTCATAGGGGGTTTACAGGTGTTTATAACGATTTACATGGGGTTGGACGGGTTTAGAGGGATTTAGACCGGATTAGAGGGGTTTAGAATGCTTCAGAATTAAGAATGAAAAATTAAAGCTAAGGAAGGGGTAACATGAGGGGGGACTTCTTTATTCAGAGAGTGGTAGCGGTGTGGAATGAGCTTCCAGTGGAAGTGGTGGAGGCAGTTTCGTTGCTATCATTTAAAAATAAATTGGATTGGCATATGGATGAGAAGGGAATGGAGGGTTATGGTATGAGTGCAGGCAGGTGGGACTAAGGGAAAAAAACGTTGTTCGGCACGGACTTGTAGGGCCGAGATGGCCCGTTTCCGTGCTGTAATTGTTATATGGTTATAAGGGTTTAGATGGATTTTTAGGTGGTTTCGAGGGGTTTAGGGGGGTTGGGGGGGGGGTTATAGGTGTTTAGAGGGTTTAGATGGGGTTTAGAGTTGGTTACGGGAGTTTACCGTGGGTATATGTGCGTTTAGAGATGTTTACAGGGGATGTATGTGAGTTTAGAGAGGTTTACAGGGATTTGCAGGGGTTCGAGCTGTTTAAAGTGTTTTCCAGGGGCTATCGATGTGATTAGAGGGGTTTAAAGGTGTTTTGAATGGTTTCGATGTGTCTAGAGCGGTTTAGAGGGGGTTTTGAACGGTTTTGAGGTGTGTAGAGGGGTTTGGATGTGGTTTCCTGGAGGTTAGAGGGGTTTAGAAGGGGTTATATGTGTTTATCGATGCTTAGAGATATTCCACAGGGATTCCTGGGGAATCAGAGGTGCGTAGAGGCGTTCAGTGTTGTTTAGAAGGAGGTTAGAGGAGTTTAGACTATGTCGGAGTGGTTCAGAAATGTTCAGATGTGTCGATTTAGCGGGGCTTTCTGGGGGGGGGGGGGTTGTAGGGGTTTACAATGGGTGTCGGTCAGTTTAGAGGGGTTTACAGGGGGTGTAGGTGAGTTTAGAGTGGTTTACAAGAGTTTCCGGGTTGCATATGTGTTTATAGGGGTTTGCAGGTGTGTATAGCGGTATACAGGGGGTTGGACGGGTTCATAAGGGAATTAGACCGGATTAGAGCGGTTTAGAGGGCTTTAGAGGGGTTTAGAAGGGTTTAGAGCGGTTCAGATGGATTTCGAAGAGAATAGAGGAGTTTAGAAGGTTTTAGAGGTGTTTGAGGTGCAGGGGGTGGAGTGGTTTTGGGGGGTTTCGTGGGATTTCAAGGGGTTTCGAGTGGTATCCGTGTGTTTGGAGCGGTATAGAGGAGTTTCGAGGGGTTTCGATGGGTTTCGAGGGATTTAGAAAGGTTTAGAGGGGGGTTTGAGGTATTTACAGTGATTTAGATGGGTGTATGTTTGGAGGGGATTGGAGGTGTTTTAAGGCCCTTAGATGTGGGAAGTGGGTTACGGAGGTGTTTTGAGTGGCTTGGGGAGATTTGGAGACGTCTGGAGGAGTTTGGAGTGGGTTTAGAGGGGTATAGAGTTGTTTAGAGGGGTCTGGAGGTGTTTGGAGCGGTTTACAGGGACGTGGAGGTGTTTAGATGTGCTGAAAGTGGTTTAGAATGGTTTATATGGGGTTTAGAGGGGTTTGGATGGGTTTAAAGTTGTTTGGAGGTTTTTGGATGGGTTTGGTGGGATTTAGAGGGTTTATAGTTGTTTACAGGTGTTTACAATGGGTTTGAGTGGTTTAGAGTCGTTTAGCGGGGATTATTGTTTAGAGGGGTTTAAATGGTTTTAGAGTTTGTTACAAGGGCTTAGAGGGTTTTAGTTTGTTACAAGGGCTTAGAGGGTTTTTAGAGGGTTTAGCAGTGTTTAGAGTGGTTTTAGATGGTTTCAGAGGGGTTTCAGATGGGTTTAGAGGGGTTTTAGATGCGATAGAGGGGTTCTGAGGGTGGGGTTCAGAAGAGTTTAGAGGCGTTTGAATGTGTTCACATGGATTCATGGGTTGTTCAGATGTGTTTAGAAGTGTTCAGAATGGTTTAGAAGGGGTTTAGGAGGTTAGACCAGGTCAGAGCGGTTCAGAAATGTTCAGAGGTGCTGATTTAGCGCGATTTTCAGGGGTTCTAGGGGATTACAATTGGTGTAGGTGAGTTTAGAGGGGTTTACATGGGTGTAAGTGAGTTTAGAGTGGTTTACAAGGGTTTACGGGGGTTGCATATGTGTTAAAGGGTTTTACAGGTGTTTATAACGGTTTACATGGGGTTGGACGGGTTAGATGGGGTTTAGACCGGATTAGATGGGTTTAGAAGGGTTTAGAAGGATTTCGAGGGGTTTCGAGGGGTCAGCCAGTTCACAGGGATTTTTAGGGGTTTCGAGGGGGTTTAGGGGGGGTTTCGAGGGGTTTACAGGTGTTTAGAGGTGTTTAGATGGGGTTTAGAGATGGTTACAGGAGTTTACAGTGGGTATATGTGAGTTTAGAGATGTTTACAGGGGATGTAGGTGAGTTTAGAACGTTACCGGGATTTGCAGGGGCCCGAGCTGTTAGGAGTGTAGGGGCTATCGAGGTGATTAGAGGGTTTAGAGGGGGTTTGGAGGGTTTTGAGGTGTCTAGATGGTTTTAGTGTAGGTTAGAGGGCTTTAGAGAGGGTTATATGTTTTTATAGATGCTTGTAGAGATTTCAGAGGTTAGAGGGGTTTAGAGAGGGTTATGGGTGTTTATAGATTGCTCAGAGAGATTTCGGGGGTTTCGAAGAGTTTAGACGGTTTCAGGGGCGTTCAGGTCGGTTAGAGGGTTTAGAGGCGGATTAGAGTGGTTTAGAGGGGTTTTTAGTTGTGGCCCTTGTGGCTAAAGGGATCAAGGGGTATGGAGAGAAGGCTGGGATGGGATACTGAGTTAGATGATCAGCCATGATCATATCGAATGGCGGTGCAGGCTCGAAGGCCGAATGGCCTTCTGCTCCACCTATTTTCCATGTTTCTATGTTTCCAGAGGGGTTCAGTTAGCTTCGGAGAGATTTAGATAGTTTAGAGGGGTTTAAAGGAGGTTGGAGGAGTTCACAGTTGTTTAGAGGGGTTTCGGGGGTTTAGAAGGGTTTAGAGAGTTTAGATGAGATTAGAGGGGTTTAGTGCGGTTTAGGGAGGTTTAGATAGGATTAGAGGGGTTTAGTGTGGTTTAGTGGGGTTTGCAGGGGTTCACATGGGTTCACAGGGGTCTCGATATGTTCAGAGGGGTTTTGAGGTTGTTTAGAGTTGTTTAGAGGGATTTAGAGGGTTTTAGAGTTAGTTAGAGCGGTTCAGAGGGTTCAGATGTGTTCAGAGTGGCTTTGAGGGGATTAGAAGGATTCAGAGGTGTTTAGAGGGGGTTCAGACCGGTTCAGATGGATTTGGAGCAGTTTAGAGGGATTTACAGGGGGTTTAAACAGGTTCAGATGGGTTTAGAGGTAGTCTGGTGCGAAACTGTGATCCTGGTGCGAAACTGCGAGCGTTCCGCAAAAATGTGAACCTGGTGCGAAAAGTGCGAGACTGGTGCGAAAAGTCGAGCCGTCTGCGAAAAATGCCAGCCTGATACGAAAACGGCGAGCTTTTGCGAAAATTGCGAGCCTGGTGTTACATTTGCGAGCCTGGTGCAAAAAGTGCGAGCCTGCCTCGAAAGCTGCGAACCTCGTCTACAAACAACGTGCCGGGCGCACAAGCTGCGAGCCTAGTGCAAAAAGAGCACGCCTCAGTAAATGGGGAATTAGGGGAGGGCACTAATAAATGGGGAATTAGCGGAGGGCACTAATAAATGGGGAATAGGGGAGGGCACTAATAAATGGGGAATTAGGGGAGGGCACTAATAAATGGGGAATTAGGGGAGGGCACTAATAAATGGGGAATTAGGGGAGGGCACTAATAAATGGGGAATTAGGGCTGCGCACTAATAAATGGGGATAGGGAGCGCAGCATTAAATGGTGAATCAGGGGAGGACACCATTAAATGGGGATTTAGGGGATGGCACCAGTAAATCAGAATTAGGTTAGGGCGCCAGTAAACAGTGGCACAGCTGCCTCACGTTCAGAGACCCGGGTTCGATTCCGACCACGGCCGCCGTCTGCACGCTTTGTAGTTCTCCCCGTGACCGCGTGGATATTCTCCAGAGATGCTGCCTGCCCGGCTGTTACTCCAGCTGTTTGTGACAACATGTTATATCTGTGTAGAATCTTGAAAACGTGAATTCTCTGCCACAGAAGGTAGTTGAGGCCAGATCATTGCTTATATTTATGAGAGAGTTAGATATGGCCCTTGTGGCTAAAGAGATCAGGGGGTATGGAGAGAAGGCAGGTATAGGATACTGAGTTGGAAGATCAGCCATGATCAAATTGAAAGGCGGTGCCGGCTAATGGCCTACTCCTGCACCTATTTCTATGTTTCTATATGTATGACTCACCTTAATTTAGAGGGTGTTAAAAGTATGCAGAGGGACTTCGAGGCGTTTAGAGGGGGTTAGATGGGTTTCGAGGGATCTAGATTAGTGTTGAGGGTTTAAGGGGCTTAGAGAGGGTTAAACGGGTTTAGAGGGTATTTGAGAGGCTTAGAGGGGCTTAGAGGAGTTTAGAGGGGTTTAGAGGAGGTTAGATGGATTCAGAGGGGTTTAGATGGGTTTGAGGGTGTAGTGGGATTAGATGGGTTTGCCAGTGCTTTGGAGGGGTTTAGATGTGTTCAGAGGGCTTTAGACGTGTTGAGAAGGATTTAGAGGGGGATTGGATGGGTGTAGAGGGGTTCAGAGGGGTATAGTTGGGTTAGAGGGGTTTCAGTGGGGTTGGAGGGGTTTAGCGGGGGTTGGAGTGGTTTAGAGTGGATTTGAGGCGTTTAGAGCTGGCTTGAGGGATTTAGAGGGGCTTAGAGCGGTGTATATGTCTTTTGCGGGTGGTAGAGGTATTTAGAGGGTTTCAGTGAGGTTTAGAGGCGTATCCAGCACGGTGGCACAGCGGTAGAGTTGCTGCCTTACAGCGTCAGACGTGGGTTCCGTCACGCGGGTTGCTCCAGCGTTTTGTGTCTATCTTCGGTTGAAACCAGCATCTGAAGCTCCTTCCTGTGAGAAGCTGTTCTCGAGTCCAGACATTTGAGGGGTTTCGAGAGTTTCGAGGGATTTCGAGGGGTTCGACTGGCTTAGTGGGTTTAGAGGGACCTAGATGTGTTTAGATGCGTTTGGAGGGGCTTAGAAGAGTTCGGAGGGTTTTAGAGGGGTTTAGATGGTTTCGGAGGATTGAGAGGGGTTTAGAGGGGTTTCGAGAAGTTTCGAGGGGTTTAGTGTTAAAGGGTTTAGAGGGGTTTAGAGGAGATTAGAGGGGGTTAAATGGGTTTAGAGTGATTTCGTGGCGTTTAGAGGGAGGTTTTGAGGGGTTTCGCTGGGTTTAGAGTAGTTTTTAAGTGTTTAGAGGGGCTTATATGGGGTTTAGAGGGGTTTTAGTAGAGGGGGTCTACTGCAGGTTGTTCTTGGTGAGACCACACCTGGAGTATTGCGTACAGTTTTGGTCTCCGAATCTGAGGAAGGACATTATTGCCATAGAGGGAGTGCAGAGAAGGTTCACCAGACTGATTCCTGGGATGTCAGGACTGTCCTATGAAGAAAGACTGGATAGACTTGGTTTATACTCTCTATAATTTAGATTGAGAGGGGATCTTATAGAAACTTACAAATTTTTAAGGGGTTGGACACGCTAGATGCAGGAAGATTATTCCCGATGTTGGGGAAGTCCAGGACAAGGGGTCACAGCTTAAGGATAAGGGGGGATCTTTTAAAACCGAGATGAGAAGAACTTTTTTCACACAGAGAGTGGTGAATCTCTGGAACTCTCTGCCACATAGGGTAGTCGAGGCCAGTTCGTTGGCTATATTTAAGAGGGAGTTAGATGTGGCCCTTGTGGCCAAGGGGATTAGTGGGTATGGAGAGAAGGCAGGTACGGGATACTGAGTTGGATGATCAGCCATGATCATATTGAATGGCGGTGCAGGCTCGAAGGGCCGAATGGCCTACTCCTGCACCTAATTTCTATGTTTCTATGTTTCTAGAGGGTTATGAGGGGTGTAGAGGGATTTAGATGCATCTAGAGCTTAAGAGGGGTTTAGAGGGGTTCCGATGGCTTTAGAGGTATTTAGAGGGGTTTAGAGAGGTTTAGAGGGGTTTGCAGGGGATATAAAGAGTGTTAGAGGGCCAAGGGCTGGTTTAACGGTGCTTATAAGGCTATAGAGGGGTTTAGAGTGGTTTGGAGGGGTTAAGAGGGGTATAAAGTGGGTAGAGGTTGGTAGAGGGGCTTAGAAGGGTTCAGAGGTGTTTAGAGGGGGTTGCAGGGGTTTGTAGGGGTCGAGATGAGAAAGAGTGTTTAGAGGGTTTTAGAGGTTGTTACAGGGGGTTAGAGGGTTTATAGGGATTCAGATGGGGTTTACAGGGCTCCAGATGTGTTCAGAGTGTTTAAACGAGTTTGGAGGTGGGTTCAAAGGGGTTCAGATGAATTTAAAGCGGTTTAGAGGTATTTACAGGAGGTTTAGACGGGTTCAGATGGGTTTAGAGGGAATCTGGTACGAAACTGTGATCCTGGTGCGAAAACTGCGAGCGTAGCGCAAACAAATGTGGGCCCGGTCCGAAAGTGCAAGACTGGTGCAGAAGCGGCGAACCTCGTCTGCAAACTACTAGCCGGGCGCACAAATTGCGAGCCTCAGTACATGGGCAATTAGGGGAGGGGCACTCATAAATGGTGAATTAGGGGAGGGCACCAATAAATGGGGAATTAGGAAGCGCAGCATTAACTGGTGAATGAGGGGAAGACACCAGTAAATGGGGAATTAGAGGATGACACCAGTAAATCGGAAATTAGTAGAGGGCGCCAGTAAACAGTGGCACAGCAATAGAGTTGCTGCCTCATGTTCAGAGACCCGGGTTCGATTCCAACTACGGCCGCTGTACGCACGGTTTGTACGTTCTCCCCTTGACCGCGTGGATTTTTCTCCAGAGATGCTGCCTGCCCCGCTGTTACTCCAGCATTTGAAACCACATATGCTATATCAGTGTTTCTCAGATAAAGCTATCCAACACGGTGGCACAGCGGTAGAGGTGCTGCCTTACAGCGCCAGCCACGGGTTCAATACCGACCAAGAATGTTGTATGTACGGAGTTTCTTTGTTCACCCGCTGAGTGCGTGGATTTTCTCCGACATCGTCGGTTTCCTCCTGTAGATGGTTTATGCGTGCAACCAATCACATAGCTACCTCAGCACCACTAACCCCGCCTTATTTATTTTGCTGTTTTTATTTTTCATTTTGACGATGGCTTCCTCATGCCGAAAGCCTGCTCAGCTCATCTTCGATTCGGACATCGCGTACCGCTGTGCTACTTTCGAACTGGACTATCGCCACTACATGAATATCGCAGATCGGAAACGAACCCGATGAAGTCAAAGCCTCTCTTCTTCTCAACCTTGCCGGCCCCGACGCCATGAGAAGAGCGAGAACTTTCAGTTTACGCCCCAACGGTCCTGGGTGCCGACGATCAGGTACTGATACCCATTGAAACTGCCGACGACCCAGCCGTCCTACTGCGCATTTTCAGGGAGATTTGTGACCTGCCCTCTAATCATATTATAGAAAGGATGCGATGTTTACTCGCAAGTAGTTTCCCGATGAGCCTGTTGAGGACTTAATCCCTGATTTATGTTACCTAGCCCAGAGGTGCCGGTTTCGAAGCAATGAAGACCAGCTAACTAGAGACATTTTGCTGACGGGGATGCTCGATCAGAAAGTGAGATCGAAGCTCCTCCGCAAACCCGATCTGACTTTAAATGAAGCTATACATGCCTGCAGAATGGCTGAGGTCATTGACCCGCCAGACAGTCAGCGGGACTCGGACACTAAATCTATCAATCGGACCTCGAATGGTTAACACGAATTTCGTGCCATGGGCCAGCCCGCATCTGGCGGTGATCCCCCCAAATGCCCGATCTGCGACTATATGCACCTCAGGCAGTCGCCATGCCCTGCCTACGATAAAGCCTGCAACTATTGGAAGAAGTTAAACCATTTCTATGCTGCCTGCCGTTCTCGTGGGAAAGTTCCACAAGCTTCCAGACCTAACCTAAACATGCTGTTGCAAGTTGGTAACAGTATGACTCTCCGTCCCTGCTCGACGCTGCCCACGTTGCCGATCCAATTAATTCGCAAGGTGAGGCAAGTGTGTACTCACTCCTTCATGCACCTGGCCGGCTACCCGATCCACCAGTTCTGATAACTCTCAACAATTCCGATTTTCACGCTAAGCTCGACACGGGGGCGAAGGTCAATGTAATGTCAATAAGCCTTTTCAAGAAGATATGGAATAATGAGCTCCTGATGGCAGACCGCTCCACTCTGCATGCTTACGGGGACGAGGTGCTGAGATCGCTGGGTAAAGCTACTTTCACTTGTGTGCTAAAAAACAACGCGTGCCTTGACCTTTTATCTTTTGAACTCTGACTGTGTGATTCTGTTGGGCAACCAGGCATGTCAGGATCTGGGACTGGTGCCGTTCGACTGAACGGTCCACAAGGTGATTATATCGGTAGACCCGATAAAGGAATACCCCGACCTGTTTAATGACGAACTGGGCAAGCTGCCCATCACCTACAAAATTGCCACTGATCCTATGGTAGCGGGTGTCTCACGTCATGAAAGACAAAGTCGAGTCCATGTTAAACAACATGGTCTCCATGGGGGTGCTAGAAGCGGTCAGCGAGCCACCGAGTGGGTGTCCACCATGGTTGCCATGTTAAAAAAGAACGCAAATAAAATCCGTGTGTGCATCAACCCTAAAGACTTGAACCTTGCCATCAGGCGCCCACACTACCCCATGAGGACGGTTGAGGATGTGCAGCTCAGGTCGGACAGGCCGCCGTCTTCTCTGTCCTCGACTCTAAGAGCTCGTTTTGGCCGATACCGCTGGACAAGGGGTCATCGGATCTGACACCGACACCGTTTTCGACACCGTTCGGCAGATTCGAATTCTTGCGAATGCCATTCGGCATCACTCTGCCAGCGAGGTGTTCCAGAGGACCAAGGAACAGCTGTTCGCTGGCCTGCCGTGCGCTATCATTGTTGATGACATCCTGGTCTACGGGAAAAACGTGGTGGAGCACGACCAGAACCTACGCTGTGTCCTAGAGCGGGCACGACAGATCAACCTCAAGCTTAACCCCAAGAAGTGCAGGTTCCGGGTGTCCGAGGTCACTTACGTTGGCCATGTATTCACCCCTGCCGGACTCAAGCCCGATCCTTTGAAAGCTGCCGCCATCCACTGAGAGTCCGGCCCCCACTGACGTGCTTGGTCTACAGCGTTTCCTGGGTATGGTGAACTATCTTGGGAAATGTATACCCAACCTCAGCGAACTGAGCTCGTCCCTGCGACAGCTGACTAGAAAAGACACCGCCTGGTCCTGGTTCCCGTAGCACCAGGCAGGCTTTTTGATACTTTACATTCTAAGCTGATCAGCACTCCTACTCTGACGTTTTTCGACCTGAAGCGCCCCATTACTGTCACCTGTGACACCTCGCGATTCGGGCTCGGTGCAGCCTGCCTACAATCCACTGCCGGTGGCTCCCTGCTCCCTGTCACCTATGCCTCCTGTACCATGACCGACACAGAACAACGCTACGCTCAGATCGACAAGGAGCTGCTTGCTGTCGCTTTCGCCTGCTCTAAGTTCAAAGACTTTATTTTCGGGAACTCTCACGGTTGAGACTGACCACCAGCCACTGGTGACGATCCTGAACAAGCCGATCCATGTCGTGCCTGCCAGGCTGCAACGTATGATGATGCAGCTCCAGCGAGCAGCCCTGAGTACCCACAGAGTAACGGACTTGCTGAGTGGGCTGTCCGGAGTGCCAAGCTGTTGATGGAGCAAGCGCGCCTGGCGAATTCCGACTTTTACCTCAACCTCCTGAACCTGAGGAACATTTCCAGGGACGCAGCCCTGGGATCTCCTGCCCAGCGGCTGATGTCCAGAACGACTAGCCCACCGATTCCGATTGCTCAACATCAGCTGCTGCCTCGAGTGATGGATCCTGCATCCGTCCAGACGCACATTCAGGAAAAGCACGACATCCAATGACGGTCACGTGATAGATCGTGCAAACCACTCAAGCCTCTGCTGCCTGGACAGGCCGTTGGTCTGCAGACTGAATCAGAATCAGAATCAGAATGCTTTAATGTCATTGCATGTGTCACATACAACGAGATTACTGTGTCTCTCCATTTAAAAGAACTTCAACCAAACTCATACTGTTACACTGTCTCCCTCCCCTCCCCATGGATTCACATTTACATAAATTAACACTCTCCCACTCCCCCTCATTCCCCATAACCCGCTCCCGAGACAGAGTTCAGTTCCAAGATTGCTGATGGGTAAAAGCTGTTCTTGAGTCTGGCAGTGCGTGACTTTAGCGACCTGTACCTTTTTCCTGAGAGCAGCAGTGTGAAAAGGTGGTGACAAGGATGTGTAATGTCTTTCACGCTATTACAGGTCCTGCTGCGGCAACTGGAGTGGTAAATGTCCTCCAGAGGGGGCAGGGGGACTGCTAGTGGATATTCCCGTCTGGCCACCGTGGTTGGCGTTGCCGACGCGCCTCGTTCGTATCTTGTGGGCTTTGAAGGGACTGTTTACCGCAGAAGTCGTCAGCACCTGCTTGCAGTACAGCAGCCGCTCCCGCAGGCAGCGGGACCCTACGCTCCGCCGCTGCAGTTCTAGCCGTCCGCTGCTGATCCCGTTACCAGCCCCTGCATGCATTAAAGGGGTTTCCAAGGATTTCGAGGGGGTTAGAGGGGATTAGAGAGTGTTAGAAGGGTTACTGGGGTTAGAGGGGTTCAGGGGGCTTTAGAGATGTTTAAAGGGTTTTCGAGGGGTTTAGAGGGGTTTCGAGTAATTTAGAATGGTTTGGAGGGGTATAGATGAGGTATAGTGGTGTTGGGGGTTTCAGATGGGTTTTATGGGGTTTAGGTGGATTTCGATCGGTTTAAAGTGGGTTAGAGGGGTTTAAAGAGGTTTAGAGGGGTTTTGATGGGTTTAGAGGGTTTGGAGGTTTAGGGGACTTGATGAGCTGAGAGGGACAGAGGGGTTTAGAGGGCTTTAGTGGGCTCAGAGGTGTTTGAGGTGTTTAGAAAGAGTTAGAGGGATTTCGATGGGTATCAAGAGGTTTAGAGCGGTTTAGAAAGGTTGGATGGTTTAGCGTGGTTTAGAGGTGTTTCGGTGAATTTAGAGTAGTTTAGAGGGCACTAAAGAAAACTTTTGGTATGCTAGCCTTTATAAATCAGAGCATTGAGTATAGAAGCTGGGATGTAATGTTAAAATTGTACAAGGCATTGGTGAGACCAAATCTGGAGTATGGTGTACAATTTTGGTCGCCAAATTATAGGAAGGATGTCAACAAAAATAGAGAGAGTACAGAGGAGATTTACTAGAATGTTGCCTGGGTTTCAACAACTAAGTTACAGAGATAGGTTGAATAAGTTAGGTCTTTATTCTCTGGAGCGCAGAAGGTTAAGGGGGGACCTGATAGAGGTCTTTAAAATGATGAGAGGGATAGACAGAGTTGATGTGGACAAGCTTTTCCCTTTGAGAATAGGGAAGATTCAAACAAGAGGACATGACTTCAGAATGAAGGGACAGAAGTTTAAGGGTAATATGAGGGGGAACTTCTTTATGCAGAGAGTGGTGGCGGTGTGGAATGAGCTCCCAGTGGAAGTGGTGGAGGCAGGTTCATTGGTATCATTTAAAAATAAATTGGATAGGCATATGGATGAGAAGGGAATGGAGGGTTATGGTACGAGTGCAGGCAGGTGGGACTAAGGGGAAAATAATTTGTTCGGCATGGACTTGTAGGGCCGATATGGCCTGTTTCCGTGCTTTAATTGTTATATGGTTATATGTTATATGGTTATATGGTTAAAGATGTTTATAGTGCTTCAGAGTGGTTAGTGGCGGTTAGAGCGGTGCAGAGAGGTTTAAATGGGCTTAGGCATGTATAGAAGGGTCCAGAGGGGCATAGGTTGGCTTAGAAGGGTTTAGAGGGGTTCAGAGGAGTTTCTTATGAGTTAAAGGGGTTTCGAAATGTTTCGAGAGGGTTGGAGATGATCAGAACGTGTTAGAAGTGTTTCGATGGGTTTCGATGGGTTTAGATGCGTTTTGTGGGCTTTAGAGTTGTTTAGATGGTTTTAGAAGGGTTTAGAGTGCTGTCGTTGGGGTTGGAAGAGTGTAGACGTGTTTAGAGGTGTATAGTGTTTTCAGAGGGTTTTAGAAAGGTTTGGAGGGGGTTTGATGGGTTCGAATGGGGTTTAGAGGGGGTTTAGATGGATGTGAGTGTTTTTGAGTGGTTTATTTATAGGGGTTTAGAGGGGGTTAGTGTGGTTCAGAGGGGTATGGAGGAGATATAGGGTGTTAGATGAATGTGGAGGCCTTTACGGGTTTTTGAGGAGTTTAGAGAGTTTCTAAGTGGTTTAGAGGGGTTAGATGTGTTTAGAGTTGTTTAGAGGGCGTTAGAGAGTATGGAGGTGTTTAGAGTGGTTTAGAGAGTTTTAGATGGGTTTGGAGAGCTTTAGAGGGGTTTACAGGTGTTTAGAGGGGATTAGGATGGTTGAAAGTGGGTTAGTGGGGTTTTGCGGTTTTTAGTACATATATTGGTTAGTGGGTTTTAGGGGGGAGGGGGTTCGAGGGGCTTAGAGGGGTTCCGGTGGGTTTAAAGGGGTTTAGAGGGCTTTAGCGTGGTTTATAGATGATTAGAGGGCTTTAGAGTGGTGTAGAACAGTTAAGACAGGTTTAGAGGTGTTAAGAGGGGTTTAGAAGTGGCAGCGGGGGTTAGAATGGGATAGAGGGGTTCAGATGGGTTTAGATTAGAAGGGTTTGGAGGCGGTTAGAGGGGCTTAGAGGGGTGTAGAGAAATTTCAATGGGCTTAGACGTGTATAGACATGTTCAGATGGGCTTAGGGGGGCTTGGAATGGTTTCAAGCGGTTTAGAGGGGTTTCGAGGGGTTTTGAGAGGTTTAGAGGGTTTAGAGGGGTTTGGATGGGTGAAGAGATGTATAGTGGTGTTAGAGGGTTTTCGGTGGGGTTTGAGGGGGTTAGATGGGGTTAGGGAGTTTTAGAGTGGTTCGTATGGGTTTAGAGGGGATAGAGGGGTTTAGAGGCGTTTATGGGCTTTACGGGGTTTTAGATGTATTAAGAGTTAGTTAAAAGTAGATAGTATTAGAAGGGTTTGGGGAATACTAGAGGTGTTTAGAGAGGTTTTTGAAGGCTTCAAGAGGTTTCGAGGGCTTTAGAGTGGTTTAGTTATTTAGAGGGCTTTGGAGTGGTTGAGATCAGTTAAGGGGGTTTAGAGCGGTTAACTGGGTTAGGAGTGGATAGAGGACGTTCGACGGGGTCTGAGGGGTTTAGGTGGGTTTAGAAGGGTTTAGAGGTGTTATGGGGTCGTTGGAGGGGTTTGGTGGGCTACAGGGGGAAAGAGTGTGTTAGAGTGGCTTAGAGGGGTTTAGAGGGGTTTATACAGATTTAAAGGGGCATAGACGAGTTTAGAGGGCTTCAGATGGGCTTAGAGGGACAGAAGGCTTTACAGGGATTTAGAGGGGTTTCGAATGATTTCGAGGGGTATAGAAGAGTTTAGAGGTGTTTGGAGGTGTGTAGATGTGTTTTATAAATGTGTAAATGAGAGTTATAGTGGGGTTAGAGGGATGTAGAGGGGTTTGGATGGCTTTTGTGTGTTTGTTGGGGGTGTTTAGAGTGGTTTAGAGAGTTTTAGAGGGGGTTTGTGGGGGTTTAGAGTAGTCTAGATGGGTTTAGAAGGGTGCCAATGGGTTTTGAGGGCTTTAGAGTGGTTTAACGGTATTTAGAAGGCTATAGTTAGTAAGTAAGTCAGTAAATTTTATTTATATAGCACGTTTAAATCAACTCGCATTGAAACCGAATTACTTTCCGTAAAATAAATAATTAAGTTTTCGTACATCCATATAGAATTCAACACGAACGTCCCCCCACAACAGAATCAATATTTTTCCACTGTGGGGAAAGGCATCAAAAAGTTAACTTCTCTTCCTTTGTTAATCACGCGAAGTCGGGGCCTATTTGCGGCCTCCGCAGTCAGTCCGATGTTTTCAGGCCCTCTTTGCCGGAAAGCTGGAACTCTGGCGTCTGGTGAACACTCCTCGGTGGCTTGGAAATGTCTGGAGCGGCCGCTCCCTCCCCGGAGACTGCAGCTCCCGCAGTCCTCAGGCCGCGCTGGTTCGAGCTCCGACTCCAGCGCCGCCGGCCCGCGGCTGGACGCCCGCAGCCACAGCTCCTCGGATGTTGGAGTCGGCGGTCACCGCTCTCCAGAGCTTACTGCACGGCGACCCGGTAAGGCATCGCGCGCTCCGTGTTGGTATCCCAGCGCTGTGCCACCGCCGAAGCTGTAGTCCCGGCCGGTCCCGACAGAAAACGCCGCTCCGCTCCGATGACAGACCGCGAACAAGCAGCTCGGAAGGAAGCCGCCTCTCCGACCAGGTAGGGACTAGGAAATAAAGTTTCCACCTTCCCCTCCCCCACCCACCACATATAAGAAGACCAACAAATATGTTGTTTTTAACAGAACTAAAAATAAAAATAAAAAAGGGTATAAGGACGGACGGATGCAGGCAGAGCAGCCACATACAACGGCGCCCCACTCCTGTAGTCAGTCATGTTAAAGCACCAAAAAACTCTCCTCTCCTCTCCTCTCCCATGTCCTCCCCTGTTCTCCCTTGTCATAGAAACATAGAAAATAGGTGCAGGAGTAGGCCATTCGGCCCTTCGAGCCTGCACCGCGATTTAATATTATCATGGCTGATCATCCAACTCAGTATCCTGTACCTGCCTTCTCTCAATACCCCGATCCTTTTAGCCGCAAGAGCCACATCTAACACCCTCTTAAATATAGCCAATGAACTGGCCTCAACTACCTTCTGTGGCGGAGAATTCCACAGATTCACCACTCTTTGTGTGAAAAATATTTTTCTCATTTTGGTCCTAAAGGATTTCCCCCTTATCCTTAAGTTGCGAACCCGTGTCATGGACTTCCCCAACATCGGGAACAATCTTCCTGCATCTAGCCTGTCCAACCCCTTAAGAATTTTGTACGTTTCTATAAGATCCCCCTCAATCTTCTAAATTCTAGCGCGCACAAACCGAGTCTACCCAGTCTTTCTTCATATGCAAGTCCTGACATCCCAGGAATCAGTCTGGTGAACCGTATCTGTACTCCCTCCACGGCAAGAATGCCTTTCCTCAGATTAGGAGACCAAAACTGTAAACAATACTCCAGGTGTGGTCTCACCAAGACCCTGTGCAGCTGCAGTAGAACCTCCCTGTTCCTATACTCAAATCCTTTTGCTATGAATGCTGACATACCATTCGCTTTCATCACTGCCTGCTGCACCTGCATGCCTATTTTCAATGACTGGTGTACCATGACACCCAGGTCTCGTTGCATCTCCCTTTTTGCTAATCGGCCAAAATTCAGATAATAGGGTACTTTATTGTTTTTGCCACCAAAGTGGATAACCTCACATTTATCCACATTCATACTGCATC